>CACSLK010027752.1:5343257-5391077 GCA_902706635.1 Striga hermonthica | reverse complement strand
AAAAAAAAAAAAAAAAAAAAAAACTGGTAGTATTAATAATATTCAAGAAGTTGTTGTCCTTGTGCTTATAGGAGGAAAAATAAATTGGGTACAAAATGAGAAGTGAGAAGTATTTGCAGTTTTTCATTTATTGTGGCAGTTGAATAAAATTTCTTCAAAGTGCGAAGAGTCCTAAAAATTGACGAAACATATTGGCAGCCCAGGTTTTTTTTTCGCACACTTTATTTACAAGTAAAAATAGGTCGTCAAAATTATTCATACATACTGTTCTTCTCATTACTCAATGTGCACTACTGTCTAAAAAAAAAATAAAAAGAAAAAAAAATGTATTATGGAAATTTTTGCCAAAGAACCACAATACAAGTGCATGTCAGCACATTTGCTTGTACATGGACTGAAAGGACATTAAAAAGATTCCATGCAGGCTGCAAGGCTGCAAAAAAAAAAAAAAAAAATCAATTATAAGAGGGGTACAACTTTTGTTGTTCACGGGTGCAAATGAATAACATACTTCAATAATTTTATTATTGTCTCAATCTATAAAATGGAGTAGACCTAAACTCATTACACACACAAAAAAAAAAAAAAAAACAAATTAGTCCAACTCTGCCATGTTTCCCCAACCGCCAATGTGATCTTGTGGCAAAGGTCCTATGAAGTGTTTCATGGCACGTACCGAAAAAAATTATGGTAAGTATTCGATGTCCAGTCGGGCAACAACACCATAGAAGTTTCATATGGGCAATTGATATGAACCGTGTTCGCAAGAGAGTTTCAATACTCACAGGAAAAACGCACGATGGTGCACAGAGCAGCAGACAGAGTCATCCTGTTTCACATTGTGGAGACACGTCGACTTCAACGACAAGGCCCATGACGAACACACCCTCGTCAACTTGTCCCAAAACATTTTTAATCGCTTGCCCAATATGTTTTTTACTATTCTTGGCAGTTTTTAGAATGTTATGTCTTGTAGCTCTAGTTAAATAAATTCTGTCATGAAAAATTGTACGCTTGTTGTTGTTTTGTGCTCGAAGAATGTATTTTGTGAGGAAAAGATGAACGAAAATCCTATTTATGGGCGTTTTTATTGTATCCAATGTTTAGTTTTTCTATATTTTATTTCATTTTTGTGGGGGTGTTTATTAGTAACAGCCATGAATGTTGGACGAATTTCTACACCAAAAAAATGGGTACGTGAAATAAAATATGGTGGCCCTCAATATAGTGCATGCATTGGAAATTTTTTTCTATACCTGCATGGGAAGTGCCACATTTCAACATGATTTAAAAAATTGTTTCCTTCAACTTTTTTTTTTTAATTCTATCCACCTTTTCAAGTAATGGCCGACAAAGGTCTTGTAGGTGCAGGAAGCACATGGAGTTGGCGGAGGGCCCATATGGTGTTGAATACAAATTTGGTAAAATACTAGTAAAGTGATTCTACTTTACTAGTAAAAAACTAATAAAATTTGATTCTAGTTGATATCCAATCGCCCCCTAAGCGATTGACATTTGAAGAGATGAGGAGGCGACGCGAGAAAGGCTTATGCTTTAAATGCGAGGAAAAATTCACGTTGGGCCATCGATGCAAGCAGGCCTTTGTAGTCGATGTTGTTGACTCGGACGGGGAAGAGGACGTGATCGAGAAGCACGAAGGGAACGAGGTCGAGGTCGAGGTGCTCGAGGAAGAGGCCGAGATCTCGATGCACGCGATGGCCGGTACCCGATGGTCGAGAACGATACGGCTGCCGAAGTGGGTCAAGGACCGCCGAGTAGTCATGCTCGTAGACAACGGGTCGTCACACAACTTCATCAATGCCATGCTTTCTTGAAAGTTGAAGTTGCTGACGATGAAAATCGAGCTATTTGAAGTTCGAGTAGCCAACGGTGAACGCCTAACGACATGCTTGTTTATAAATTCAATCCAAAAAAATTCAATCATTTTTAACTCAACCACTTTTTTTAATTCAACTTTAACTCAACCCACTATCATCAATATAATTAAATAATATCAATCAATCAACCTACTATCATCAATATTATCAATATAATTAAATAATATCAATCAATCATTCTTATACACAACATCAACCTAAATTTACTATTCATCTACTCACATAATTTTAACTAGCCATCACATCATATCTTCTCTCTCCTACTTTTACATCAATTTAATTGTAATCATTTTATTTTAAAAATTATTTTAATATACCCACTAATAATTAACCATACCATCTTTTTCAAATTTAACCAACCCAAACAAAAAACCCAATCAAAACCAAAAAAAAAATTATAAACAAGCATACTCTAAGGTGCCGGAGGCTTGCCGTGGGGTGTCGATCAAATTCCAAAGGGTGACCGTTAAGGCAGACCTATATGCCCTACCCCTGGTCAGACCCGACGTGGTATTGGGAGTGCAGTGACTCGAAGGGTAGGTGACGTGACCACCAATTACCGAACTGAATTCATGAAGTTCGACTCAGGGTCGCACGGAGTCATATTGAAGGCAAGTGACGATGGCGGCACCAAGGAGGTGGGACTCAAGAGTATCGAGCGAGTCTGGCGTGGGGAAGGCCAAATCTTTGACGTGGGGATCGAGGAGACGGGCGCACACGTCGGCACGAGCGAGCACCAACAGTCTGGGGTACGTGAGCTGCTCGAGGACTTCGACCGCGTGTTGGGCAAACCTAAGGGCCTACCGCCCCACCGCGAGTTCGACCACCACATACCACTGGTCGATGAACGACACACAATGCACGTCCACCCTTACCGATATGCACATTTTCAGAAGACGGAGATCATGAGACAAGTAGGTGAGATGCTCGAGTCCGGTCTCATCCAACATAGCTCAAGCCCGTTCCCATGACCGGTACTACTTGTGAAAAAGAAGGACGAAACATGGAGGTTTTGCACAAGCTACTGTGCCTTGAACGCAACGACTATTAAGGATCATTTTCTAATTCCAAGTGTCGATGACATGCTCGAAGAGTTAGGTGGGTCACGCTACTTCTCTAAGCTCGACCTTAGGGCCGGGTACTGTTTGTCTCATTTTTGTTACGTTTTTCCTTATTATTTTTCATTTATTTTTCCCTCATGTTAGGTCCTTTTATTGGTTTTAGTTTATTTTACAGTTTATTTCGTGTTTTGATTTATTTTGGTCTTTCTGGTATTTTCTCGGTCGCTTTCCGGTTGTTTGTCTTTTTTAGTGTGCAGGTTGGATGTCTCGAGAGATTAAAATTTTTGGAAATAGTCAACCGAGCAAACATAATAAATAGAAGGGTTCGTCGCCATTGCATCGAGGAAAACGAAACAAAATTCTATTCCCAATCGAACTCAAACGGGTCCGAGACAAGGAGTCGAGCATGCTTCCCAAACAGCTCTCCCTCCCGTTAAGCCTCTTCTTCTCACGCCGGCACTTAATACTCCAGGTTTCCGAGCACCACCAAGCCGACGGACAGCAGCTTCTCCTCCACCTTCCACCATGACGATAGCACCTCCTTCTTGCCACTGCAACCTGCCGAAGCTGTTCCCGTCGCGCTGCGAAGTCCGCCGCGCCGTGAAGGCCCTATCTGCCGCGTCGCGAGGTTGCCACGAGATGGACAGACGACCAGATTCCAGCCCCGCGCCGCGACGCCTGCCATCCATTTCCCTAGCCAGCACGCCGTGACAGCCTCCGCGCCGCATCAGCCCCCTCCTCGCACGCTCTCCACGCCACGGTTCCGCCACGAGGACGACAGAGGCCTCTAGAGTTCTGCCTTATCGCGCCGCGTCCACTCTCGCACCGTGACGCTTCACTTGCCGCGCCGCGAGGATCGTGCCGCGCTGTTACGCCTGCTTCTGCCACGCCGTGACAGTCCTTCGCGCTGCGTCCAGAAGCTCTCCCACGCCATGCTGCTCATTCTGTCGCGCCGTGCCCCTGCTGCTATATAAACTCGATCATGAACTGATCGAGGGGGATTCATTCTCTTACGCGACCATAAACACCAAAACCCTCCCTTCTTCTCTTCCTCTTGTTTTTACATCTTTCTTTCATTATTTTTCATTGCAAATAAGGATTCGAACACGGATTTTGTCGTTGCTTTCGGATTAATCTTGCTTATCAGATTCGACTCTCAATTTCGTTTAATTGTAAGACTTTCTATTCCTTTAATTGATGAATATGTTTGTCTTGATTGATGAGATTAATTGTGTTGAATCGATCATGAGCGACTAAATCTTTATGCTAGGGATTAGAGGATCGATGCTTTGAATTTGTTTGTGATTGTCGGGCTTAAGATTGTTCAATTCATGCGATTCATGCTTAATTAGGGTTTTCGATTTATGCTTGAATGTTGAGAATTATTGAGGGGTGACACTTCAATTTGCAATTATTTTGATTGAATTTGATTCGTTCTCGCGTGATACTGTTTACTCTATATCGACTAGTTGATCAACTATCTTCTAGGATTATTTAATCGGCTCTTAGAACCGAAAGAGGAGGAGTCGGTCGAAATAGATTCGCATGAACTAGGCTTGTTCGTAACTGTATTGCCTAGGAGTTAATTGATTCGTTAATTTGCCGTTCTAGTTTATTCCCTTGTTACGAATAGTTATTTGGAATGAATGCTTGATCGGCTAGATTGCTCGAATTTCTTAGCTGAACAATCACTTGCCCGTTAGTTACATATCGAACCAAAGTGGGAATCCCCGACTCCCTAGCTGCTAAAATCTTATTTGTTCTACGTAATCGTCTGCTATTTACTTGCTTTATTTTGATTTTTGAAATAGTTGATAATTCAAAACCAACAAAACTTGGATCTAGAATGTCTAGGAATTTTATTTCTTTTATTCGTGTGTGAATAATCGTACAACGTATTCCGGCTAACCTTCCTCGTGAGACACGATCCGGTGTCGAATCTTTCGATTCTACTCCGGTAAAAATACTTACAACATGTACCACCAGATCCGTCTACAGAAGGCCGACTTCCCGAAGGCTGCCTTCCCCGCACACCAAGGGCACTACGAGTATTTGGTGATGCCCATTGGATTGTGCAACTCTCCCTCAACCTTTTAATTTCTACAAACTCAATTTTTAAGGAGCACTTACGTAAGTTTGTGCTAGTTTTCTTCGATGAAATTTTGGTTTACTCGAAGACGCGGGCCGACCACCTCGAGCACTTGCGAGTCGTGCTCGAAATATTAGAGGCCAACTCATTCCACATCAAGCTGTCTAAGTGCTCATTCGGACAAGAGATGGTCGAGTACCCCGGCCACTTTATTTCACACTAGAGGGCGTAAAGGTCGAGCTGAGGAAAATCGAGGCAATGGTAAGTTGGCCGAAGCCGACCAGCCTCACACAGCTTCAAGGATTTCTAGGCCTCACAGGCTATTATCGCAAGTTCGTGAAGGACTATAATCGCCAAGCCACTCACGGAGATGACGAAGAAAGGCGGGTTCAACTAGACTGAAACTAGCTAGACCGCATTCGAAAAGTTAAAGGGCGCGATGACCACAACGCCCGTGCTCGCAATGCCAAGGTCCGATGTCATGTTCGAGGCGCACACAGATGCAAGTGACGTAGGAATTGTAGCAGTGCTGGTAGAAGAAGAGCGTCCCTTGGCCTTTCTCAGCAAGGCACTTGGCACGACTCGACTCGGGCTGTCCGTGTACGTAAAAGTGATGCATGTGGTCGTAGAGGTTGTGCGGTGCTGACGGCCTTATCTACTAGAACGGTGCTTCCGAATCGTGACCGATCAACAGCCTCTCAAGCACTTACTCGAGCAAAGGATTGTGACGCCCAAGTGTTCATGTGTGATTTTATACCTAATTCATATAGTATCTAGAGCTTATTTGTCGCATTATTGGTGTATAAATTGCATTATTGTGCTTAATTCTATATTTGTTGGAAAGGTATTACACGTGCTTGTTTTGTAGATATTCTCACATATTTCTAGAGCTTTGGCTATTGCAGGAGCATGGTGAGTGCCTAAGACTCCTGGGATGATGATAGATCGATGCACGGATGAAGAGAATGGAAGAAACGAGCGAAATGAGCCTAAGATGAGCGTACAGTGGTGTGACACGACCCGTGACACGGGCTCCAAGGTCGTGTCACGACCCGTGTCGTCCAACAGAAGTGTGAAAGAGCAACACATGTGACACGACCCGTGACACGGGCGTGTCTGGTCGTGTCGCGAACGCGGGCAGTTTTTAATCCCTTGCCTTTTTGGATGAGGAGAACAGTTTTGGACATTAAAAAAGGCATATTAACCCTATTCTGAAGGGGGAACATAGAGAACACAAGGAGAAGGGATTGGAACACAGAAGAAAAGCAATTGGGAAGAAGAGAAGATCAACCACAAGATTTCTAGTTTTTTCTTTCTCTCTTTTGAACTTATTTTTCTCATGATGATTTCTAATATGTTTATGTATTTGAATTCAAACATGAGTAGCTAAATTTCCTTGATTCTAAGACATGTTAGTAGATTAATAGTTTGGGATTTTTGGATAATTTATCATAGTTGATTGTTTTCTTTTGAACCCTATTCAAATATTTTGTTCTTATTTCATGAATTGCAATTGGCCACTGCTTTTACATGTTTGATGATATTGTTCATAATTCGAGAGATGAGTTCAATATTAGATCTTTAATATTTGACACAATTTATTTGCTTGAATCGAGAGATTAGTAGATAGTTGTGAGGATTGTGGGTCTTTCAATCTTTTTGGAGTTGAATTGCATGTGTTGAGTGGATACGCTAATATATGTGATTTAATCTACGATTTTATCGATCTTGAGAAGGAAGATAGGCTAATTTTGAGATCATCTTATAGGGTAGATAAAGAAAATAGTTTGTTGTGATGTATTTGAAGGAACTCAACTGTTAATTGAACCCATAGTCTTAGAATCTACCATTCCCATATATTCTTCTTAAGTGTTTTTCTAGTTGTTTTCTTGTTATTGATTTCTTATCTTTTGAATTATTTTCTTAGTTTAGTTAATCAATCTCAATTACGGTCGTCTAAACAAAGTTGACACTATCATAATCTTGTACTTGATATATTAATTATTTGGTCTCTTGGGATACGACCTTGCTTGCCACATACTACGAGCGAAGCCGTACACTTGCGGTCGAGCTTTAAAAATATAGGCGAACAAGCACGTTTATTGCTTTCGTAGGATTTGAGTAGTTGTAGTTGGTCAACTTGGATTCACCTTGATAAGTTTGTTATGCATATTGGATATGGAATTCGGGCATGATGTACTAGGTGATGGAATTTGATGATGAATAGAATTGTGAATTTGAATGATTGTTTGATGCTTTTAATTCATGATATATGATCACTTGTGAGCTTTTGAGCCTTATACTTTGTTGATTGAGTGTATCGTTCATTGTTGTTGAATTCTAGAACTTGCATTGGTATCTATATTGAGACTACATGGTGTGTGCTTTTTGTGAAAATGATTTAAGGCATATTTTTGTTTTAGCCCTTTTGACTTTTAGCTTACCAAGTAATGTTTTTATTCCCTAGTCAACCTTTTGAGTTATTGCCTATTTTATTGATTGTCACACATTAAGCTATTATCTTTATTTTTCCTTGTCCCTTCTTGAGCATTTAGGATTATATTATGTGAAGGGATGAGTGTGTTGTGGTGGTGAGAATAGAAAGGGATGTTTTGGGATGAAAATGTTGTTTGGGAATTTGAATAAGGCCATTGAAAAAAAAAAACAACAAAAAAAAAATAAAAACAATAATAATAATAATAAAAAAAAATTATCTTGTATATAGTTTGCCTTAGGTCAAATAAAGGCGATTTTTAGTTTTTTGTTTGATCTTTATTCTCTTATGGATTGAGAGAATTGATTGAATTTGGGTAGTGGATGGGTTATGTTAATAAGTAGATGAATTGTTGTGGTTCATGTTTTGTGGTTCTAGATGCTCAAGTGTTCGTCACTTTGTCCATATTTTTCCTACCCTAACCAAAGAGCCTACATTACAACCAAATAAAAAGTCCTTTTTGATTCATGAAATGCATGCACTATAAGTGGTGAAGATAGTAGACGATTTGCAAGCTTATAATAATTCTTTGGCATTGAATTGATTTGAGCGATTATTTCTCTATGCACTTTCGAGAGTGAGAGTATACACTTATCCGGTGAGGTATTTGCGGATTGAAGTATTGACCATGATTTTGATGAAGCATTCTTTTTGTTTAAAGATTTCGGAATTTAGTATGTTATTTGCCTGATAACTATTGATGATGTGTATGATCGGCTTTGAGAGTTGTGATTGTTTTTCTTTGTGAGTTCAGAGAAGGAGATGCATTGATTGGGACTATCAATGGTTTAAGTTTGGGGGTTTGTTCAAGTGTGATTTTACACCATATTCATATAGTATCTAGAGCTTATTTGTCGCATTATTGGTGTATAAATTGCATTATTGTGCTTAATTCTATATTTGTTGGAAAGGTATTACACGTGCTTGTTTTGTAGATATTTTCACATATTTGTAGAGCTTTGGCTATTGGAGGAGCATGGTGAGTGCCTAAGACTCCCGGGATGATGATAGATCGATGCACGGATGAAGAGAATGGAAGAAACGAGCAAAATGAGCCTAAGATGAGCGTACAGTGGTGTGACACGAACCGTGACACGGGCTCCAAGGTCGTGTCACGACCCGTGTCGTCCAACAGAAGTGTGAAAGAGCAACACATGTGACACGACCCGTGACATGGGCGTGTCTGGTCATGTCCCGCACGCGAGCAGTTTTTAATCTCATGCCTTTTTGGATAAGGAGAAGAGTTTTGGACATTAAAAAAGGCATATTAACCCTATTCTGAAGGGGGAACGTAGAGAACACAAAGAGAATGGATTGGAACACAGAAGGGAAGCAATTGGGAAGAAGAGAAGATCAACCACAAGATTTCTAGTTTTTTCTTTCTCTCTTTTGAACTTATTTTTCTCATGATGATTTCTAATATGTCTATGTATTTCAATTCAAAAATGAGCAACTAAATTTCCTTGATTCTAAGACATGGTAGTAGATTAATAGTTTGTGATTTTTGGATGATTTATCATAGTTGATTGTTTTTTTTTTAACCCTATTCAAATATTTTGTTCTTATTTCATGAATTGCAATTGGCCACTGCTTTTACATGTTTGATGATATTGTTCATAATTCGAGAGATGAGTTTAATATTAGATCTTTAATATTTGACACAATTTATTTGCTTGAATCGAGAGATTAGTAGATAGTTGTGAGGATTGTGGGTCTTTCAATATTTTTGGAGTTGAATTGCATGTGTTGAGTGGAGACGCTAATATATGTGATTTAATCTACGGTTTTATCAATCTTGAGAAGGACGATAGGCTAATTTTGAGATCATCTTATAGGGTAGATAAAGAAAATAGTTAGTTGTGATATATTTGAAGGAACCCAACTGTTAATTGAACCCATAGTCTTAGAATCTACCATTCCCATATATTCTTCTTAAGTGTTTTTCTAGTTGTTTTCTTGTTATTGATTTCTTGTATTTTGAATTATTTACTTAGTTTAGTTAATCAATCTCAATTACGGTCGTCTAAATAAAGTTGGCACTATCATAATCTTGTACTTCATATATTAATTATTTGGTCTCTTGGGACCTTGCTTGCCACATACTACGAGCGAAGCCGTACACTTGTGGTCGAGCTTTAAAAATATAGGCGAACACTTACGTGGTATCTTCGAGGATAATGTGTAAAATTGTCAAACTTCAGAGCAATTCGATGACAAAATATTTGTGACATTGTGGCACACATTAGATGTTACGATTAACATAGCACGCATACAAATAAGGGGGACTGAATAAGACTACGGATCGGATATTATGGTAGTGACAATGTACAATTGCGAAAACAACATGGACACGCTTGAACGTCGACACCGTGGCGAAACTCCAATAATAATTTATCGAGTACAATAATGTAATCCGAAATAAAATCGATTGCAAATTAACGAAAAATATTGTATAATAGGTGCACCTCAGTGTACGCATATAATAGATGAATTGAAGAACCCTAGCTAACTTTGAATCCGTGGTGAAGAAGAACACAAGAATTGAAAACATGACAACCAATTGCCCGGTCGTACTTCTAAGGATAACAAATCTGTCTTCTTCCTTGGTTCGCCGGTAGGGGTACCTGGCCGGAGTGGTGGACGAGGGTCTGTGGACCGACGGTGAAGACAAATTTGGGTGTGCGGAAATGGGAGTGTTTGAATATTGGCTGGGTCTCTTCTTCCCATGAAAAAATGTTGTCTTCACTTTTCAACCAAATGCTCGGTCAATCCTCGATTACACCGCTCTTTTTTGCAGATTTTTTTTTATTTTCATTGATAATGGCATTAATTTTATATTGATAATGCCATTAATTTTGTATTGACTGCACGGTTTATTTCCACCCAACAAAGTATAATCATTATTATTATTTATTTAATTAAATGGTGTTTCTTTTAACTTTCATGCTATGTTCTAAACACACATGTTCAAAAAAAGCAAATTAAAAAAAAAAAAAAACGATAGATGAAACCCAAAAATTCGATAGTAGTAATATGATCAATAGTAATATAATTAATAATATTTTATTTCCAATACTATTATACAGTCGTTGGGCGAACCCCAACAAATTCGATCGTTTCTATTTATTATAATGTTCTATTAAAGTCTCGCTATTACAGTTTATAAGGTTATGATTTATGTAAATAAATTGACATGTCAATTACCAACTTGTATAGTAGAAGCATGACAAAAGAAAATAATTTTTTTTTTTCATTTCACAATACATTCTTTATTTGAAATATGAAATCGTAGTGCACACATTAATGGAGATCACAAATGGTTCCACAATGAAAGAAAATTTATTTTTAAATAAGATAGTTCGAACATATATAACGCAACAATTGCCACAATTTTAAAAGTACATACGCGACAACAATCTCAATTTTTCTCCTTCTTCTTTGCGCTGCCATACGTCTTTGTTCGGTCCAGTAATCACGAACAACTTGGTCAAGTTTGCGATAGTTACGTTCATCTCTCGCCCTCATTTCACCAGGATATGGGTCAAGCCATAGGGGTTTGAAAATTATATTCAAGGTTTCGTATAGAGGCTCAGGATTGTTGCTACAGTAATGGTATGCTAATGCCCAATCTGTGGGAATATGATGTACTCGAATTACACAGTCATGAACATAATTTAACAATATTATTACATAAAAAATGGAGTTAAGATAATTTTCTTAATAGAACATATTTATATACCAAAAAAAAAACAAAGAAAAAGGAATTGTGCTTCAATTTACGTACATCAAGTGCTTCCTCCCGAATCTCCTCGTCAAGATTGATTGTCTTTGCGTGTATGTCGAAAACGCCAAATGGATAATCCATAAAATATTTAAATGTTTGATACCTTTCTTTCATAACCATGAATGTTGTATTGCATTATGTCAAAGTCAAATTATGGCCAATTTCACCCAAGCAACTTACGTAAATTCTATCAAACGCCATTTCTATGGCAAACTCGGAGTTCAACCCTTTTGACTGGATGTAATGTAGAATGATGTAACAAAAAGATTCCTCAGCTGGTGGAAGCCATTTGTTTGCAAAGTCTTTTCGTATATAGCGGAAATGATCTTTCCTTTGTGTTTGACAATGATAAACCCCACATGCTTGTAAAGAAAATGACGTTTTGCAGTAGTGATAATTGAACTAATACATTTATAGTGAAACCCATGTAGGTATATATATATAGGCAAAGTATGTTGGTGATAATTGAATTGGAAATAAAGGTAATACTGCGTATCGACCATCGTTACAGTACAATTACATGTGCATGTTCTTTTTCAATTGTACATTAGTAATATGGACAAAGGAAACATGGATTAAACAAATTAACCCCAACATCAGCTACATTGACGGTACACAAACTTTGCCCCATGCATGTGGTCGTATAGGTTGTGTATTACAATTATAACTCATTTCCCTCTCCTTCTTTTTTTTTCCTCACTTATGAAAGGAAAAGACATGACCAACCTGCCACCCCTATATCCCCCTCTCTCTGCACATAATAGAAGAAAGCAAAAAACCCTTCTCATACATGATGTACCACGTTGCAAAAGAACAAACAAAAGTTGACATTACCACATGCAAGAAAGCAAAATGCCATTGTTCACCGCTGATTCGATAAGATTCATCTCGAAGAATCAGATTTTGCAACATTTTGAAGGTTATTTGAAAAACAATACCAAATAAATCCACGACGTGATTATAGTTGTAAACGGACCGAACATTTGCGAACATTTTTTTTTCGATCTCGTTCGTGTTCGACAAAAGCTCATTATTTTGTAATAGAATGAACATTAGCTTGTGCGTGAACGTTCGATTATGTGTACAAACATAATTTAATAGCAATTTTAGGTTAATATTTCTATATTTACGTAATGTTTCTAATTTTAATAAATGTAAAAATTATTATAATTTTATTTAGTTTTAAAATAAAAATATATTTGATAAATCACGAACACGATTATTTGCGGCAAAATTATATCAACGAATACGAATATTTTATTTTATTTTCATTGCTCCAAATATTTCATTTTATTTTTAATGATAATACATAGATTGGTCGACGAAAAATATTTTCTTCAAAATTCGTATAGGACTATGGTTTGAATTGAGAATGGCATGGGGGATTAGTACTAACAAGTACTACCCGACATGCAAGAGTATTTTCTCTCCCTTGAGAGTGGTTCTTTCTCTCTCTTGAGAGTGGTTTGATTCTCGTTTTCGAGAGAACTATCGTCTTCCTGGGAGGTAATTTTCATTCGAGGGAAGAGTGTGGGTTAAGGAGTGCGTGGGTGTGAGGAGTGTTGAGGTTTTTTTTCGGGGGAGGGATTAGAGTTCGTTATTTGGGGAGTTCTTGGGGGGGCGGATCCAGTGTTCTTGTGATTTCTTCGGCTTTTGAGATTTGAGGGGGCGTTGCCATGGCTAGCGACAACGATGGTCTGGAATCATTAATGGAGAAATTTTTGCTGCTGGAGAACGAAATTTCCTATATTGACATTGAAGATCGAGATGTTCGTACCAGTGATGAGGAATGCAGAAGGAGTCTTTTCGGGAAAATTGAAGGGGAGAAGAAAGCCAATTGGATTGGCATTAGAAGAGCTATGTCCCAAGCCTGGAAGGTAGGTAATACACTGGAGGTGCGGGAACTTGAGGATAACTATTTTCAGTTTATATTTCAAAGTGTTAGCGACAAAGCGAAGGTCGACCTGAAGAGAAACTGGGTTTTTGATAATCAATACCTTATATTGCAAGAATGGAAAGAAGGTTTGAAAAGCAATGATGAGTCTTTTGATATGCTTAATCTTTGGATCCAAGTCCACAATGTTCCATTGAAATGGATAAGTACAGAGGTAGGCTTGAAGCTCAAAAGAATGTTCAAAGGGATAAAAAATGTCCATATTGCTAGAATTGGTAACCAGGGGGCAGAGTTCTGAGGATATGGGCGACTCTCAATCTTAAAGAGCCAATTCCGATATAGGCTAATATCAGGTTGGGGGACAATGCAGTGTTAGTCCAATTCAACTATGAGAAGTTGATCAATCTATGCTACTACTGTGGGAGGATTGGACACTTAGACAAAAAGTGCAACAAGAAGATACTGGATATTGAAAAAAATGAAATGAAAGGGGGCAATATGGAGAATGGGTTAAAGCAGCAGAAGGGATCCACTGGTCAGAGACAACAAGTCGCAGCAATCAATCACCACCAGAGGAGCAACCTGAAGAGGGAAACGCTGTTTATGGGAGTACTTCAAGAAATGAAGTAGGGGAAGGAGGGTCATCCAACAAGGTTGAGGAGAGACAACTTCAACTTCTTAGCTCCAATGACACTCAACTGCAGAAAATGACAGGTGAACTTCTAGGGGGAGAAGAGGGATTTGAAATCCCTCCACAAACCTTAAATGATGAGACAGGCACTGTAATGAATGTAACAGAACCAGATCACACTGCGAAAAACAAAGAGACAGATCTGAATTTGATGATTTGTGAAGAGACAAGGGAACCAGTGGAGACAGAACAGCAATTTACTCAAACCAGAACTTGGAAAAGGAAGGCAGATAAAACAGGTAGACTTCAAAGGAAGAAGGTCAATGATGAAGATACTACTAGCAAGAAGGAGAAGAAAAGACCTGCAACTGATCTAATCATATACCAACATCAATCAGAAGAGAGCAAAGGGCAGCTAGTGGATAGAAAGAAAGCCAAGACTCAGTCCAATATTGTGGAGGCAGCCAACCACAAGTGGCTCCACCCCTCCCAATGATAGCTCTGGTGTGGAACTGTAGAGGGCTGGGTGGGGCCTCTACAGTTCCCCAATTGCGAGAGTCATTAAAGACTCATCATCCAGATTTTTTGTTCTTATCGGAGGTAAAAAAAAAAAACAAAAAGATTTTGTAGAAAAAAATTTGTAAATCCTTAGGGTTTGAAGAGAGATGGTTTTACTGGGAGCCAGATGGAACTAAAGGAAGGCTACTGCTGTGCTGGGAGAAAAATTGTGAAATTTTACAAATCAAGAGCCATAAATTCTGCATTCAGGTTCAGTACAAAAAAAAATCCTTTGTCTGAAGCGGAATGGACCATCTTCGTGTACATGAGCACTACTAAGCAAGAAAGAGAGCAAGAATGGCTTGTCTTGCAGGAGGATAAAGACCAATGGGGAGAAAAATGGGTGATCACTGGAGATTGGAATGATATCAGTTGTAAGGAGGAGAAGAAGGGGGGCATTCTGAGAAGTGAGAAAAGCTTTGATAAGTTCAATACATTCATTGCTCAGATGGGCATGTCTATGATCAAAATGGAAGGATACAACTTCACTTGGGGGAACAACAGAGAGGAGGAAGGTTATGTAGAGGAAGTACTTGACAAGGGGTTTGGTTCTTTAAACTGGGTGAATACATACCCACAGGCAAAAATCTCTAACATATTCCTCAACTCTTCTGATCATGGAATGCTTCTGCTCCAAAGTGAACCTGGGATAAAGCATCACAAATCTAGATTCGTGTTTGACAAGAGATGGATTCAAAGGCAAGATATCAAAGAGGTGGTGAGCACAACATGGAAGGAAGCAGAAACTGACACTCCTTTTTTTATCCTGAAAGAAAAGGTAAAGAAAACAAGACTGGCATTATGCAAGTGGAGTAGAAGTTTCAGGGCTGAGAAAAAAGGAAATATTGAGAGATTGACTCTTTCATTGGAGGAAATGAGGAAGAGGAAGGAATTGGGAGGAATGGGAGTCCATTCAAGCAGAACTGGATGCTGCCTTAATAGCAGAAGAAAAATTTTGGCAACAAAAATCAAGAATTATGTGGCTGAGAGAAGGGGACCGCAATACCAAATTTTTCCATGCAATGACGGTTCATAGAAGAAGGAAGAAAGCAATATCAAGGCTGGTGGAGGGAAGAATATCCTTTGATACTAATGAGGCTACTGAAAAGCATGTAGTTGATTTTTATGAGAAGTTGTTCTCTTCTGAAGGATCCAGTGCTGAGGAAGAGGCTCTAAGAAACATTCAGCCAGTTATTACTCAAGCTATGAATGATGAACTTATTAAAGCAGTAGAAAAGACTGAGATAAAAGATGTTGTGTTCCAGATGAATCCACTAAAAGCTCCAGGTGAAGATGGGATGACTGCCCTATTTTATCAACACTTATGGCCTGTCATTGAAGAGGATGTCTGTACTGCTTTGACTACATTCTTTGAATCAGGGCAAATACTCAGGTACTGGAACCAAACCTTGGTTGCCTTAATTCCTAATTGTCCTGCACCTACTTCTCTGAGTCAGTACAGACCAATAAGCCTGTGTGGGGTAGTGTACAAAATAGTCTCTAAAATTTTGGCTGCAAGATTGAAGTGTTGCCTTGATGTCTGTGTCCACCCTGCTCAAGCTGCATTTATACCTGGGAGACAAATGATGGATAATGCAGTTATAGCCCAGGAGGTTTTTCATTATCTTAATAGACACAGAAGTGGGCCTCACTGTTTTATGGCTCTGAAGCTTGACATGCTAAAAGCATATGACAGAGTAGAATGGAGGTGTGTGCAAAAAGTAATGGAGAAGTTGGGCTTTGCTGCTGGTTTTGTTAAGTGGATTATGGCCTGTATAACCACTTCTTCCTTCTCTTTTCTAGTCAATGGGAAAGCTGTGGGATACATCACTCCTACCAGAGGGTTGAGGCAGGGTGATCCCATATCACCTTACCTCTTCCTTTTAATATCTGAGATATTTTCATCTATGATTCAAGGAGCAGCTGAGAGAGGCCTTTTCAGAGGGCTGAGGATTTCTAAAGAGGGGCCAACCATCACACATTTGCTGTTTGCTAATGACTCATTGGTATTCTACAAGGCTGATCAAGTCCAAGTCCAGAGATTAATACATATTCTGCAGATTTACCATAATTTCTCTGGCCAAAGGGTTAACATGTCAAAATCAATAGCCTTCTTTAGCAGGAACACCCCTCAATCTACTAAGCAGGACCTTTGCTCCCTTCTGGCAGGTGTTCAAGATCATAAACTCTACCAGGTATTTGGGACTGCCATTAGGGATTGGAAGGTCAAAGAAGGAGGCTTTTGACTTTATTCTGAAGGCAGTGAGGAAGAGATTAATGTTGGCAAAATACTTACTCATCCGCAGCTGGGAAGGAAGTACTAGTCAAAGCAGTCATTAATGCTTTGCCAGTGTTTGCAATGAGCTGCTTCAAGCTACCTGCTTATATCTGTCAAGAGTTGAGCAAGATTACAGCTGCTTTTTGGTGGAGTAAAGGCAATAAGATAGAGAAAGGGATACACTGAAAACAATGGAAGAAGGTAACTGTGCCTAAGTCAGATGGTGGATTAGGTTTCCTTGATGACAGACTGTTTAATGAAGCAATGATACTGAAGCAACTTTGGAGACTTACAACTCACCCTGAGCTTCTGGTGAGCAGACTGATAAAAGCCAGATATTACCCCTCAACTTCTATTTTTGAGGCCAGGAGGACCACTTCTGCATCATGGCTATGGAACAACTGGGTCGACATTATTCCTCTCTTAGCTAAGGGACTATGCAGAGAAGTCAGAAATGGCAGGGATACAAAGATTAGTGACCACAGCTGGGTTCCTAAACTTAATCATGTAAGCCCAAGACTTCAGGGAACTCACACTACAACTTTGCTTTAGGTCAAAGACTTGATTGAGGATGATAGGGGAAGGTGGAACATTCAAATTTTAAATGAGGCTTTGGCTGAAAGGGACGAAAATGAAATTCTAGAGATTGATACTTTGAATCCTGAGTTACCTGACAAATGGCGATGGAGGTTGGATAAACAAGGAAAATTCTTAGTGGCAGGGTCTTATAAGCTGTTTGGCAACTAAAGTGATGGGGATGGATATGGCTAGGAGTAGCTCAACTGGTGGTAGAGATAAAAAAAATCAGGGAAAGGAGCTGGGGAATGAGAGTGAAAGGGAAGGTGAAGCACTTCATTTGGAAGTGCTTCAATGGAATTCTTCCTGTTAGTGTCAATCTGGCTAAGAAAGGCCTCATGGTGGATGTCATTTGCAAACAATGTGGATAACAAGAGGAGTCGATAGAGCACCTGTTCTTTTTTTGCAGGAAAGCTAAGAGGGTTTGGAGGCAAGCTCAAGTCCAGTGGGATGGTGTTCAGCATAGTGAGATATCATTTCGGCTTTGGTGGTGGCAGGTTCTATCTACTGACTCTTCTTGTATTTCTGAAGACCGTATTCAATTGACCACATATATATTGTGGTGGTTGTGGCGGTCGAGAAACTTATGGTTGTTTGAGAATACTTGGATGCCCGAAGATGTGCTGCTGCGGAATGCTTGGAAGGAGTGGCAAGAGTTTGAAGGGATTGGTAGATTGAGTAGCTAGCTGCAGTCTTTGGGTTTTATTGTTCTTTTTTTTTTCTTTTTCTCCGGGTTTCTCTTTTCCTTTTTCAGTTTGTAGTTTGTTTGTTTTTGTATTGTTAGTAGCTGGTCTGTTGCTAGATTTGGAGGTTTATCGGCCTTAAGGTTCAGGATTGTGTTCCCGCTTACGGTTCGTGGTTGGGTTCGGTTTTAGACCACTCTTTGAGTGGTTCTCTCAGTAGTTGGGTGCAGTTTTTAGTTAGGACAGTTTGTTGTCCGGTTTGTTGGTACATTGTAACTCTTCCTTCGTTTTTTTAATAGAGCTTTCTATCGCTTGGAAAAAAAAAAGTACCAACAAGTACTATTACCGGACCATGTTTCTAAATTTTTTCCTAAATTAAGTTTAAAGACTAAAATTAATTTAATTTTTATTTACTATGTTTAGCCAACAAATATATATTATTATATACTTTATAGTGTAATGCTCCCCTACCCACGGTGAACACATGTTAATATTCCCACCGCTTATGTGGAATGTACATATTGGTGATGTTAATATGTTCAAAAAAATACATCACCAATGTGTGCATGCCACATAAGCGGTGGACATATTAATAGGTGTTCACCGTGGGTAGGGGAACATTACTGATACTTTATAATAACATTTGTTTACGCGACTTACATGTGTTAAATTAGTAATTTCACTATACATATTAATTGATAAATAGGAATTAATATTAACAATCAATTTTAATATCAACATTTTTTTTAAAAAAAAAAATGTTGGGTAATAAATAGGGGTAACAATACACATTAATTTGTAATAAATATGGGTGGTTGTACAGGGTGAAAAGGGAAAATGTGTGGGCCCTCCATTTTTTTTAAAACACAAGTCCATTTTTTCATTTCCACGTCTTGTTCCAATTAAATTCAGCCCATACCTATTGCTTTCCCTCAAAAGGTGTACGGATATTGTATTATTTCTGCATGAAAAGAATGAAAATGAGAAAGGAGTTTATTGTTGTGCTGATAAAAAAAAGTTTTTTTATTCATCACCCAACGCATTTCTCGAGAACAATTTTTCACATGTCACTCCCACTGAAATTATTTTATCTGTAACTGTCAATATTGCCAGAAGAATTTGAATCTTGTAAAGCAACCCCTAGTTGCGATTTTTTAGAAACATACAATAGGAAAAAACCATTCTGCCTAACTTTAATATAAATGTTACTTCATCCTCCCTATATTCCTCCCTATATATTATTCCCGAATGCGTTGAGCCTACGTGGCTGTTTCTGGTGCTTTGGAATCCTACTTGGCAAAGAATCATGCTTCGTAATTAGGTTTGGACAAATAATATTGATATATTAATAATTAATAATCTAGTTCGGACATTCCATAAATATTATTTAGCTAACTTAGGTATTTAATATAACTTTTACTAATATAACCCTTTAATTTTTTGTTATTTTACATAGTGAGACATTAAGTGACTAATATATCCATGACTTTTGATTTGTTTCCTTCAATTGTAAATGTATTTTAAAAGTTGATAACTTTTGTATTTCTTATCGGTTTTACATATATAATATATCAAATTAATTATCTTTTGATGATCTTCGATTTGACATCCATATTGTATATATGATATAAATAAATTATATTTATCTTTATAATATACAAAATAATAATATTTATTAAAATTCTTAAAAAAATTAAATTATTTCTCAATTGATATATTTATGTTTAATGTAGTTATATGATGTAAGTCAAAAAAATATTATAATATAACACAGGTAAGTCACACAAATAAAAAAGTGTCATACTAAATATACAATAATATATATATTTTTATAAAAGGTATTGAAATTTTCAATTACTTTTACTCATTAATTTTAGATTTTAATAAAAAAATTAGCAAGCACCCGTGTAATACACGGGCGTTGTACTAGTATATATATATATATATATATATATATATATATTATATTCATTTGGGAATATGCAAAACAAAAAAATATGTAGTCTTTATAATCAGAATAGAATGTTATAATAACAATTATTATATATAATGTTCCAACAAAATTATATTTATATGAATTTTAAAAACTCCAAAACTTGATTGCAATTATTTAATAAAAATTATTTTATAAATAACTATTATATTAGTTCAATATAAATATTTGTAATAATCTACTTTTATAGTTACTTCGATTTTCTTTTTTATTTTTAGTTTAGAATTAATGAAAAAAATATGTAATTAGTAAAAACTATAATTAACTATAAAATCAAATTTACCAAAAATATATTAAAGATCATAAGCGTCGACACTATAATCAAATTTTATATCATCTTACTAAGTGGCATGTCAATTGGAGGGGAGGTCATAAGCATCGACGCTGTAAATTCAATTTTTTACGGAATAAAAAAAACCAAATACGGTGTAATTTATAAAATTAAAAAAAAAAAAAAATTACTCATTTCATAATTTCTTTTGTAACTTCATTATGATTTAATAAAATAGGTAAATTATATAAATAATAAAAAGGCCTACAAAATTTAAAAAAAAAAAAAGTTTTGTTCATGACATAAGTATAGTTAACACTTATTTCATAATTTTTTTTATTATATAATACTAAACTTATAAAAACCCCAAAAGATTACCCGATAAAAATACATTCTTATATTTACATATACACCAAAATTTTAAAAAAGTTTGTTGTTTAATTTAAATGCACCTCATTTTTCCATTATTGTTGTGTACATTGTAACCCATAATATATTTCACAATTATATCTAAAGATGAAGCATGAATAGATAGAAAATAAACATTGATTTGGTTTTCATTAATACATGTGCGCATTCAACAAGTTCCATCAATACATACGATGTTTTTATCTTTGTTTCGCCCATAGCGCTTGGGCTATCGTGTCACGCAACACACAATGCTCACCAACGCCGACGTTGGAGTTATTACTCGACATAAAAGGGAAAGTTCGATTAGTTGGATCATGTCGTCGTACGTATTCTGCGTTGTTGAATTTAGGCATCATGTTTTCGAGTGGTTCGTGCATCCGAATAAAATTGTGTAGGACACAACATGATGTTACTATGTCGATTTGGGAGTGAACTTTGTAGTTTGGGTTCAACCCTTTATCATGGGAAACTTCCCTTTTAGCAAGCCAAAGATGCGTTTGATAACATTATGGACAGTGGCATGTCGTCTGTTAAACAACTCACGAGCATTGCCGGGCAATTGGTTAGACCCCAACCACTCCGGAAGAGGATATCTTTCACCACAATATGGTGTCATGAAACCCGAAATGTATGCATAGCCGGAGTCCACCACGTAGAAATTACCTGCATGAACATACCTTTTTTACTTAAGGAAGTTGTTATAAATAAATTTGAACTTGTATTTACTTTAACTACGTTATAACATTTAAATAGTGTCATGGTCGATTTACCGGGCGGTGGATAGGGAAATTATATCTGGGGTCCGATAATGTCTGATTGAAAATGTGTGCATCTATGGCGCTGCGTTCCCAGCCCGCTATAAAAAAAGTGAACTTGAGGTCAAAGTCGCACGCCAACATCACATTTTGCGCTAAATACCCTTTTCTACATCTGTAGCAACCCTGTTGTCCTTCTGGCACCCACACAGGTATAATAGTCATGTCAGTTGCGCCAATGCAGTCCTACGAATAGCAAATACAATTTCAACAATACGGGTACTTTTGTTCAAATAAACGGTGGAGGACACATTAAAAAAAATACTGTTGAATTTACCTCGAAGTACGGATATATATTCCGGTTATTTCTTATCTATGGTGCAACATGGTTGAGGTCTGGGGGACGAATGTAGTCGGGGCGAGATAACAAAGAGAATTGATGACATTGTGACAATGACTACTGATTGTCTCCCCTGATTTTCTGAATGTTTCAGCCGCATGGCGTTGCCTTTGATGCCCTTTTATTATATGCAGAAAAATGGCTACGCTTTCTTCAATGCCTATTTTTGTTTTTCTTCTTTTTTGGTTAAATCCCGCCCTTTTGATTTCGTCACAAAGAATGCTGAAATGACATTGATTTATGCATATTGCATCTTTAAATCGGCGAGCATTTCCAACTAACAATTAATTTACCCAGTCCAAGCCCGAGTACGTGGATTCTCGGTAGGGGTTCTTTTTAATGGGGGAAGTGCGGCCGACGAACTCTCGTAATTGTTTACAAGTTGTTGAAAATGAGCCCCCACCATTAACGAAATTTCCAAGGGGTCGTGGTCTTCCACCGGCTCAAATTCGTTGTCAATATCTTCAAGCAAATCATCGATCTCCTCTTTATATGTGTCAATATCATCTACGTAAGACATCCTACAAATACATATAGCGGCTAAAAACACATATACAAATGTTCACAAACAAATTGTCATATAATCATGCAAAAAAATTTCAAACAGAGTAGCTTGGGAACAAAGTTCAAACAGACTACAGTTGAAGAAAAATTGAAAACAGACAAGTCCAACAAGAAATGAAGACAATAGTTCACCAATCCACCAATCCACATCCCCCTTCACTGTGGACGAGGGCCCTCATCAATCCACATCTTAATAATATGTTGACGTCTCTCGTCACTATTAATCGCGACAAACATGGCTCGATTCGTGGGTTTCCGAAGCTTCTTGCAAACAAATTGGAAAAGATCTTCGTCTATATTTGGCATTGCTTGAAGGTCGCGCATTGTCTGTTCAATCATCATTAGCTTCGCGGGTTTGTTGTTTCTTTCTTTCAGTGACACATTCAAGTCTGACCACGAGTACATGGTCATGTCGAAATTTGACTCCGTCCCTATCCTTCGACGAACAGGCCCATTCTGCCCACCATGGCGTCGATGAAATGTCGGGGTCTCCATTGGATTGTCATCTTGCTACGTAAAAACATCGGGGCTAAAATTTCTAGATGACTCGCCACGTCCCTCGGGCATACGTTGAGTCTATGCCCTTGCATTCGACCCCGTAGCAGTTGTCCCATGAAAAATAGTCGTAAACGCTTCGTAGTGTACGCATACCTTGCCTTCCATGTCATGATCCCTTGAATTTGCCTGTAGATGTCATAAAACAATGACAAATTTATAAGAAAAGAGAATGACACATCAAGAACACCAAAATTAGTTGATAAAAATATTCCCCAACAAACAAGCAGTACAGGGCATATATAAATTTGCAAAGTAACAAAATCACATTCATTATAAGGCCAAAATATATATATGTACAAGAGACAAATTCTATGTACAAGCTGAAATGAAATAATAATTATATAAAAATAAAAGCAATAAGAACATGTGTACAAGCCACACAATATTTCAAAGACCATTGAAACAAAGAGCACTTGTCAGGTAAATCAATTTAACATAGAAAACAATTGTAAGTTATAACAAAAAAGAAAAGCAATAAAAACAAGCGTACAGGCATATTTGCAACACAATTGAAGCAAATAACACTTGTCAGATAAATTAATTGAACGTAGAAAACAAATGTATGTTATAACAAAACGTTAAAAATACCTATGGTTGTCCATTTTTTCCAACGATCGGCGTCTCCCGTAATCATTTTTGTATGTGGATCCCAAATCAATCCGGTGGCATTGGTAACCATGTTGTGAAACTTTCTCCAGTAAATTTTCTTCGTTGGTACTTACTTTGTAGTTGTGTGACTTTGTATGGATAGAAAATAGGACACTACTCCTTCAACTTCCCAAGAATGGTCGCCCATTGATTCGGTGTGAACTTACTGGTTACACAGTTTCCAATCAGAACTTCTTGCAACAGAACATTGACAAAAGCGGCTTCATTTTCGGGAGGCCATTTGGCGTCTCCTCGTGTGCTATTAGTCGAAGGACCAATACCACCCGCACATGACATCTACACCATGACAAATAACAAACCAAAAACAATGTGGTATGCTATGCTTCACATATAAATATCAATTGTACTAACCAAAAAAAGGTAACATAATAACAAATGCCACACTCGAAATTGGAGATTCAGACTTACCCAACATATTTTGTCAACAGTGAAGATAACAACAAGAAAAAAAATAGTAAGGTCACATATAATTCCCTTATACCACAATGAACCTGAGATCCAAATTTACACTACGGTCCTACCTTTTTTTTATACAATAAAACGAGCGCAGAGATACCATCAACATGGTTAATGGGTTTCGTCTCCATTTACCCAGCCCCCAAATTTTGTACCAAGTAAACTTTAACAATGTTTGTATAGAAAAATAAAAACAATCTTCTAACTACAAAAACGTACCTTGTTTCCTTTTTTTTCCAAATATTTTCCATACAAACAAAATTAATTCAGAGGGCATGCCTTAAACAACAATTTTCCATAATACAAATCAATTTCAGAGAAGAGGAGTATGTGATTGAGACGCTACCGGTGCTTTCGGTAGTTTCTTGAGCTGGGAAATCGGTTCTTGGTTCGGCGTCCACTTCACGTGATGTCGCTGGATGATTTCGTGGAGGGGAGAGATCCATAGATGCTGAGGTGATTATACCCGAATTTATGGAGTAAAATCTCGAGTTGATCTGTACGGTACAGGTTCCAGCTTATTTGGATTTGAAAATGTGGAAGAAACAAGTCAAAAAGAAGAAGCATCGTAATGAATGTGTGCAGGTGGTGTTGGTGTCTTGGGGTGTGGGAAAGGCATATATGCGTGAAAGATACAAGTTCTTGTGGGCCAGGCACAAAACCCATCTATGTGATATCCAATCACGGACTCAACAGTGAAAATCAGCCCAAAATGAGTTTTTACTCAACCCAATTGATATCCAATCGCACCCTTAACCTCTGGATTTGGTGGTTAATTCGTGCTCGGCACTCGCGCACTGGGGCCCAAGTTTCTTGGGCCTGGCGGTACGCGGCGTGTCTTGGGAAACTGCACATCCGTGCGTCCCCTTTAAGTGGCAGCCAGGATATCGTCTCTGCGTCGAGCAACCTCCATAGCCGCGTGCATTGAATATAGTCTTTCTAGTCGAACTTCCGCAACTAAGTCGAATTTTAACCCACCTATAAATGCACCAACCAATGCAGTTTCGGGCTAGCCTCGCACGTGACACGCTAATCGTTCGAACTCCTTCAGGTAGTCATGCAAGCTGCCTGTCTGCCGTATGCGAGAAAGTGCCTCGTTGTAGTTATGGTAGTCAGACATCCCGAAATGCGTGAGTAACTCGCGTTTGAAGTCTTTCCACTTAATGACTTGCTGCCGACCGCGGTAGACTCTTGTAAGACACTGCCACCATACTTTGGCCTTGTCATCCAGATAATAGGCCGCGTAATGAACCTACTCGTGCCTAGCGATTTCGTTAAGCTCGAAGTATTGAACGACCCGATTGAGCCATGCGTCGAGATCGGTCCTGGTGAATGTGGACAACGTCAGCCTTGGTTTATCGAGCCGTGGGCGGTCATGGTTGTTTGAATCCTGGGACCGCTGCTCGAACTCCTCCTCCTGCTCGTACTTGGCTTGACGCGGTTCATGCTCCTCGGGTCGATCGCGGCCTTGTGACCTCGTCTGCAAGTGCTGGATGTTGTGCCATCTCATCAAACCTTCGATTCATGCTCTCCATTAGATCATGCACTGATGCCTTCGTGGTGTCAAGCCCTTCGCCGAAATTATCCACGTCTTCGCTAACACGTCGGACTTGAACGTTGAGGTTTTCGAGTTTGTCCTTCATCTTCTTGTTGGCCATGTACTTTCGCTCTTATATATGCTCTTTGCTTCGTGGACTCGTTTTGAAGAATTTTATTTTATTTTTTGAAACAAACGAAAATCAAAGAATGTGGAAGGAAAAAACACACGATCTAACACCTCTCAATGAAAGCACCAATGATGAAGATCGCGTGTCTCGATTGCCGATAAACCGCAGACTCGCACCTTAAATCTCCGATAGGTGCCTCGGAGGTTCACACACTCGCGCCCTTTCGAAACGAATAAAATTGCAAAATAAATCAAGAAGAAATCTAAGGCAAAGTGTTTGAACAAAAGTTCAGTTTTTTGTATTAAATTCGTTGATCCAAAATAACAAGAGCATGCGCCTTTATATAGGCTTCAAATAAATCTAGTCCTAATCCAACTAAATCTCCGAACAAAGCAATAAAATATTAAGTGTCCTAAACAATCTAGAAATCATAATGAAATACAGAAACTAAAGATCTAATCTTGTACACCAAGACTTGGAACCCTAGCCGCATTTGACTCCTCCTCGCGTGCCTCGACGTTTTCCTCGCGGGCAAAGGTCTCGTCCTCCGTGCGTGTGCTGCCGCTATGCGTATCATGCGCGCCTTTGTCATTTGCGGTTGTCCCGCGCGCATCACCCCCGTTTGCCTTGCCGCTTGCCTCGAGGGCTAAGGCCCTGTTTATCGCGCGTGCATTGCGCGCCTTACCGCATGCCTCGAGGGTTGAGGTCTCGCTCGCTAGGTGCACGCGTGTATCCTAGTTGCTCGCGTCCTCCGTGCCCATATCCGATGCGCCAGTCGCACGCGCGTCGATCCCTAGTGGTCGTGCGCCTTGCTCGCGCACGCTGTCTTGCGTGTCCCGTTCTATCGCTTGTGCTTCGCCCGCGTGCCTAGATAACCTCCTTCGTGCGTGATAGGCGCGGCTTGATGCATTCTTAATTCAAATTTAACTTCAAAAAGTTTTTAAAGTGTTTAAAATTCTGGTATGTAGACCCATAAGAATAATCTTACTATTTTAATTTCAAAAATTTTGGCAAGTTTGTTAATGAAATAAATTCGATTAGACAAAAGATTAATTAATTAAAATAAATTGTCGCATATTCCTCCAATTCCTTAGAAAAAGATATTCAATCGGTTAGAATATTCCCTTTTAGGTGCATTTGAATTAAGGGATGCTGCTCAATCAATTAGTTATGAGTCAAAAGATTGGGTTAGTGGTCCGCGAACCTCCGAGCTAGTAAAGTTATTGTATGAGGTCTGTCTAATGCTAGATGCAGAGGCACATAATAGATCGATATAAACATCACAAGCTGTCCCATAATAACCTCAGGCAAGATCAAAGGATTTCTCGCGACGAAATCCCGTTTTTTAAACAAAAAATTCCAATTCCCCCGATTCCACATATGAATGAAAATTTCGGTTAGATAAATGTAATATATTAATTAGTTTGTTAGAATTGTGATTATATAGAAGTTAGATAAAATGAAATGTTCCCAAAAATTCTGCTTGTGATCTTTTACATTAAATGTTTGAATTTAAAAATCAATAACCAAATTTAGATTATCTCACGTAAAACAAAAAAATAAATAATAAACATTTATAAAGTAAAAGGAGCGATAAGTCATTTTTTTAAAAAAGACATTTCTAAATGTTTAATATATTGATAAGTATCTTTGTAAAAATAATCATACCATTTTATTTTTTTGAAAAATTGGCAAGTTTGTTAGAAAGATTATTCTAGTTAAGAACATCTCTAATGCATTCTTTTGAAAGAATTAGCACTGTCAAAACGGGTCATGGCCCGCCCGCCCGCCTAAACGGACGGGCTTGGGCCTTTGCTTGGCCATCCCGTTCAATCGCGGGCCTATTTGGCTCGCCCCGTTTAGCCCGCGGGCTGGCGCGGGCTAGGGCGGGCCGGACCGCGGGCCAGCCCGTTTTTTTTTTTAAATGACAAGTATTGTATATTTGTATTCTTTTTTTTTCGCCTTGAATTTTATTGTATAATATAAATATGAAATAAAATGTAATTTTTTTTATGACAAGTATTGTATTATTTTTTTTCTTGAATTGAATTGTATAATATAAATATGAAATAAAAATGTAAAGACGTGAAGAATTTGAGCAAGGTAGAGATTTGATGGAGCTGACAAAACATTGGTCGTCCACTTTTAAATGTCTCAATCCAATCACTTCCCTTAATATAGCATAATAGCAACAACAATTATTAAAAATAGCCAATTATTAAAGGATGAAAGTTTTTAATTTCATTTTGCATTTTACCACAATTCAATCGGAATATATGGTCACCATCGAGATCAAAATGTTGTACAAGTAATTCTATTCTTACTGTTCTTCTTTTCCTTTTATAGTTTGAATTTAAAAACCAAAATTGCATTATAAATTGCAAAAAAAATAATAATAACAATAAAAAAACAGTAAGTAAAAATGCGGGCGGACTACGGGCCATGGATTTCCCAGCCCGTAGAAATGCGGGCCATTTTGGCCCGCCCTGTTTGAACCGCGGGCCAGCGCGGGCCGGACTGGACCAGCCCGTTTGACAGTGCTAGAAAGAATACAAAGTTATTCACCTCATCTAGATAGAAATGTGTGAATAATTTATCCTTCAATGCATTAGATTATGGGCTCTTTCATGCTAATGTGTATAAAATTAATGTTAACATTGTCAAGCTCACTTTCTAATTTCACACATTCTTTCTAACATGATGACTAAGCATTTAAGTATTTATTTGCACAGATTACGTAAATTTGGAGCTATTTATAAACTTGAAAAAATCCCACCCTTCCATTAATCCAATAAATATTTTGATAATATATGTGTATACAATAGAATCATTTGATGATGAGTTACAACTAAAATAAATAAAAAAAATTATCAATAATAATGTCAAAAAATAAAATATTGTGTTCATTATATTTGTTTGTTGAGCTTTTGTAATTTTTATGTTTTGTGGTTTTCTTCTAAAAGGATTAAAAAAATATTAATTTTGTGGTTATACATATTGTAAATGAAAAATTACTAATAAATAATAATTGTATAAATTTGGTGATATAAATAAAAATAATTGAATTAACAAAAAAATAAAAATAAAAAAATCATGCATATAATTATTGGGAATTGTGGTTTTTTTTTCTAATATACACTTTATTAGTAAATGAATAAATCCACATATAAAAATTGTATGGTTGTTGAATGGATGCATTGGAGGTAACAATTCAAATAAAAGTCCTATTCTTTTAAACATTATTCCATTGATTGACACGTGTTCAAATTTAATTAATGTTGAAAGTTAAGCATTGGAGATTGTAACGCCCCATTTTTTAATTACCGAAATTCAGAATAAATTTTTCAAAATTTATTTCAAAACACATGGCGACGCTACTCATTTTCAAACATTTCCATCAATATCATAAATATAACTCCCAAACGGGTTCAGTAATCATGACAACACCCAACAGGGTTCATAAATAACATTAACTCCCAAAACTGGGTTTCTCAAACCTCAAATACCAGGGAGTACACTCTCTATCAAAATCCGGTACTCAATCATAATTCATAAATGCATAAATAGTTCAAACAATTCAAGAGCGGAAGCAACCAATAAAATGACCACCACTCGCCTCCCTCCGTCGTGCTTGCCATTACAAACCTGCATCCATGAAGAGCAGGTGAGGATGAGCACAATAGGAAAATCGAGGTGCTCACCACTATGCAATAATTAATATCCAAATTCATAAATAAGTAAAACAAGTATGGTCGCAGTATGAACACAAATCAATAAATATCCCGTCTCCTATCCCAGAGTCAACCCTCATGTGCACACCTATACCAATAGACCACCGAACTGATATACGTATCGAAATGCCCCTCGGGTCTTACAATCGATGCCCAGCCAGCAGGAGTAAATCCACCCCCAATGCCCGGAACCTAGCCTTCGGACTTACATCGGAGATCACCAGCCAAGGCTCATGCCCTGACTGTCATACATAAATAAGGAGACTACCCGAAGGTACGTTCTATAGCTACGGGGATAACCGTTCGACGGCCGGTGCAGCTCACATCGAAGGCTACATGGTCCATACTTACACTTTGATCATACCACAACAAAAGCAATTAATTACAGCATAGCAATTTTATAAATAATCCCACCTGGTGTCGGATGATAAAGCAAATTAACCAGGAAGCCGTAGGTGGTTGAGAAACTTCTCATCAGACACCTACATAAGTCAAGACAGCCCCATAAGCAACTATCTCAACTCTTACACAGATAACGAGAATTATACTTAGTCGAATCATAACGACTAAGAAACTCGTGGAAGTTGTAGAGTTGAAACATTAGGACGACTCCTAGACAAGACCAACGAATTAATAAATCACCTAAAAGCAGGCAACGAATATTTGACACAAAAACGTGGTCAACGGGTCAAAGACTTGCCAGAAAAAAGCCAACCGGGGTCAAAACGGTTAAAAAGGCTAGTTCGAATTTTATAAGAATAGGGCTATAAGGAGTTAGACTTTGATATTTCAATTCAAATTTTTACAGCATATAAAGGGCTGAAAAACACACATTTTCACCAAGGGAAAACCATTAAACATGCTCCTAACTATTTTAAATAATTTACTCAAAATCTGACCAGAAATAAAATTAAATCATTTAAAATAGCTACAGTCCGAATCTTAACTTCAAATTTTTACAGCAGTAAGATATTCTGAAGGACAACAATATATTAAAAAATTAGTAATTTTTGACAAGAACAATATTTCAAATGAACTTATTACGAAACAGCCCAGAAACGGTTTTCGAGTTTTGACGAGGCTAAATACCACATAAAAATCTCAAATTTTTATCACAAGCAATACAACAACAAAAACGGGCAAGGCCAAAGCCAGTGCGTCAAGAACATTCCTAATCCAATAATCCACAGCACTTCCATGAAAAATAACACACTAACCTCAGTTCGACAATTTTCCAAAGTGACGGCAATCACTTTGGTATCCAATGGCAGATATATACATCAATAATTCTCATAAATATTACCTAAGGCACGTAAATAGTTCATAAATCACAGGATCATCAAGAAAACACGTATTCGAGCACTTAACACATATATACGAATGAAATAATTAAGTCGAGGGTTAGCCCGGGCACCATTCTCGGGACGGGGCTACGAAATGGGCGACGAAAGGAACGGCACGACGGGACAACGAGCTCGACGACTGCGTGCGGGGCGTACGAACAGCAAGGTCTGGTTGCATGGGACAGCAGCCCACGAACAGGGACGGCGTTCGAGGGTTCACGACCGGGGCTGGAACTCGTCACCGGCGATGATCGCGTGCTCGGCAGTGGATGAAGATGGCGATGCTGGTGATGATCGACGGTGGCCTGCGAGTGATTGTTCGCGGCAGAGGAGGGCCTGGTCGCTTGAACGGAGGTGACGATGATGGTGGCATGCTGGAACAACGATGAAAGGGCCTGACGGGATGGAGGCTCACGATCGGGAACAACAACGTCGGGGCTCGCCGGGAATCATCGGGGAAGGTGCTCTGCACGCGACGGTGTTACGATGCAGGGGCAGCAGGTTCGTTAATGGGGCACATGATCGGGAATGGCTGGTGCACGTCAGGCTGAAGCTCACCGGGACCTGCATGCGGGTATAAGCTCGCGATGGGGAAACTAGCGATCGGCTTGCTGGTCCTGCTCTCAGTTGAACGGGGAAGTGGTGGTTTGGCCCGAACTTAGTCGCGAAGGATGGCCGAGGCGCTGGTGCAAGCGACCCGCGAAGGAGTTGAGAGGGCCTGTAAAGATGGTGTAATATTTCCTAAAATCTGATGAAATCGGATCGCAGGAGAGGATTGAGAGGTGTTGAATATTTTCTCTCCATCTTGTCGTTTATGCGAACAGGGTTTGAGGAGTAAAAGAATGTATCAAAAATATTCTTGGAGAGCAAGATAATGCTATCAATGCATTATTTAATCGCAAAAATAAAATGACATACAAAAAAAACGGTTTAATGGTGTGCCATAAGGAAATTGGCTGGCTTCGATTCTAATTAAGCTTGCAATCTCTTTTCCTGAGCCTTTCACTCTAAGTGACTCGTGGATACAAATCATGAGAATACGTATTTTTTCTCGAATTTCTCGCATATGGATATATAACAGAAGTACTCCATGAGCAACTTCGGACTAACAGGCGTATGCTTTCGAGTCTATATTTTCACTCTCGACTTTCGCCACGTAAGGAAAAAGACTGTGGTTCGATTCCACATAATGGGCTGATTTGATTTCCAAGAATTTACCAAAAATTGGCCATATGAAGGGAGGGAGCAGATTGAGGCGAGAGAGATTTTTGAGCTGCTTCTGAGATGGCTGCGGGATCATGAGAAAAGAGCTGAAGGTTTTGGGTGATTAAAAGACTAATCTTAGGGTTAGATTTAACCATACTTGGTCAACAAGTTATCCAAGAGAGAGAGAAACGGGCGGGTCGGACCGCCCGAGTGCGGGGCACGGATACAAGGCCGGGTCTCGATCAACGGTAATTAAATTAAAACCCGAAATATATATTATATATATATATAATACACAATAATATTATTTATATTAAACATTAAGACAATAACAACAACAACAATATAATAATAATAATAATAATAATAATAATAATAATAATAATAATAATAATAATAATAATAATAATAATAATAATAATAATAATAAACAATTTGGACAATTAGGCAAAAAAAAAGACATTTAATATTAATTATAATAATAAGGCGATAATAAATAATCCCATAATTATTCAAAAAAGAACGGGGCATTACAGTCTATCCTCCTTAAAATATTTCCGTCCTCGGAAATGCGAAAGAATATGCAACCTAAGGAAAACGACAGACTCGAACGGCGATTTTCCAATCATTAGATCAAGGTATCCCCTTCTGAAACTCGATTTCGCCCGCATGAGTCTTATCGCCCTATGCTCGAAAAACATACACTCACATACAGGACTCAATCCGGCTCGACCTATGCTCATATGTTTACCTTTGTGCATGGGAGGGTGATCAATCCTGCCCGAGCTCAGGCATCCACCCTCTTGCAAGGGACCCAGTCCGGCTTGGCCTATACCCTCAACAATTAACTTTGTACCTAACAACACAGAGACCTCAACAGGTCGTCTGGTGTATTGCTAGCGTACTTCGACTATCTCACCAACAAGGTGGACACAAGACGCCAAGTTTCAGTCTCGTATCCGAGTCATACTAATAACTTGTTCACGATTTTATCACGGACCGAGTGTCTCCATCAGAGACTATGACACGGTATACATCACAACCCCAGATTCTCATACTCACACGATATCGACTCCACAAGTCGAAAGCAACCCTTATGTGCAACATAAGGATTGACCAATAGCAATACGACATTCCCAATTTGCCCACTCGAGAAACTCTCAAATAAAGCATAGGGACTCATTTACTACTCTCCTTAATTAGGAATCATCGATTAAGGATTTACACACACTTTGTGGGACTCGAACCTCTCGGTTCAAGGTTCAAACGAAAAGGGGTTCAAAAGGATAACCAAGTATTCCAGCATGAAACGGTTTCAACAGTTGAAGAAAAATATCGATGGTTGGCCGTATACGCTGGCCTAGGGAGTTCGTGCATACGGTGATGGCGGCTGCAGTTCGCATGCGAGTCAACGGTCGGCCGCGTGCAAGCCTCCCGTCTCTCAGCATGGTTTTGCGTGCTCAGCCACCACTTCGCGTGGCTCCACCCAGCCAGGGTCGGCATTCGGTTCAAGGTTTCACAAAAAGGTTACAATCTCAGTTCACCAAAAGAAATGGTTTTACAAATTAACGAGAATTTTGGGTCCAATATATATTTCAGTGGTCTCACAATTTCAAAGGTTTCAAATGTCTCAAAGATAGCAAGGGGCATGTTCGAGCTCGAAGTCCACTTCCATCTCTAATCCACTGGACAACCTACGATATGGGTCGGGAAAAACATCCCGAAAGAAACGAGGATCGGTTCCTCAACCAAAACAATCCCAATCCCGACGGTCACTACCGAATAATGAATGTTTAGCTCATTCGACTCTTCCGACTGACAGTGTCGACTGTCACGTCAGCTCTCAGTTCAAGCAGCTAACCGTGTCGGCAGTCTTAAATGAGCTTCTAAAGATACAATGAGCGAACACCAAAGGTGAAGGTGGCTCTGCACTCCACGATGAGCTTGTTCTGGGCTCGACTATACTCCTTAAAAGATTTTTGCATAATATTTTAAGGTGGAAAGAAACACTCCTTAACATGCATCATATCACTCCATCTTCCTTATCGAACTGGTTAGTGTTGACTTTTGCTCCCGTACGTTGGTCTTGATGCCGAGGGTGAATAATATTGTCTTCCTCTAGGGCAGATTATTCATGAAAGTGGCGATAGAAAATTGTGCCCTCGAGTCTTCGTGATAACTTAGCGATAACATCCAAACGGAACTCACATACTTTGCAAGCGAATAGAGATAAACGGAAATAAAAGATGCTTAATCTCACTTACAATCGGGTTTTTCAAAACAAGGCCAAAACCCAACAAAACAAAGGACTGGGGTTTGAACACGACTATACATAGACAAAATGAGAAAAAGGACTGGGCCAATTGCAAACCTCCAGTATCTATTGCATCCCCACTAACAGCAATGTTGCTCGCTCTCTTGAACTTTCCGCATCGAGTTAAAGTTATCACAACACAGGCTTTACAAGACAAGGGCCAACAGAAAAAAATTTAATTATTGATGCTAAATCCCATCTGAAGTTCGACGCTGGGAAGGGGAAGATCAAGCGGAATTCTAAAAATACGAATACTGGACAATGAAAGAAGCTTCAAGCACAATTCAAAATCGTTGGCCATATAAAAAGGGAATAAGCAGCGGTTGGCAAAAGTCTATAAGAAGACAAAAATTTAGGCAAGGAAACAAGACTGCTTTGCCTCCACGACTCTACGATTCACGGCCTCCATCACTGGTTCAAGCTATTTCTCGGTAAGTCCTGTTGATGCTAGGAAATCGTTCGCGGCTTAATATGATGAAGGGAATTTTCGCAAGAGAATAGGTCATTGTCGCCTTCCTCGAGACTTAGCCACTCTTGAAAGTTGCGACTGTGTTACGTATCAAGTTTCACCACCACGCCTCGGTTCGAATAACGGCATAAATAAGGCGACAAGACTCTACTCCCGGTTCGCATTCCACTGGGTTATATACGCATCTAATGGTCCTATCGACAACCGTTACAGACTCTCGAATACCCATACAACGGGGACTTCTTCGGTCTTCTGCTCCCTTCATTCAAGACTCCTCCTTTCGAGATGGAATTGCGAATGGTCCTCACTTGAGGACACCAAGACTTATAGCGAGGGCAATGCTATAAACAGAATTTAACTCGATAACATCATATCGAATTCCCAAAGAAACAAACTCTCAAGTCGGAACTTAACTCTATACCGCTAGAGTTCAAGTTCATACAATTAAGTTTGCCACTCATCTAGAGTTCAAGGATGTCTAAAAGCAGGAGGATAAATTCATAAGCCCCAATTTCAATTCAATAATCAATTATTACACAATCATCTAAAATCAATTAGGTACGCATACCTGAGCTGGCGCGGCACGACGAGAGCGAGTGGTCATAACACAATGTCAAGCATATATTCACATAATCAAATTTTCATAGACCAGTCTACAGAAATGCAGACTGGCTCTGATACCAAACTGTAACGCCCCATTTTCTGATTACCGAAATTCAGAATATATTTTTCAAAATTTATTTCAAAACACATGGCGGCGCTACTCATTTTCAAACATTTCCATCAATATCATAAATATAACTCCTAAACGGGTTCAGTAATCATGACAACACCCAACCGGGTTCATAAATAACATTAACTCGCAAAACTGGGTTTCTTAAACCTCAAATACCAGGGAGTACACTCCCTATCAAAATCCGGTACTCAATCATAATTCATAAATGCATAAATAGTTCAAACAATTCAACAGCGGAAGTAATCAATAGAATGACCACCACTCGCCTCCCTTCGTCGTGGTCGCCATTACAAACCTGAATCCATGAAGAGCAGGTGGGGATGAGCACAATAGGAAAATCGAGTTGCTCACCACTATGCAATAATTAATATCCAAATTCATAAATAAGTAAAACAGGTATGGTCGAAGTATGAACACAAATCAATAAATATCCCGTCTCCTATCCCAAAGTCAACCCTCATGTGCACACCTATACCAATAGACCACTGAACTGATACACGTATCAAAATGCCCCTCAGGTCTTACAATCGATGCCCAGCCAGCAGGAGTAAATCCACCCCGAATGCCCGGAACCTAGCCTTCGGACTTACATCGGAGATCACCAGCCAAGGCTCATGCCCTGACTGTCATACATAAATAAGAAGACTACCCGAAGGTACGTTATATAGCTACGGAGATAACTGTTCGACGGCCGGTACAGCTCACATCGAAGGCTACATGGTCCATACTCACACTTTGATCATACCACAATAAATACAACATAGCAATTTTATAAATAAACCCACCTGGGGTCGGATGATAAAGCTAATTAACCAAAAGCCGTAGGTGGTTGAGAAACTGCTCGTCAGACACCTACATAAGTCACGACAGTCCCATAAGCAACTATCTCGAGTCTTACACAGATAACGAGAATTATACTTAGTCGAATCACAACGAGTAAGAAACTCGTAGAAGTTGTGGAGTTGGAACATTAGGAGGACGCCTAGACACGACCAACAATTTAATAAATCACCTAAAAGCAGGCAACGAATGTTCGATACAAAAACGTGGTCAACGGGTCAAAGACTTGCCAAAAAAAGCCAACCGGGGTCAAAACGGTTAAAAAGGCTAGTTCGAATTTTATAAGAATAGGGCTATAAGGAGTTAGAATTGGATATTTCAATTCAAAATTTTACAGCATATAAAGGGCTGAAAAACACACATTTTCACCAAGGGAAAACCATTAAACATGCTCCTAACTATTTTAAATAATTTACTCAAAATCTGACTCGAAATCAAATTAAATCATTTAAAATAGATACAGTCAGAATCTTAACTTCAAATTTTTACAGCAGCAAGATATTCTGAAGAACAGCAACATATTAAAAAATTAGTAATTTTGAAAAAGAAGAAGATTTTAAATAAAATTATTACGAAATAGCCCAAAAAACGGTTTTCGAGTTTTGACGAGGCTAAATACCACATAAAAATCTCAAATTTTTATCACAAGCAATACAACAGCACCTTGACCTCATATCTAAAAGTCCGAAATTTTGGAGCAATATATTATTTATAATGATTTTAGGAAAAACATGTTGCAATACGATTTTCAAAAATCCATAACTCACTTAATACACATCGAAACGACGCAAGGACAAAGTCAGTGCGTCAAGGACATTCCTAAGTCCAATAATCTACAGCACTTCCACGAAAAATAACACACTAGCCTCAGTTCGAAAGTGACGGCAATCACTTTGGTATCCAATGGCAAATATATACATCAATAATTCTCATGAATATTACTTAAGGCACGTAAATAGTTCATAAATCACACGATGAGCAAGAAAACACGTATTCGAGCACTTAAAACATATATACGAATGAAATAATTAAGTCGAGGGTTAGCCCGAGTACCGTTCTCGGGACGGGGCTACGAAATGGGCGACGAAAGGAGCGGCACGACGGGACAATGGGCTCGACGACTGCGTGCGGGGCGTACGAATAACAAGGAATGGTTGCGTGGGACAGCAGCCCACGAACAGGGACGACGTTTGAGGGTTCACGACCGGGGCTGGAACTCGTCATCGGCGATGATCGCGTGCTCGGCAGTGGATGAAGATGGCGATGCTGGTGATGATCGACGGTGGCCTGCGAGTGATTGTTCGCGGCGGAGGAGGGCCTGGTCGCTTGAACGGAGGTGACAATGATGGTGGCATGCTGGAACAACGATGAAAGGTCCTGACAGGATGGAGGCTCACGATCGGGAACAACAACGTCGGGGCTCGTCGGGAATCGTCGGGGAAGGTGCTCTGCACGCGACGGTGTTACGATGCGGGGGCAGTAGGTTCGTCAATGGGGCGCATGATCGGGAATGGCTGGTTCACGTCAGGCTGAAGTTCACCGGGACTTGCGTGCGGGGATAAGCTCGCGATGGGGAAACTAGCGATCGGCTTGCTGGTCCTGCTCTCAGTTGAACGAGGAAGTGGTGGTTTGGCCCGAACTTATTCGCGAAGGATGGCCAAGGCGCTGGTGCAAGCGACCCGCGAAGGAGTTGAGAGGGCCTGTAAAGATGGTGTATTCCTAAAGTCTGATGAAATCAGATCGCACGAGAGGATTGAGAGGTGTTGAATATTTTCTCTCCATCTTGTCATTTATGCGAACAGGGTTTGAGGAGTAAAAGAATGTATCAAAAATATTCTTGGAGAGCAAGATAATGCTATCAATGCATTATTTAATCACAAAAATAAAAAGACATACAAAAAAAAAACGGTTTAATGGTGTGCCATAAGGAAATTAATGGGCTGATTTGATTTCCAAGAATTTACCAAAAATTGGCCATATGAAGGGAGGGAGCAGATTGAGGCGAGAGATATTTTTGAGCTGCTTCTGAGATGGCTGCGGCACGACATAACGAGAAAAGAGTTGAAGGTTTTGGGTGATTAAAAGACTAATCTTAGGGTTAGACTTAACCATACTTGGTCAACAAGTTATCCAAGAGAGAGAGAAACGGGCGGGTCGGACCGCCCGAGTGCGGGGCACGGATACAAGACCGGGTCTCGATCAATGGTAATTAAATTAAAACCCAAAATATATATATTATATATATATATAATACACAATAATATTATTTGTATTAAATATTAAGACAATAATAATAATAATAATAATAATAATAATAATAATAATAATAATAAACAATTTGGACAATTAGGCAAAAAAAAAAGACATTTAATATGAATTATAATAATAAGGCGATAATAAATAATCCCATAATTATTCAAAAAAGAACGGGGCATTACAGAGATGCTCTAAATAAATGATTAATTAGTTAAGATATTATATTAATCATATCATAAAAAATCCATGAGATAATGTAGATAAAAATATAATGTTAATTAGATTGTTAGGAATGTGATTATATGAAAATCAAGATAAAATAAAATGTACCTAAAAAAATCTGCTTGTGATCTTTTCCTTTTAATGTTTGAATTTATAAATCTAGTAACCAAATTTAAATTATATAAGGTAAGAAAAAAAAAACATAAACATTTATTAAAGAGATAAATCAATAATATTTATCACTTAGATAATAAACTAGTACAGAGCCCGTGCGATGCACTGGGTGCACAATTTTAAGTCATTTATCTATTCTTATAATTATATAAATGAATAAAAAAAAATGTACGGGATATATATAGTACGTGACCTGTAATAGGCCAAAATGTGAAAACAGGTGATACTCAGGGTGTACAATTTTAAGGTCATTTATTAGTACAGAGCCCGTGCGATGCACGGGGTGCACAATTTTCTAGTATGTATAATAAAAATACATACCGTATGCACGGGACACGGGTGTAAAATTGCCTGTTAAGTAGCTCCTGGACACGGGTGTAAAATTTGTAGTACGTACCATAAAATCAGAACAGATTTCCATACAATTAGATAATAAATTAGATAATAAATAAAGCCTTTTTATTTTAGTAAAGATTTTACGTACTTTGTTGTTTTACTTGTCGGATGTTATGGGATTTTTTTTGTTAAACCGATTTTATGGAATATAATACAAATACAATTAGAGGATTGAACAAAATCAGAACAGATTTTCATACAATTAGATAATAAAAAGGAATTAGATAAGGAAAAGAATGAATTAGATAAGAAAAAGAAGAAATTAGATAAGAAATTTTAAATCTGACTTTTTTTTTTGGATAGATAGACTTTACGTACAAATTTTGACTTCACTGATTTTATGGGATTTATTTTGACAAAATCGATGTTAATATGGAATAAGACAAATAAATAAAGTCTTTCTATTTTAGTAAAGATTTTACGTGTTTTTTTTAACTTGTCAGATGTTATGGGATTTTTTTTTCTTAAACTGATTTTATGAGATTTAAGACAAATAAATAAAATAATTAAATAAAATTATGGATAGAAATAGCAATGCATTAATTACGTTGCCTTTTCAATCTACTAAATTTGGTAAATAGGATACCTTATATAATAAGTATAGATACAAATAAATAACATGCCAAAATTTTAAAGAATAATTAATGCATTTTAATTTATTATCTAGCCATCAGTACTATCATTTAATGATGTGATCATTATCTCTTAAATGATAAATAATGTATTAATTTTAAAAAAATATTTATTTTTTATATACTCAAATAAAAATTAAAAAATACTATCGACAAATATGAATTATAATATATATCAGTAAAATCATTGCAGAAGTTAATAAAATTATATGAGTAAAGAATCTTTTTGATCATATTTGAATAGAAAATGTATATATGCAAGCAATTAATGCATATAATAAAAAAATTCTAAATAAAGTATGCATTAAATGTGGGTTGACTTTTTTTGCTACTATTTTTTGGTAAATAGTATGGTTTTTAATATAAGTATAGATAAGGCGAAGAGGAAGTAATAAAGTAGGCGAACGTGAGCTTTAAGGACTCTCAACATTGAACAACTCATAGGTACTGAACCAAGCAAGGTATTCTAGATGGGCACTGAAAACGCCTACACAAGAAAAATAAGCTTTGGCAGCCTTTTGATTTTTTTATGAAATCGTAGGCTAGGCTCAATGTAATTGACATTTCCTTCGCGCATCTATGAATTCGTCTCGTCCTCGCCGGCTCGCCCACACCTAAAGTAGGTAAAGTTCAATGAGATTAGCTAAAGCCTCATTTAAAAAGGGAACCCAACGTAGCAACTTGGCCATTATATAAATAATAATATAATTAAAAATATAATTTAGAATTTCAAATAAAGTAAAGGTAGGGATAACTCATTTTTTTTTTCTAAAAGTTTCTAAATGTTTAATATATTTGTAAGTATCTCCGTAAGAATAAACATATCATTTTAATTTCAAAAAATTGACAAGTTTGTTAAAGAGATCAATCCAGTTAGATAAATGATTAATTAGTTAAGATGTTATATTAATTATATCATAAAAAATCGGTTAGATAATGTAGATAAAAAATATAATATTAATTATTCAGTTAGGAATGTGATTATATGAAAATCAAGATAAAATAAAATTTACCCAAAAAAAATCTGTTTAGGATCTTTTTCTTTACATGTTTGAATTTAAAACATAATACCGAATTTAGATTATTTCACATAAGTAAAAAATAAATAATAAATGTTTATTAATATATTAAAATATTTAATTTTGTATTTCTTATAAAGTAAAATGTATGATAATTCAAATTTATATTTAAAAAATTTCTAAAATAATTAATATTCTAGTAATTATATCCTTAAGAATAATCATATAATTAATTAAATACAATATTATGTTAATTATATATTAAAATACCAGATTAGATAACTTGGATAAAAAAAATATTATATCTTAAAATACCTTTCAATGTTTGAATTTAATTTAAAAAAAAAATTCAAAAATTTTGAATAAGAATCATGGGCGGAATTATCCCAAATATTTCAAAAGTAAAATCCTTTATTGGTAAAAAACAAAAAAAATGAACGGAAAACTTACATACTATTTTTTGTATTCTATCCACTGTATAGTAATAGATTGCTTACAATGGGGTGTATATACAGTGATTGTATGTGTGCTGACATAATACAATTTTTTCTAAATTAATTTAATATTTTTGAAAGTTGAGTAGATATAAAATATATATAGGATTCTTTCACGTTGTGTTATATATCATGTTGCAGATAGTAAGTTAAATATAACTGAAATATACGAATCTTTCTTATAAGGAATTTAAATTATATAGGACTCTTATCAATTAGAATGTTAAATAAATCTAAAACTATTAATCGATTTATTGTGTTTCCATATATTAATCAATCAATTTTTATAAAATCGTTGGAGTAAATAGTTTGTTTCCGATTCTTGAAAGATACCGTGATTGTATATATATTGATTCGGAGTAAATTATTTTATTTTTTTATAGGATCGTTGGAAATATATATATCAGTTTATTCTTGACAGATGGTCGTGATTGTATATATCGTGATTGGGTGTAACCATTTTATTTCCTTTTAATTTTCTATTATTAATCAATCGAATTGTATGAATGTGATTTTTATTATTCTCCAACTATTAATATCAATTGTCCATTAGAATCTTGAAACGTGTAAAAGATATAACGTAATAAAATTATTACAATTATTTAGCAAATAATCTATTAAAATCGACAATTTTGTAGTGCCCCAAAAAATTCGTGCATATTAACAATTAACAATAACCTTTTAACAATTAACTGTATCCGATTGTTTAACAATTAACAATATTCGATTGTTTACCTAAATTTTATCCACTTGTTTACCAATTAACAATATTCAATTGTTAACAATAGCATGTGATTGTTCACCATATCACATATCAATTAAAAATATCATATTGTTTACCAAATTCTTACCATCTTAGTTAAAAATATCCGATATTAATTTAAACAAATTGCATGGGCGGGACTTATGAAAAAAAAAATTTGAAAACAAATTCCGAAAAGGGTAAAAATAAAAAAAAAAAAGAAGCGGGAAAATGACTTTTCACATTTGGATTTTTTTCTTATTTTTTTCTTAACTGTATTATATAGTAATAGATTTAGTTGGTACACTTTATGTAAATATATCTCATTAAATAAATTTACTAATATATCTTATATATTTTTTTTATTCTACTGCCACCCGTATATTGTTATTGTGTATATTTGTGTATTTACCGTATTAGACCTTCTACAACAGTACTGTAAAACGCAAAAAATGCAGTATGGGGAGCTCCAACCAATACAAAAAACCAATCGCAAATTGCGATCTGAAGACTCTCTCTCTCCTCAAATTGACACATATTTGCGTATGAACGCAAATTTTGCGTTTCATCTTTTTTTTTTTTTTACATTTTGGTCCTTTAAGTTTGTTTAATTTATAAATTGATTTTTGTTTTTTGGTTTCTTTAGTTTTTAAATAGTAAAAATTAAAATAAACAATCTTTTAAATTGAAAATTAAGTTTAAAGAATACATTTTTTTTTAATTTCGTGAAAATTATATAATATGATATTTAATATAATTAATATGATATTATTTTATATTTGTTCATAATAGAGTAATTATACATATTAATGTTAATTTTTTCACAATAATAATGTAAAATAGTAAAAGAAATTATTTCATAAAAATTAGATAGTATAATATTTAAAATAATAAATATTATATTTATCATTTTATTTTATATATTTCACAATAATAATGCATAATATATATATTATTTATGGTATTTTTATTTAACAAGAAAAGAAAACACTAACATTGAATAACAACAACACTACTAATATAGATTGAAATAACAATAAAACGTGATACATTACGATTTATAGAAAAACATTTAAATAACAAGTGCTGAAATGAAATACAACATCACACAGTACTCAAATAAAAATACATCATAAACCCACAAACTAAAAACAAGCACGAGAATTTAGTAATCCGACAAGTTGGCACCACTTCCTCCAAGATCATTGAAAAATTGGCCAAATGTATTTGGAAATGGATCCGATTGGGCTTGTTGAGCTCTTTTCTCCAGGATTCGTGCCTTTTTAGCTTCAACGTATGCTCGAACTCTAGGATCTGCTATGGAACCGACATCTCGAAATAGAATTCTATTTTCTTCCCTCATTTCTTTTAAAGCATGAGATATGTCGCGTATTTCAAATTGATAATTTATTTGGTTGTTTGTATTTTTCATCTCCTCAACAAGTCCTTTGTTTTCTTCCTTCAAAGCATTGATGAGCGATGATGAATCATCATTTACCTTTCTTTTTAGTTTGGCTTTCTTCATCCCCATAGGTCTTTTAGATGGAGAACTACTAGCAAATTGATCCTAGTCACTTAAATTCAGAGAAAATGAAGAAATACCTGGGGATTCTTGTCGGGCAGACTCGGGAGTTGGATTTTCTGACTCCGAAGATGGATAATTACCAGATTATTTTTTCTTGCTCCTCGAAGCTCCATCTTAAAATTTTTCAAAGTTTTTAATAATATTCCAAACATGGTCGTATTTCCATCCAGACTTGAATTTGGAATCTTCTTTGAACAACACTTTTGCTTTGAGCATCCACAATTTTTCATAAAAATCAAACATAGCTATAAATAATAAATTTAATAAGTAAAAAATATAATACGATTTTACTAATACTCACTGTATTTTCATTTGAAGCACCACTTTGATGCATATCTTCTACTGCTTTTATGCATGCATGGAGTCTCGTGGATGCTTTTTCAATTGTTTGGATCCGCGCTTGCATAGATCTTTGGCTACGAACCTCCCAATGCTCAAGTCTTCGTTCATTAAAAGCTTTCTCTATACGTGACCAAAATCGGTCAGATGATTGGTATACCCCAATAATTGGGTCCTGAGAAATATCCATATAAACTTGACATAAAAGAATATCTTCAATGTGGCTATAAGAAGATGAACGGATCGACATTCTTACAAGAAGTTAGATGTGATAAATGTTTAGTGTATAGAATATAAATGTTGGGATATAGCCACTACAATATCATGTCTTCTTTTATAGTGAATGAGCCTCTCCCCTCTCAATTGTTTAACCCGAAATGAACACCCTCTGCAAAGGTGACATGCTTCTCCATGTTCTGACTCGAAAATGACATATCACTGCAAAGTTCCCCACACCTATCAATGCATTGACCCGAAAATGAGCACTCTCTGCAAAGATGACACGCTTCTCTATGTTCTGACTAGAAAATGACATATCACTACAAATTTCCTCACACCTATCAATGCTTTGACCCGAAAATGACCACTCTCTACAAAGGTGACACGCTTCTCCACGTTCTAACTCGAAAATGACATATCACTGCAATGTTCCCCACACCTAACAATGCTTTAACCCGACAATGAGCACTCTCAAAGGTGACACGTTTCTCCATGTTCTGACTCGAAAATGACATATCACTGCAAAGTTCCTCACATCTGTCAATGATTTGACCCAAAAAAGAGCAATCCCTGCAAAGGTGATCACGATTCATCATGTTCTGACTCGAAAATGACATATCACTGCAATTTTCCCCACACCTATAGAAGCTTTTACCCGAAAATGGGCACTCTCTGCAAAGGTGACACTTTTCTCCAAGTTCAGACTCGAAAATGACATTCACTACAATGTTCCCCACACCTCACAATGCTTTGACCCCAAAAATGAGCACTCTCAGCAAAGATGGAACGCTTCTCCAATCAGACTAAAAAATGACATATCACTGCAATGTTCCCCACGCCTCACAATGCTTTAACCCGAAAAATAAGCACTCTCTGCAAAGGTGATCACGATTCACCATGTTCTGACTCGAAAATGACATATCACTGCAATGTTCTGCACACCTATCAATGCTTTTCCCCAAAAATGAACACTCTCTTCAAAGTTGACACTTCTCCATGTTCTGACCCAAAAATGATATATCACTGCAATGTTCCCCACCTTTCTCAATGCTTTGACCCGAAAAGGATCTCCCACTACAAAGACTGTCACGTCTATCAATGCTTGACCTGAAAGTGACCACTCCCTACAAAGTTTACCACACCTTTCAAATTCACTACTATAAGAACATAACATATGTTAATCCTTCACACACTTGAATCTCTTCAAACATCTTATAATATTTCTCAATCCCACCTTTCTAAAGTGAATTTTAATTTTGGTAATTCGTCATCTTCTTCATCTGATTCTGAAGATGATCATATACTAATTATGACTGCTCTTCGTAAAAAACAAGCAGTGATCGCGTTATCGCTAATAACAACATCATCATTCAACACCTTCTCAATCAACAAAACCAAGAAGCCTCCCATGGAGGTTCCTTTCCTGGGCACATTGTCATCAATCGTGATCGAGAGGCTGTTGATCGTAGGTTATACATGTTAGTGTTATATACTGAAAGCTTGGCTTTGGATGATATTACACTTTTACCCTTTATGAATGAGAAACATGTTAGATTAAACAAGTTCTACGTTCTGTTGTTTTGCATTAGATAGTGTGGGTCGTCATCGGGCGAACCGAAGATCATGCTATCAGTTACTCGCGAAACAAGAATAAGTGGTTCACAACCCAGATGGACATGAACACCCCATCGCGAACGGTTGTAGTGTCAACTGTACAGTTTGTCTTGACTGATTAGTTGCACTAGTACATTTATGTATTGAATAGGATCCCAGAGAGGAGCAGTTCGTTTTATACTGATCGTCGTAAACGAACTAGGCCTCGGTTAATTACTGCGTACTCTTAACCCGTAAGATATTAAACAGACATATATGTGTAGTATTTATTACTTTGATTCAAATGGGTGAGGCTTAGTGAACTGGGCCAATAGACCCGTTGTCTTGGGTAATATTGCTATATGTAGGATGTGTTGTTAGTATATTTACGGTCACCATGTGCTCTAGTTTGATGATGTCACCGGAGTGAGTTCATGAAGGATTATTATGCTAAACCCTGCAGGTGTATTAAATTCCGGCATAGTAATAATGTGATGAACGAGCGCTAGCTTCGGTGAAATAATAATAAATTAATTAATTCTTGATTGTCAGTAATCGAATTAATTAATGGACATTATATCTTAAACATGGGGAGATAAATCGAGTAATTATTATTGGAGTCTCAATTGTAAATTGGGCTAGGAAAAAGGAGTGCAATAATATTATGTTGGTGGTCCATTTAATATCATTTAATTAATTAAAATAGGTGGCTTGGTTCTCTAAGTATTTTAATTAATTAAGGAGCCCTAATCCTAATCTCATAAGGATCCCTACTGTAGCTCTATATATACATCATTAAGCTCATGGGAAGAGAAGAGAATTCCACATCCTGGAAATCACGCCCCACGCCTCTCTTCTCTCTCGCAGTTCTCGCTCGAGCTTTATCTTCTTCTTGTTGTTCCACTGGTACAAGATTAAGAGGTGTTTGAGATATACATTAGAAGACCTTTGGGTAAAGTGAGACGAAATATATTTGGTCGTACAGAACTTCCCGGAGGTTCGATCAAGACGTGCAGCATACCCAGACTACCGTCTCGACGAGAGATTTCCAACGCCGCCAAGATCACAGCCGTCGGACCACCCACGCGCCCGCACGCGCCGCCGCATGTTCCCAGGACTGCATCTTGTATTCATCCGTTTTGCACTCGTTGATCCGATTTTCGATCCGATCTTGTTCGTGCAATCCTAGGACACGATTTGCAGTCAACAATTCATTGGTGTGCTGTGTACGGCCATCCAGAAGATAAGCCAGATCGCCATAAATTTTAAGCCGTAAGTTCTCTACGCAAACCTTTAGATCCGCCGCGCATACGTTTTGCTATTGAATTCGTGATTTGTGCATAACGCGATCTTCATTGATCCCAACAAGTGGTATCAGAGCTTGGTTAAATTCGTTGTGTAAAAGTTTGAATTTTTACGGCTTTATTTGTCAAGATGTGTTCAAACGCAACTATATATTGGATTATATTCGCATAACTCAGTTTTGCAGGAATTAGTTTAATCCACTATTATGGCCGATTATGTGTTTGATGAATGTTGATGAATGTGATGTATGGTTTTAAATTTGTTTTTAAAGCCTCGGACATGTTGAGGAATTTGATGGATGAATGTTTTTAATAATTATTCACCCGGGGTTGACCAGATAGATTTAATTATTTTGTTTAGAAAACATGTACAACCATTCATTGGATCTAGGATCGGATTATGTAATTTTGTAAATTATATTTTTCGTGTTGTGATCATGGATTAATTGCCGGGAGATCACAAGAGATCAACTAGCCTCGAAAGACCAACCGGGATGAAGCCCGGAGGCGCGCACG
>CACSLK010027752.1:5322544-5334328 GCA_902706635.1 Striga hermonthica | reverse complement strand
GGGGGGGGGGGGGGGGGGGGGAGGGGAGTATAAATACTCCCCCCCCACTTTGATTTAACGAAAATCCAAGATTTTTCAGAAAAATCAATTTAAATTTTCGAAACTCAATTTAAAACATTGGCGGCGTTATTCATTTAAAACCCAAATAAATATCACATATAATAGTCATCACCATGACATTCATCATAAATCAATACCCTAACGAGGGAGTCATTCAACATCAACCATTACCCAAACCGGGTTTTCCAAATTTTATCACAAAGTCAAAGGGGAATCTCCCTAGAATTATTTCAAGTCATCATCAAGGTTCATAAATTCCATGTTCATAAATTCCAAGTTCAATAAATCTTGTACAAGTTCAGATAGCGGAAGCACATAAATTAACGGTCTGGTCATATAGACCGACCACCACCCGCTCCACTCCGCCATGCCCGCTGTAACGCCCCGTCTTTTATTAATAAAGGAAAGATACTAGCTTCTGAGTATAAGCTAGCCTTTATTAATAAATGCTGGATGTTCGTTCCGAGCCTAAGTTATTCAGCTAGTTAAGTTTCTGTTCGACATTAAGTCGAAAATATATTCGGTTGATTTTATTTATTAACCGAGCCAATTCTAGTAATTAATCTCAGTCCGTTTATTTTTATAGATGGACATAGTAAGTTCCAGATTAATTATTCCAGTGTTGATGTATTAATCAAATTTGAGAATATTCTATAAATCGTCAAAGATGAGTTTCGAGCCCAGTTAGTAAGTTATTCAGATATAAGTTTGACTTTTTGTCGAAAGAGTATTTGGTTTAAATTATTTCAGTAATCGAAATAAGTTCCGAATTTAATTCTGATTCTTTTATTTAATAAATGAGTTCGGGATTAAAAAGTTCAACTCGACATATTATTCGAAGTCGAGAATATTCGATTTAATCGTCGAAGTCGAGTCTCGACCGGAACCGAGCAAGTTCGGTCGAGTCATGCCCTAATCTCGGCTAAAGTTTTTTCCGTGCCTTAGTAGTATTTCATTAGCAACTTCTAAAGCATTTATTCAAGTCTAAGTATATATTAGCAATACCAAAGAAAACCACACCGCTAATCACGCATACATGCGCACCGGCCATATTTAGCCAAGTTGCCGAGTTTAAGACTTAATAAAAGTCTAAGTAAAATTTTAGACATTTTTCTATTCTTAAACCTTGATTAAAATGGTTTTGGAGAGGTTGACACCTGTTCATGTGATTAGGATCATAAATTGCCACTAACGTTTGGCTTGAGGACAAGTGTTCTCTTAAGAATTAACCGTGTAAAAATATAACCTCTTCATTTGTTTATTTAATGCCTAGCACATGATTTAAGGAGCTTTTTCTTTATGTCCTCTAGCATATTTTATATTTATATCCTACACTTATCCTTAGAAATGGACATTGCCGAGAGAAATACAGAGATTATTGAGAAATTGAAACCAGAGTTCATTAACCTTACGAGAGTATTAGGATTATATTAAAGTCATTTTATTAAGCCAAGGACTACCGTAACTAAGCCATCGCCGAGAAAAGCCGAGCACGCGCGCCTATCGAGCAGACGCGGGTGAACGCACGGGCCTTAGCGCCATTTCACGAGAAACCGAGGAGGTAAGCTTGTGTTATTAATTGTTTAGCAATTATAAGATCAGATAGAGAGGATCATGGTAAACTTTGTAGTTGAAGCCCATTTGATTGAAGCTTTGCTCTCGTAGGCGCCATATAGGCCCTACCGAGCCAATTCATTTTCTAGCCGAGAACTGTCGAACATTTTATGCATTTTCGATCGTTATATGTCATGTTATGTTGAATTAAGTTTCAGTTGCCGGTCGTAGTGCCTGCTCGCACGTAACGTACGCAGCATGCCCGACAGTAGCGTGTAGGCTTGCAGATAGCTCGCGTGCGCCCAGTTATGCGACGCGCGTAGCTCATGCCCACAACATTCAGCAGCGTGCAGTCAGCCGGTGTGCGTAGACGTGCGTAACACACGCCAGTCACACACGGCAGCGCACAACCAGTCTACGTGCGCCAAACGCTCGTAGCGCATAGCAAGTGTAGGCAGCACTCGACAGCGCCTAGCCACCTCGCAGCACGCGTGAACGTCCATCAACCAGCTGTGCCCAGACGCAGCTGGGAAGTCCTAGTGCATGCCAGCGTGCCCCACAACTTGTCAGCATGCATAGTAGGCCTCGGTCAGTGCTCAGTAGCACTCCCGAGCGCCATGTGCCATCAGGGTCGCCTAACAGCACCCCTGTGGCACCAGCCGGGCCAGTGCGCGCACGCAGCGTTGGCCAGCGTGCCTAGCTGCCTGACCGTGGTGCACAGCAGCACCCGAAAGTGTTCGTGCGCGTCAGTGCCGAAGCCAGCATGCTCGGCAGTGGCCAATCGCGCGCCTAAGTGTCCAGTTGCCATTGGTAGTGCCCAGCAGCACTCGATGGTCATCACTCGCGCGCGGGCTTGTGCCAATCACGCCCGACAGCGCTGAAGCCATGCATAGTCCATGCGTGCGACCGCGCCAGGGCACCAACAGGCCCAGCGCGGGACCAAGCCACTTGTCCAGCCAGTGGCTGATCGCCCAGCCACAGCGAGCTGGCGGTCCTGTCAGCCAAGTGAACCGGCCAGTCTAGATCGATTATCCGAGCATTTTATTATTTGTCGTTTCCGGTTCGAGTTTATTTCAGAATTTCAGTTAAATTTCAAGCTAAGTCAGTCCAGTATAGCAATACCGGTTAAGTCCAGATTTAAAATCCGTTAAAATAGAATTCTAGAATGTTCCAGTAAATCCAATTAAATTATCAGTTAAAGTTGAGTCTCTTAGCAGTTATTTTTAGTAAGTCTGAGCATAACACTTAGTATTTGTTTATTTATATATTTTTACAGTTTGAGTAGTCAGTAGATCAATCAGCACTTACATTTTCCAAACCAGCAGTACAGGTGGGGACCTAGACTGGGTATTACATTGAGTATAATTACAGATATAATGTTCGAGGTATGTATATTCAGTTTCCGCTTAGGATGGTGGTCAGATACCATAAGTCCATCCTAAGTTCTGGTGGTGGCTCAGATAGCCTTAATATTTCCACTAGAGTGTGCACATGGTTTCCGGCCCTATTTTGCCGATAGATTCAGTATCAGTTTCAGTACCAATACAATTTCAGTTTCAGATTATATACTGTTGATCATGATATTGTAATTATTATTGTTGTTTACTTTAGTATGAGTTTCTGCGGAGCACTGTGGCTTTTAGTGCTCACGCACTCTTTTTTCTCTTTTTCAGATAACAGGGTCGATCTAGAGGTGTGAGCTCAACTTGGTGGTTGTGGTCGTGGACTTGGCTCAGTTTTCCATTCTTGTGGGATTTTATACATTTCAGGCTGTATATATATTATTATGGCACGAGTATTTACTTCCGCATGATTTTCAGTTATCAGTTTTCGAACTTGCATACTAGTATTTCAGATTACCAGATTTTACCCGGTCCCCTAGTATGACTTGAGTTCAGTATAGTATGCTTGTTGATATTATGTTTTCTTTATGTTTAACCTAGTAGTTAGACCCAGTTTAAAGAAAATGGATTTTCAGCACAGACAAGTTTTCAGTAGCATCTCGAGATTTGATTTCGCAAATTTATAAGTATTTTTAGAACAAATTTTGCGAAAAATTGGCTCTGATACTAGTAAGATAGCGGGGTGTTACAATTGGTATCAGAGCATGTTTTTGTGTATCTCAATACTTTAGTGAGTGAGAAAGTTTTCAGAAAACCCGACCACACCACACTCACGCCTCGCCGACTACCAGGTAAGTGCTGATTTAAATTTTTATTTATAAACAAATTTCTAAGTCTATGCTCAGCAGGATATCAGAAATTATCTTTATAAGTCAGTTTCGATGCTCAGATCAGTATAATTTTCTTTTAGGGGAATAAGATCTATCCTCCGAGAAGAATTCAGAACTTTAGAAAGGGGCTAAGTTTGAAAACTCTAGATTTAATTCTAGATTTATTGGGTCACTTTTTGTTACTCGTCAAGAGATTTGGAAAGCATAGAGTAGCAAAAGTCTTGTCAGACATGTTTTTCTATCAAAATTTCTCATTTTGCCAACCAGTTGGCACATTCTAGATAAGAATTCCTTGATCTAGATCAGGGAAAAGACTCAATTTTCTTAAGTTAGACCAGTAGACCAAGTGCAGAGCTAAATTCTGACGCTAGAGGTTGCTAAATTTAAGAAAGTAACAACCTTTAAAGTCAGTAAGTCGAGTATCTTGTCAGTTAGATACTCCCAGTTATAGTTGGCAAGCTTAAGATCAGTTATTAGTATAGTACTTGCGGGACCAGTTGATACTGGAATAGCCCTACATAGTACCTAGTCAGAAGTAAACATCTATGAGTTTAAGGTCGGCGTATAATAGTTCCTAGCCAGGTAAAGTATGGAGATCTGAAATACAGATCATTAGTCCAAATTAACTGGAAACTTAAAGTCAGACCTTATCAGACCTCAGTAAGACAGTACGTATCAGTCCAAATTCTGAGACTACAATAAAATGTCTCGAGAGAACTTCTAGAAGTCAAGTAAGAGTATCCAATTATGTGAAAGTTGAGGATGGTCTGTCTAATAAGACAAGACTTATAAGTTTCCTCTTGAGCATATACAGTGTCCCGATTCTCGAATTAAGAAATTTGAGAAGTCGTAGGAAAGATTAGTTTGTAATAAACTTTTATTAAGGTTAGTTTAGCATCAGGAAAGATAAATATTACCAGATGCAGCGTGTCGGTGTACGACACATTTTTCGTTAATGATGAAGAAGACTAACCAACAGCAACAAACAACATCGTGGTGACAAATCGGAGCCTTCCATACAAGGACACACGTCGCAAGAAGAGAAGGAAGACGTATCCGAGTCATAATACGCCAGGAGATCAAGGAAAGTTAGCATATTAGTACGATGAGGTTACTAGCATGAGATACCGATATGACCAGTTATACAGACTACATCGACGTTGCAGGTGCAATGTTCGCCAGGTGTTGTGTGCAGGCGTGCCGCACTCACAAGATGAGGAGCATGTATGCCACATTGCATAGTGCTGCGAACGATGTGTCGCGTCATCGGGTAGGTGTTTACGACAGGTAGTTACCGAGATTGCTAGTTGTCCTCATTTGTACATGTGCGTATCTCTGAAGTCTTCCGTGCGTACCACAATGTTTTGGGTCTCACAACCGCGTTCTAAAACAATGATCGAAAATCAGCCAGGAAGTGATGTCCAGTATATTCAAGAACTGTATCTTGAGTGTCGAGTACGGTCAGTGGAGCACTTTCAACTAGTAAGGTGTTATTAACATAACCAGTATTAATCGACAATTCAACCAGTTGTTGTGAATTGGCGATTCGTCAGTTAGAAGCATAACCATGAGTAGAGTCTTGAGCTCGATATTCAGATATCGAGTTATAAGTTTATGCCATCAGTTTAGTATAAGCTCTGAGTTAAGCTTGTACTTTCAGTTTTAGTATTTTCGAGGACGAAATAGTTTAAGGGGGATAGATTGTAACGCCCCGTCTTTTATTAATAAAAGTAAGATACTAGCTTCTGAGTATAAGCTAGCCTTTATTAATAAATGCTCGATGTGAGTTCCGATCCTAAGTTATTCAGCTAGTTAAGTTTCTAGTTCGACGTTAAGTCGAAAATATATTCGGTTGATTTTATTTATTAACCTAGCCAATTCTAGTAATTAATCTCAGTCCGCTTATTTTTATAAATGGACATAATAAGTTCGGGATTAATTATTCCAGTGTTGACGTATTAATCGAATTTGAGAATATTCGATAAATCGTCAAAGACGGGTTTTGAGCCCAGTTAGTAAGTTATTCAGATATAAGTTCGACTTTTTGTCGAAAGAGTATTTGGTTTAAATTATTTCATTAATCGAAATAAGTTCTGAATTTAATTATGATTCTTTTATTTAATAAATGAGTTTAGGATTATTAAGTTCAACTCGACATATTATTCAAAGTCGAGAATATTCGAGTTAATCGTTGAAGTCGAGTCTGGACCGGAACCGAGAAAGTTCGGTCGAGTCATGCCCTAATCTCGGCTCAAGTTTTAGTCGTGCCTTAGTAGTATTGCATTAGCAACTTCTAAAGCATTTATTCAAGTCTAAGTATGTATTAGCAATAGAAAAGAAAACCACAAGGCTAATCACGCATGCATGCGCACCAGCCATATTTAGCCAAGTTGCCGAGTTTAAGACTTAATAAAAGTTTAAGTAAAATTTTAGACATTTTGCTATTCTTAAACCTTGATTAACTTGGTTTTGGAGAGGTTGACACCTGGTCATGTGATTAGGATAACAAATTGCCACTAACGTTTGGCTTGAAGACAAGTGTTCTCTTAAGCATTAACCATGTAGAAATATAACCTCTTCATTTGTTTATTTAATGCCTAGCACATGATTTAAGGAGCTTTTTATTTATGTCCTCTAGCATATTTTATATTTATATCCTACACTTATCCTTAGAAATGGAGATTGCCAAGATAAATAGAGAGATTACTAGAAATAGAAACACTACCTTGTGCACTCAATCTTGCTGAGAAGAACAAAGGCATCAAGCTACAATTAAGTCCAACCAAGGATGCATACACAAACCAGAGTTCATTAAGCTTACGAGAGTATTAGGATTATATTTAAAGTCATTTTATTTAGCCAAGGACTACCGTAACTAAGCCATCGTCGAAAAAAGCCGAGCACGCGCGTCTATCGAGCAGACGCGGGTGAAAGCACGGGCCTTAACGCCAGTTCACGAGCAACCGAGGAGGTAAGCTTGTGTTATTAATTGTTTAGAAATTATAAGATCATATAGGGAGGATCATGGTAAACTTTGTAGTTAAAGCCCATTTGATTGAAGCTTTGCTCTCGTAGGCGCCATATAGGCCCTACCGAGCCAATTCATTTTCTAGCCGAGAACTGTCGAAAATTTTATGCATTTTCGATTGTTATATGTCATGTTATGTTGAATTAAGTTGCAGTTGCCGGAGAAAGTAGCCGGACGGTCGACAAGGTGCCGGTCGTAGTGCATGCTCGCACATAACGTACGCAACATGCCCGACAGTAGCGTGTAGGCTTGCGGATAGCTCGCGTGCGCCTAGTTGTGCGACGCGCGTAGCTCATGCCCGCAATGTTCAACAACGTGTAGTCAGCCAGTGTGCGTAGAAGTGCGTAACGCACGCCAGTGACGCACGGTAGCGCGCAGCCAGTCTGCGTGCGCCCAACGCCCATAGCGCATAGCGAGTGTAGGCAGCGCCTAGCCGCATCGCAGCATGCGTGAACGTCCGTCAACCAGCTATGCCCAGACGCATGCTTGGTAGTCCCAGTGCATGCCAGCGCGCCCCACAACGTGTCAGCATGCATAGTACGCCTCGGTCAGTGCTCCGTAGCACGCCCGAGCGCCATGTGTCATCAGGGTCGCTCGGCAGCGCCCCTGTGGCACCGGCCGCGCCAGTGCATCAGCAGACCCTGCGCGGGACCAAGCCACTTAGTCCAGCCAGTGCCCGTTCGCCCAGCCACAGCGAGCTAGCGGTCCAGCCAACCAAGTGAACCGGCCAGTCTAGACCGGTTATCCGAGCATCTTATTATTTGTCGTTCCGGTTCGAGTTTATTTCAGAATTTCAGTTAACTTTCAAGCCAAGTCAGTCCAGTATAGCAATACCAGTTAAGTCCAGATTTAAAATCAGTTAAAATAGAATCCTAGACTATTCCAGTAAATCCAGTTAAATTATCAGTTAGAGTTGAGTCTCTTAGCAGTTATTTTTAGTAAGTCTAAGCATATCACTTAGTATTTGTTTATTTATATATTTTTACAGTTTCAGCAGTTAACAGATCAATCAGCACTTACATTTTCCAAACTAGCAGTACAGGTGGGGACCCAGACTAGGTATTACATTGAGTATAATTACATATATCATGTTCGAGGTATGTATATTCAGCTTCCTCTAAGGGTGGTGGTCAGATACCGCAAGTCCATCCTAAGTTCTGGTGGTGGCTCAGATAGCCTTAATATTTCCACTAGAGTGTGCACATGGTTTCCGGCCCAGTTTTGCCGGCAGATTCAGTATCAGTTTCAGTACTAGTATAATTTCAGTTTCAGATTATATACTGTTGATCATGATATTGAAATTATTATTGTTGTTTACTTTAGTATGGGTTTCTGCGGAGCACAGTGGCTTTTAGTGCTCACGCCCTCACTCTTTTTTCTCTTTTTTCAGATTAGAGGGTCGGACCAGAGGTGTGAGCTCAACTTGGTGGTTGTGGTCGTGGACTTGGCTCATTTGCCATTCTTGTGGGATTTTATACATTTCAGGCTGTATATATATTATTACGCCACGAGTATTTACTTCCGCATGCTTTTCAGTTATCAGTTTTCGAACTTGCATACTAGTATTTCAGATTACCAGATTTTACCCGGTCCCCTAGTATGACTTGGGTTCAGTATAGTATGCTTGTTGACATTATGTTTTCTTTATGTCTAACCTAGTAGTTAGACCCAGTTTAAAGAAAACGGATTTTCAGAACAAAGATAAAAAATAACATGATTCAAGGACAATAAAAAATAAAGAAATAAGGTTATAACTTTCCTGAAGACATGAATGGTAAATAAGGGCATTTGATCAAAATTTATTCAACATACATTAGAAACATGATTGCAGTCTGAGAACAAAATCATACAATTTACAGAGCCTCTGTAAAATGGAATATCTCATGCCACAGACATGCTTTTGACTTGATACAAAAACTATCAGGAAGCTAACACAAAAGGCGGTTATATTTTTCATGAAGACCACTTTCACATTTGAGCATGTTAGAATATCGATCGCAATCCAAACATTTAATATATATGCGCGGCCAGGTTTACAGAAAACTGCTTGCACAATTATTTTGTAAAAATCATCTCCCTCAATTTAAATCAGATTTTCAAAATTTCAAGCCCACTGAAAGCTAACAGGGTAAACTATAATTCAAATAAAGAATACATTTTCAAATAACGAATTCACAATGGTCATAACAGAGGCACAACAGAGACGGTAAAATCGCGATAAATCATGTAATTCTCAACGAAACTTCATCAAATCAATATCATATTATAAGCAACTCATATTAAATCACCTAAACAACAACTTGAGCACTTTATATCATCATTCTTACACTCATAACAAAGGAGAGTTTCATATTTAGCATGCTTGAACACGTATTCAACATCAACCTCTAAGAACTCCAACATAATTCATATAAGCACATAAAATAACAAGCCCTAGCATGAATATAACTCAAAGAATCAATACATCATAAAATTACACATTAACATAAAAGGGTTTCGAGACTCGATGTACCATTCTCACGAAAAGATCACGAGACGGTCGAGAAGAGGGATCGAAACGGCTGCCGGTGCACTCGACGAGCTCGGCGTCTGGTGAAGCCTGACTTGTGGTGGTGCTCGACTTTGAGTGAGGGGAGAGCATTGATCGTGGGAAAGAGATGAGAGAGGTGATGAGAGCGAGAGATATAAAAACGAGAGAGATGATGAGATTTCTTTATTTCCTAAACGCCATCGAGAAAGAGAGATTAAGAGATGGGAAATGGTCTGGGTGAAATTATGAGAGATTGGAGAAGAAATAACCTACATATATGTATATATTAGCCTAGGTTAAACATACTTTCCCAACAAGAAAAAAGAAAAAGAGGATCGGGCGCGCGGGTCTCAAGCTCACGATTTTTGGGCTTTGCGCTCGGGCTGGTTCCTCTCGGTTCGACTTAGCCAATTAAATGGCTCGGTTTGAACGAACAATAAAATAAATTAAACTGGACAATAAATATATATATATATATATATATATATATTACATACAATATTTATTTAAATAAAAAAGCAATTAAACAATTAGGAAATTAATAGGAAATAATAATAATAATAATAATAATAATAATAATAATAATAATAATAATAATAATAATAATAATAATAATAATAATAATAATAATAATAATAATAATGCTAATAAAATATCCTAAAATAATCGAACGGAACATTATATTATCTTTAAGACAATATAATGTGATGGCTTTAAGCGATAAAGAATCATAAATAGCCCAAAATAAATCAATACCATGAAATTTCATAAAATCCAAATAATCACATAAATTCTATTATTTGAACGGGGCGCTACAGGGGGTCTCTACTTCTTTCGCGGGACGGTTTCTACGACAGTTTCTTGTGTTCGGATAGTTTCTGCCGATGTGTGGCATCAACGTTTGGGTCATCCGTCTGCTGAAGTGTTGTCTAAGGTTCCTGCTATTGATTCTCGTTCTTGTAATTTGCATAAATCATGTGATCCTTATTTTCGTGCTAAAAAACATCGTCGTAGTTTTCCTCTCAGTGAGACTGTTAGTCATGAGATTTTTCATTTGATTCATTGTGATTTATGGGGTCCGTATCGTGTTCCGTCCTTCTGTGGTGCACGATATTTTTTGACTATTTTGGATGATTGTTCTCGTGGAACATGGATTTATTTATTGAGTGATAAGATGGAGGTTGCTTCCACACTGCTGAATTTTGTTTCTATGATTAAGCGACAACTTAATAAATTGGTGCTTATTGCTCGTAGTGATAATGGAAGTGAGTTCATGTATTTGGCCTCTTATTTTCGTCGTCAAGGGATTTTGCATGAGACTTCTTGCGTATGAACTGTTGGGTTCTGTTAGGAACGTCAAACAACATGCACAACATTGAACTTTATTGAAATAAATCCTAACGTAGCGGAATCTATAGTTAGGATATGGACGTTTACCTTTTAAAATTTTTGCCGACTCTGAGACGATGTAGAGTACCGTTGGTGAAGTTCGTCTGAACACCACAACCTAATGGGCGGATAGGTTTGGCCTTTAGTTGATTCTAATCAACATGTCAAACGAATCACGAACGGACGGTGTGCAGGTCTCGGACGTCGGGTGCAGCGGGCAGCACGTGCGCGGACAGCGTGCGTGTTGATCGGGCGCGTCGGGCGCTGGGCAGACACGCGGACGGACGCTGGGAACGTGGACGGGCGCTGGCGATGCGCGGGACTGCTGGCGATGCGCGGGTGGATGCTGGGCGTGTGCGTACACGCGGTGCGCTTCTCCTATGCGGACGCGGACTGGGCGTGCGCGTCTGGGACCACGCGGCGTGCTGGACAAGGAATCCTGGGCGCGCGCGGAAAGGTGCGCGCGTACTCCTCGTACGCTGGCGACGTGGGAATGGCGACTGGCGGCAACAGGCGAGCAAGGGCACTGCGCAATCGTTGCTGGGACCTAGCGAAGTTGACCGGACGTCGCTGGTAGGGCCTAGCTGGGCGCGGGCGCGGGCTGGGACTCGCGACTGCGATCGGTTGGGCGTGAGTGACGGCTGGCGGCGGTAAGCGATTTCCGGCGGCGGATCACGGCGGCAATGGGCGGCGATCGGCAGCGATTAGATGGTGATGATCACTGAATATATATATATTAGAAAGCTCAATAAATTGTACCAAAAAGCCTTTCAACGGATTACCTAAACACCTATTCCGATTAAACTTGGTGGAGTGTTTAATCGGATCTCCCTAACTCTCGAACAAAGCAATTCTCACGTGTATGTAGATGAGAAATTCGCCAAGACAACATTGTAGGAGAGGTTGGGACATGGTGTATTTATAGGCTCCATTAGGGACCTTAAGGAGGTGCTAAATATGGGCTTATTCCATTAGGCCTAGGACTCCTAA
>CACSLK010027752.1:5302903-5313576 GCA_902706635.1 Striga hermonthica | reverse complement strand
ACACATCAATCACTGAAGGTCTAGGTTACGACAACGGTCAGTGAGTCTCATATCCTAATCCTTCCGTGGTCCTATTCAACACATAACATAAGTGCTAGTGTAATCCTTCAGTCGAAGACCAACTGAATCGAGAATACACTGTCTTTTTCCAAGTGGGGTCTCACTGCCAGTCTAGACTGTGAACGAATAGTTTAGTCTTATAAGGAACCGATAGGTGATCTTTCTGTTCGAAACTCTTCGAACCACACTACCTCAATATAAGACATGGAGTATGTATTGCATAAATAAACAAAATGCAAACATATGTACTTTGACCGAAACTTGATTGCCAGATCAAAATGGAATTGATAGAATCTGCAAAATATAGCTTTTACAGCATACCTGTAACATGAACCCCTCAGCATAATGGGCGTTTGGAACGCAAACATCAACATATTCACAATGTAGCTCGTGCTTTATGTTTCTAGGCTTATCTGCCTCTTCCTTTTTGGGGTCATTGTGTTTTGACTGCAGTCTATCTGCTAAATCGGACTCATTCATTGGTTTTACATGGTAAAACACCATATGAGATTCTTTATGGTTCGGCTCCTCACTTTTCATATTTACGGGTTTTTGGTTGCCTTTGTTATGCTCATAATCAAGATCGCCATGGTGACAATTTCCTGCTCGGAGTCGTTGTTGTCTATTTTTCGGTTACCCATTTGGAAAAAGAATGGTGGAGTCTGTATGATTTGGATCGTTGGATTTCTTTTGTCTCTCGTGACGTGGAGTTTCTTGATACTGAATTCCCATATCAGTCAGACTCGCCTGAGCAAGATTCTTTGCCACCACCTCTTGTTGTGGCGGTTCTTTCTGCGCCGTATGATGATGAAGATCTTTCGGTTGTCTCTTTGCCCCATATTTCTCTTGATATTGTGTCTTCTGCTACTGATATGGACACGTCTGACGACAACGGGGATTTTGTTACCATTACCCCTCGCACACTTCTAGTGGAGCCCTTGGGTCGTGGTCATCGAACTAAGGTTTCTTCTACTCGGTTGAAGGACTTTGTGGTTGACACTGTCCGATCCTTGACTATACCACCCACTGCTTCTCCCCAGTCGTCTCCACCCTTCGGTACGCCGTATCCGATACCACATTATGTTTTCTATGATTCATTCTCTCCAGCTCATCGAGCCTTTTTGGATGTTGTCACCTCCGTTGTTGAGCCTTGCCCTTTTGCTAATGCTGTGACTGATACTCGATGGCGACCACTATGCAGGATGATATTCATGCCTTGGAGAATAATGGCACTTGGGATGTAGTTTCTCTTCCATCTGTGAAGCATGCGATTCGGTGCAAGTGGGTCTTTAAGATCAAGCATAAGTCTGACGGTTCTGTTTAGCGCTATAAAGCGCGTCTGGTGATTTTGGGCAATAATAAGGTAGAAAGTCTTCACTATCATGAGATGTTTCCTCGCGTCGCCAAAATAGTTATGGTCCGGTTATTATTAGTTGTGGCTGCTGCTAAACGTTGGGAAGTTCACTAGATGCATGTTCACAATACTTTTCTTCATGGTGATTTCGCTGAGTAGGTTTACATGAAGTTTCCTCCTGGTTTTTGCTCTGGCGTTGATGGGCAAGTTTGTCGTCTTCGTCGTTCTCTCTATTGCTTGAAGAAGGCTCCCCGCTGTTGGTTTACCAAGTTGTCTACGACTTTGAAACAATATGGTTTTTGTCAATCCTATCATGACTACTCTCTTTTTACACTGCATCTTTGTTCTGTCCATCTGCAGGTCCTGGTCTATGTTGATGATCTGATTGTTTCCAGAAGTGATACCATATCCATTGCGGCCTTCAAGAGTAACTTGTGTCGTTGTTTTTACATGATGGATCTTGGGTTGCTTAAGTATTTTTTGGCTATCGAGGTTGCTCGAAATTCTTCTGGCTTCTTTTTCTGTCAGAGAAAGTATGCTGTTGACATCATAGCTGAGGTCGGACTATTAGGGAGCAAGCCAGCTGATTTTTCATTAGAGTAGAATCATCAGCTCCCTCATGCTGAGGGTGATCTATTGTCTGATCCCGAGCGATATCGTCGTTTAATCGGACGCCTTATCTATCTAGCAGTGACTCGACCTGAGTTGTCTTAATCAGTGCATATTCTCTCTCAATTTATGCATAAACCACATCAGGCTCAGTAGGACTCTGCTCTGCATGTGGTTCGATATTTGAAAGGCTCTCCTAGTCAGGGGATTCAACTTCATACTGACTGTGATCTTCAACTATATTCATGGTGTGATTCGGATTGGGCATATTGCCCTATCACTCGGTGCTCTCTTTCTGGTTGGTTTATTCAGTTGGGCCAGTCTCCTGTTTCTTGGCGAACCAAGAAACAACCTACTGTGGCACGCTCTTCTGCTGAGGCTGAATATCGGGCGATGGCTACTACGTTATGCGAGTTGAAGTGGTTATAGGGGATGTTATCTACTCTTGGTGTCGCTCACTCTCAGCCTATGCGGTTACACTGTTACAGTCATTCTGCACTGCATATTGCGGCGAATCCAGTTTTCACGAGCACACTAAAAACATTGAGGTGGACTGTCACTTTGTTCGAGATGCTGTTCTTCAGGGTCTCATTTTTACTACTCGTGTTCCTTATGGGGCACAACTCGTAGACATCTTTACCAAGGCGCTTGGGAAGCGTGAATTTGATTTCTTTCTCGGCATGTTAGGCATTCGGAATCCGCATGCTCCAAATTGAGGAGAGTTGTTATTCTGTATATTTGTGTATTTACCGTATTAACTTTAGATTATATGCTGCCCTAATTTTTTGTATATAGTCTTGGTTTATAGAGAATTGTATCATCCGATTGAGATGATCAATTTCCCAAATTCGTCTTGTCTCTTTGGTATCATGTATCGGTCACTTTTAGAAAATTGGTGGAGCTGATAATATGTTTGATTTTACTACGTTAGAGAAAACATGTAGTATTTGAAGAATGATGGCGTTGTCTGCACTTGCCAGACATGGTGTAGCACCAGATACTAATTTAGGAGAGTAGTGATGTTGGAGACATTGGGAATTATGTCGTGGGATGTTGGAGACATTGGGAATTACGATGCGAAATTTCTTTGTGCAGAAAATAAAACGAAATATGATCTGAAAACAGTGTAAACTGAAAAGTTGGTATCAAAATGTAAAACCAAAGGTAGGCAGGCACGGGTATCCACTCAACGCCTACAAGTTGCTATCCATTTCTATTTTAAATTTTCCTTGTTTCTATCCAAAAAGTTTCCCGACGCTCACCTGTTTGATAAAAAGCCCCAACGAAGAAAAAAAGAATGAACAGTAACGCTCCCCCTACGACTGCTGCGCGCAACGACGGCCCGAAGACTTTTGACCCCGGCGACGACCGTTCGCCGCACCTCCGTGATGAATTTCCGATTCTCGATAGATCTGTGCTACTGTCCACTAAGCGCTCCAAAACCCTTAAAAGGGCTGGGGACTTGCTTGAACGAAATTCTGATGTAAACCCTAATCTGCCGTTTGAACCAATCCCAAACCCACAGCCGCAACCCATCAAATGGACTTTCCGGGATATGGTGAACAGGCAACGGAATCATGTGGACATGCTCCCCGAAGACGATGACAAGGATAGTGCTGAAGAAGACGACGTCTCCGTGGACCTCGCTCGATCTCTGCCGGAAATCAAAATTGCTCCACGGTTTTTTGCCCAACTCAAGCAAGATTGGAAGAATGTGATCATTTTGAAGCCCTTTGATGACTCGCTAACCATGGCGTCACTGTACAATCGGATAACCAAAATGTGGCCGTTTATGGCGGGATGTAATCTGATGGATCTTGACAATGGCTTTTACCTCGTCCACCTTAAACACCATGAGGACACTGTCACAGTCCTCACCGGTGGGCCATACGTCGTGGGAAATAGTTATATGCACGTTCAACCTTGGTCCCTTGAGTTTGACGCTTCGAATGAGGAGTTGACGTCTACGTAAGCGTGGATCCGTTTACCTGGACTGCCGGCCCATCTGTACCATAAAAAAATATTTCGCATGATTGGGCGTATTGTGGGAAGAGTGGTTAAAATTGATCAGCAGACGGCCGCTCTCACACGAGGAAAATATGCGAGGCTCGCGGTGATGGTCGACTTAACGAAACCACTTTGTGTGCACTTTAATATCAATGGTAAAACCCAACGAGTGGTGTATGAGAACCTACCGACCATATGCTTTCACTGCGGCCGGGTGGGCCACTCGAGTCACAGTTGCCTTTACCGCCCGACATCCACTGAACTGAACGGCCATAAGGGGGGACACGAGGAAGGAGCTACCCGAGCGGCACAAGATGGTGAGCAGGGGACTGTAGATAACATGAGGCCTGTAGGCGGCCGGGATGAGTCGGCTTATGGCCCTTGGGTCCAGGTACCACAGCGGGCGCGTCCGATGACTTCTAAACGAGACAAGGAGCCAGATAGATCATATACAACTAAGGGTCCTCGGCCAGCGGGAGGGCTGGGATCTAGATTTGAGCTGCTGGCTAAGGACGGGACCGAAAACATCAATCAGGTCTTCGAGTTCGGGGCCGCGGGGAAAGCACAGACGGGAAGTAATAATTTGGCGACCGGCAGGACCACGACTGTTCATGGAGAGCGTGATTGGAGTGTGATTAAGGGCCGAGGGAGAAACCGTAATGCGATCAATCATGAGACAATGTACCCGGGAGGAGTTAATGGGCGTCTTGAGGGCGAACATGGGATCACTTTGAGTCGTGGGCAGGACGAGTCACAGCCTCGGCGGTCTGGGATGCATGCTATCAACAGGGCCAGGAAAGACAGTGGAGAGAATATCACTCAGGGCGAACCTCAAAGGCAGGTGTGCATAACCCCCGTGGGGGCTGGCCTTAATCAGGCTAAACACAAAGCGATTATCATCACCGAGGAGACCACGACTCGGACCACGGAAAGACACACACAGGATAATGCCGGTGCTGGCCCTTCGCATTGTTCACCCATGACAACGGAGGAACACCAAGTGCGTAGACAAGACCCTTGGCCAGGGGAAACCCCGTTGCGTGGTGAAGTCGGCGAAGGGTCAGAGGAACGCATGTGCTTGGATGATACCTCGGACGCACACGTCCAGGACCTGGATTAGGAGTGGGTACCTCTCTTTTTTCCTTAGTTTTTAATGAATATCGTCACATGGAACGTTCAGGGTGCGGGGTCGTCTGAATTTCGGGGAGCCTTCTCTACCTTTTCTCGGACATATAATCCTGATGTTGTTGCCATTTTTGAAGCACGGGTGAGTGGTGTTATAGCAGATAATTTCGTTCGACAAAGCAGGTTTGCGAACTCCTTTCGAATTGAAGCCTTGGGATTTTCTGGAGGTATATGGTTGTTGTGGACTGATGAGTTTCGCCTTGAAGTGTTGTCCTATTCCCGTCAATGGCTTCACGTCCGGGCGGAGGGACACGGAGTTGGGTGCTTTGTCACTTTTGTGTACGCTAGTCCCCATGAATTGGGCCGTAGAAGCCTGTGGACGGATCTCAGTGACCTGGCGAGTCATATTTCAGAACCGTGGCTCATTGGCGGGGACTTTAATTGTCTCTTGCGGCGGTCCGAGAAGATTGGCGGATCCACTGGCCATTATAACCTTAGCCCGGCATTTGCTGATTGGATGTTAAATTATAGCCTCCAGGAGGTGGCGACAGATGGCCACCTCGTCACATGGGTTCGCGAGACTCGTGATGGGAGGGTGGCGGAAAAACTTGATAGGTTCGTTGCTAATGTCCCGTGGGTGGAGCGATTTGACACGAGCCAGGTCAGGCTCCTCCCGAGGATCCAGTCGGATCATTCCCCTCTTTTTGTGCGGCTTGGTAGACATACTCCTGCGCATGGACCGAAGCCTTTCCGTTTCTTGTCCGCCTGGCTCCTTCACCCAGAGTTCTCTGATATGCTTAAAGCGACTTGGCAACCTTCGCACTGTTTCCAGCAAGCATCGGAGAATTTTGCTGCTCAGGCGAAGGGCTGGAATGCCCATGTTTTTGGAAACATATTCAATCGGAAAAGACGACTACTGGCCCGGATTCGGGGCATTCAGCGGTGTAGCCAGTTCTATGCTCGAAATTACTTGGGGGGACTCGAAAAGCAACTTCGGGCCGAGCTGGAGGATGTCATTCGGCAGGAAGAGCTTCTGATGATACAGAAGGCTACCCGGGACTGGTCGTTTCTGGGGGATAAAAACACCTCCTTTTATCATAGACAGGTTAAATACAGGAGACGGCGCAATAGAATAACTGAACTGACGGATGCCGCAGGTCAACAAGTCACGGATCAGTCTGCCCTCCGTCGTTTAGCAACTGAGTTTTTCAAGGCTATCTACACGGCGGGCCCAGCGACTGTGGAGCCCGCGCCTATCCCAGCCCGCTTCCCATCGTGTGATGCTACAGTGCTCAGTGAAATGGGTAGTGAGATCACTGAGGAAGAGATTTCTTGTGCACTTTACCAAATGGGCCCACTGAAAGCTCCGGGCTTGGACGGCCTACATGCTATATTTTTTCAGAAAAACTGGGAGATTGTTGGGCCAGCAGTGATTGCTTTTCTAAGGTCTATGTGGCAAAGTGGTGTCGTCCCGGAGCAGACAAACCGTACTTTGCTGGTGCTTATTCCCAAGGTTGAGAACGCGTCTACAATCAAGCAATTTCGACCCATCAGCTTACTTAACGTCATCTACAAGCTATTTACCAAAGTGTTGGTCAACCGGATGAAAGGGACGTTACCCGAATTGATTCACCCGGCCCAAACTAGCTTTGTCCCAGGAAGGCAGATCACGGACAACATTGTCATCGCCCAAGAGCTCATCCACTCCATGCGTGTCAAGCGTGGAGCGAAGGGTTACATGGTGGTTAAGGTGGACTTGGAAAAGGCCTATGATTATCTTCGTTGGGATTTCATCGAAGCAACCATTCGACTCGCTGGATATCCCGATAAGTTTGTTACAGCAGTTATGGCGTGTGTTCGCTCGGCCTCGATGAACGTCCTGTGGGATGGGACGACCGGGGAGGACTTTCGACCCACGAGAGGTGTGAGACAGGGGGACCCCATGTCTCCTTATCTTTTTGTCCTCTGTATGGAACGCCTTGCACAGTTGATATGTGAGTCAGTCGATGCCCATCAATGGCGCCCGATCTCAGTTGGTAGGGGGCGTGGGGCCGTAAGCGTTCCATTCCTGATGTTTGCTGACGACCTCCTCCTATTTTTGGAGGCCTCGGACGTCCAGGCTTCCATTCTGAAGAAGGTGCTTGACTGCTTTTGCTCCTGGTCGGGCCTGAAGGTCAGTGCCGAGAAGACTCAAGTATTCTTTTCTAAGAACGTGGCACCCTTTGAGCAGAATCGATTGGCCTCGATCCTCAATTTCAAGCTCACGACCAACCTCGGAAAATACTTGGGTGTTCCACTGCTGCATGGTCGGGTTACAAAGGAAACATACTCTCACATTCTCGAGCGAACGGAGTCGCGCCTTGCGGGTTGGCGAATGAAGTCTCTATCGCTGGCGGGCCGTGTGACCCTCACGCAGTCGGTTCTTAACACTTTACCTTACTATACGATGCAGACTTCAATGCTTCCGAATGTTGTTACGGAAGGGCTTGCTCGACGCAGTCGTGCTTTCGTGTGGGGTGGAACTCCAGATCAACGGAAGGTACATTTGATTGCCTGGGACAATATTTGTAAACTAAAGGAGGACGGGGGCCTGGGCATCAAGGACCTTGTTCGTATGAATCATTCATTGTTAATGAAACTGGGATGGGGCCTTTTGACACGTCCAGATGCTCTGTGGGTGCGCGTGTTACAAGCGAAATATGCGCTGAACTGTAGGGACAACATCAATGCGTTCTCTTGGAGAAGAGGTTCGGCCCTTCTCAGTGCAATCCGCACGATTTGGCCCGAAATAGTTAAAGGTGTTCGCTGGGTCCTTGGAAATGGCACGCGGATTCGGTTTTGGCTCGATCCTTGGCTTGGGACGGCCGGGCCCTTGATTAGATATGTCGATAACCAAGCCCAGATCGGAAATTTATTTTCGAAAGTGGCTGAGCATGTGGCTGCTAACGGAAACTGGGCATGGCATAACTTTCATGGCGTCTTGCCGTCAGATTTGGTCCTTCGTATAGCGGCCACGCTCCCCCCGCAGGAGACATCTGGAGATGACCGAATCATGTGGGCGCTCTCGGAGGATGGCAGGTTTACAACGAGGTCCGCTTATAGAGCTCTATCTTCGCAGCCGTGCCACCGTGACCATCAGTTGTGGAAAATTATTTGGCATGTTGCTGCCCCGCATAGGGTTCGACTGTTCCTATGGCTGGCTGCTAACGATCGCTTGTTAACCAACACCGAAAGAGTGCGGCGTCACATCTCCGACTCCGGCGCTTGCGACCACTGCGGCGAGCTTGAGTCGACCCTCCATGTCTTACGCGACTGCCCGGCGGCGAAGGAGGTCTAGAGACTATGCCTTCGAGATGCACCCGATGCGGAGTTCTTCAGTCAACCTCTGACCGCATGGCTCCGTTGGAATTGTAGGCCGCAGCGGCGGGACACAACTACGCGCTGGAGTACTCTGTTTTCTTTAACCGCTTGGAAACTGTGGTCATGGAGGAATGGCCGGATTTTCCAGCAAGCACCTAGTCACCGTGAGGGCCGCTTCGTGGAGGTGCTGCGAAGTTTGAATACCTTTGTTCGCGCTGAGGAGGATTATAGGAAGGTCGGGGCCGCCAGCTACACTACTCGTCTAATCCGATGGAATCCGCCAGACCCGGGGTGGGTGAAGTTAAATTCTGATGGGGCTTTTGATAATCGAACGGGCCTTAGTAGTGCGGGAGGGCTAATTAGAGATGGCGCGGGGTGTTGGAAGTCGGGCTTTCTTATGAATATTGGTGCTTGTTCCATCACGGGTGCGGAGCTTTGGGGACTTTAGCAGGGGCTCTCGTTGGCTTGGGACTCGGGATATCGCCACGTTATTGTCGAAATTGATAGCAAATGTGTCTTGCAGATGGTTACGAATGTGGATGGGGCCTTTGGACTTCACGACGCTATGGTTACGACCATCCGGGACTTACTGCAGAAGGAGTGGAATGTTCGTTTACAACATGTCCATAGAGAAGCGAATTTCTCGGCTGATCACATGGCAAGCTTAGCGATCTCATACCCGTTGGGCCTGCACCGAGTTTCAAGTATTCCTACAGGGCTGGGCGAGTGGCTTTAACACGATAACATTGGGGTTTCCTACCCCCGACGGGTTCTAGTTTAGGCATTTTGGCCTCCTTTATTGTACCAAAAAAAAAAAAGGTAGGCAGGCACGCCCATTGTTTGGTTTTTCCCTTATCTAAGACTACTGACTTTCTTCTTGATTCTGTGTTGACAATTGATCCTTGTTTGGATTCTAATCTTGACAATTGCCACGTCCCTCATAAAAAAAAAGGTGTTTATCGTGTATGATAACCGCACTTAGAAGAGCTCTTGATTGAACCACAAAGTTCTTGAAATAAAAATGTCTTTACAGAAGTCTTGGAAGTCAAAATGTGTAATCTACAAGCAATTATCAAGAGATTTCGTCTGAGTTTAATAAAACAATAAACACGGAGATCTAACAAAGTGTGTTGATGAAGATACGACTACTTTTGCCTTTTTGGATAACCATGATCATTTAGCATTATTGCTTTGACTATTTATTTCATCTATTTTGTTATTATTGTTATTTGCATTTAGGTTTAGTAGAAAAGTTAAAACATTTATCCTTAACTTTTTCTTGTTAGGTAAATTATTTACTTATAGTTTATAGGAGTTCTATTTTATTGTTAGGAGACAGTTGAGTTTTGATTGAATTAAAATATATTGAGAGTTTTTTTTTTTTTTTTGATTCTCTCTATTGCTTTCGCTACAGAAGTTGGCAATAGCAAACCAATACGATTCCTATGCGATGCCGCCTAAAAAGATTGATGCCACAGACGGTCGACGCTACACCATGATCGAAGCGCTGGGGAGCCAAGGCAAGGCGTCATGACGCAAGGTCAGGGATCTAGCCGCGAGGCTCGAGGACATCCAACTTGCTCTATATATCATTGTTCACGACAATCAAATGATCTGCGCGCCGGACAAAGTACTTGGCGGCAGCGGGGGAGTGCGCGGTGGGAATGGTCCAGGAACCCCGCCCCCGATCGCAACCATCATTCATTGACGACGGTGGCAATGGAGGCACCGCCTTCGAGGTTAATTCACCCAGTCATCGGGCGACACAGGTGGACAACTACGTCGCCGACAATCGACATTGGGAGGTGTTCTTCTGTTGGGTTCTGTTAGGAACGTCAAACAACATGCACAGTATTGAACTTTATCGAAATAAATCCTAACGCAGCGGAATCTATAGTTAGGATATGGACGTTTACCTTTTAAAATTTTTTGCCGAAAACACCACAACCTAATGGGCGGATAGGTTTGGCCTTTAATTGATTCTAATCGAAAGTTCCAACAAAGTCTTGATCACACAGCATTACGGTCTCGGGCGTCGGGTGCAGCGACAGGTACGCGTCGGGCGCTGGCATTGCGTGTCGGGCGCTGGGCGCAGGCGTGCGTGTCGCGGACAGCAGCTGGAGTGCGTCGGGCGTGTGCGTACACGCGGTGCGCTTCT
>CACSLK010027752.1:5280342-5295389 GCA_902706635.1 Striga hermonthica | reverse complement strand
TGACCGAAATATATATATTAGAAAGCTCAATATATTGTACCAAAAAGCCTTCTAATGGATTACCTAAACACCTATTTCGATTAAACTTGGTGGAGCGTTTAATCGAATCTCTCTAACTCTCGAACGATGTAATTCTCTCGTGTATGTAGTAGAGAAAAATCGGCCAATACATCATTGTAGGAGAGGTCGGGACATGGTGTATTTATAGGCTCCATTAGGGACCTTAAGGAGGTGCTAAATATGGGCTTATTCCATTAGGCCTAGGAATCATAATTCTACTCCAATACTAATTTAATATAGGAAGGAAATCTCCTATTAATCTCCTCCTTTCTAGAAGACTTCTAAGTCTCCTAACACTAGAGAAGATCCTTGTAGGAAGATCTTTCCTAATTAAATAAATAACCATGGAATAAAATTAATTCCTAATTTAGGAAAGCTAATTTTACTCCAATTAATAATATAATGTAGGAAATATATTTCCTACTAATCTCCATCTTCTAAAAGACTCCCAAGTCTCCTAATCCCAAGAGAAGATTCTATTAGGAATTTTATTCTCCTAATTAATTAATTAATATGGAATAAAATTAATTCCTATTTAATAAAATTAAACAATAAAACATCCCACTAGAGTAATATTATTGCTCTCCCCATTTAGCCACTATTTTACCAATAAAATCGAGCCTCCATGATTAAATAATATTAATCCAATTGATCGATTTACCTCCCTATGTTTAAGATATAACGTCTGTTGATTAATTAAATTACTGACAAAATAATTAATCAACTTCTTATTCATTTTCGAAATTAGTACCACTCAGACTTTAACCATTATGTCAGACAATCGTCTACCTGCAGGGTTTAACATAATGTTCTTTCCTGAGCTTATTTCGGGGATGTCATCAATCCAGCGCACTGGAACATAGTGACCGTAAATAATTTATAATAGCACATCATAAAATTATTCTTACTTACCAAAATACCTCGTATGTCGTCCTATTAAAATAGAATCACTTGGTAAATTAAATAAATAAGAAATAAAAATATATGCTTATTTTATATTATCTTACAGCTTAAGAGAACGCATCAATCACTGAAGGTCTAGGTTACGACAACGGTCAGTGAGTTTCATATCCTTATCCTTCCGTGATCCTGTTCAACATTTAACATAAGTGCTAGTGTAATCCTTCAGTCAAAGACCAACTGAATCGAGAATACACTACAGTCTTTTTCCAAGTGGGGTCTCACTGCCAGTCTAGACTGTGAATGAATAGTTTTGTCTTATAAGGAACCGATAGGTGATCTTTCTGTTCGAAACTCTTCAAACCACACAACCTCAATATAAGACATGGAATATGTATTGCATAATAAATAAACTGCAAACATATGTACTTTGACCGAAACATGATTGCCAGATCAAAATGGAATTGATAGGATCTGCAAAACATAGCTTTTGCAGCATACCTCTAACATCTTCATGGTTGATATCCTCGAGTTTTTTGGCGACTTGATTGCATTAAATTTCCGGGATTAGTTGGCCTTGGTCGAGAATGTCCTCGATTACAAGGAGGTGTGGAATGACCGTCGTGTCCCCTCGCTGCGACACGGCTGTGCGGCCAGCGGCCGCCTGGTGTCAGCAACTCAAAGCCATGCGTCATCACCAGGGAAAGTCGAAGCTCACGAAATGGGCTTAGTTGAAAAAATCGAACATGAGTTTTTGCCATTTAATTATGCATACCCTTTATCAATGATTGCAAAATCTATGTCAGCGTACGTGTTCGGTTAATGACTTCACTTATGAATTTTATCAGTTTCTCACATGCATTGATGTGCATGAAATGGAGAAATAGCTTATGTGACAATATATTGTTGGCTTGCATGTCCCCATTCAGGATACGTTGAATCTGTTTGTTCAAGACTCTATCACGGATGCGCATCAATGGGTGATTTTGGTCAAGCAGCAGCTGCCGCAGCATGCGACGAAATCTGTTGTTCTTACTGTTCGGTCCGTTCGCGCTAGTTGTCGGCGGGAAGCACTGTTTTGATTGCGTTGAGCCGGGACACCACCAAGCAGTCTGACTTAAGGCGGGCCATTCCTGGGCTCTGTTTGCGAATGAGGCTCACTCGAGTATGCGAATTCACTCGTTTTTATGAGGAGCCACTTATGGAGTAGGAACATGTGTCCGAGGATGTTGGTCCGACACTTGTTCTTCGATGATCTTGTTGGTAACCATATATTTTAGTCTACTTACATAGTTGGTGGGTGGGTATGCGTCTTTATCATCGATACCGGCTCCTGCGAGAATGTAGCGACATTATAGGTCGTAAAGAAACTTAATCTGTCGGGTGAACCACATCATCAGTCCTATACGCTTGCATGGAATCAACAAAGAAATTCTCTCATGGTGGATCATCGCATGTTGGTCTTTTATCCATCGGTGTGGTGTATAAAGATGCGACTTAGCGTGACGTGGTGCCTATAGATGCATATCATTTCCTGTTAGGGCGCCTGTGGTTGTTTGATCGTTCGGTTTTGCGTGATGGTCACCTTAATACCCACGACTTATCTTCAAAGTAGTCAAACTCATTATTCATTTGTCTCCGCCTTGTTCGTTATGTACTCCGACGAGCTCTTCGGTTTTATTCCTCCACCGCGTTTGCTCGAGATATGCAAGTGGTCATGTTTGTTCGTCCGTTTTTTCAAGAGTTTGCGGATTTCATTCTAGAGGACTTACCAAGCGGCTTGCTACCGTTACGTGATATACAACATCATATAGACTGGGTTCCGAATACCTCTCTTCTTAATTGTCAGCAATGTCACTTGAGCCCAGAGGAGAATGAGGAGCTATATTGACAGGTGAAAGAGATTCTGCGGAGTGGGATGATATGATAGAACTTGAGTCCACATGTTGTGCCCGCTTTGGTTATACCTAAGATGTATAGTTCATGGCGCATGTGTGTGGAAAGTTGTATCGGGGTATACTGTAAAAGATTGGCTTTCAGTTTCTGACAATACTATTTTGAATGAGAATCCACGTTTTAGTCAAGTTCTTGCATTCATTTAATTTATTAATGTGTAGATTGTTCCTTTATTTTACACTGTAAATAATATGATTTTGGGTTTGGAACAATAAGATCATATTATCTGTTCTTTGTAAAATATAAATGATTGGTGTCACAATCTAAACGGGAATTGAACTCGCTGGTAGTGAATGATTGTAGTGAGAATCATGGAATTAGTTAATTTTAGACTATGGATTACACTAGTACATTTTGGACGTATTGAATGACCCTCAAGAGGATAAGATTATTTTATACTTACCAAGTAAATAATCAAGACCTCATTATTTGAAGCATATTCTGAACCCATATGATAATGTACGGGCATATGTGGTTGGCAAATATTTATTTGATTCATCAAGAGAGTGACTTATTCTTGTTGGTCGACAGACTCAACATTTTGGTTTGTAATATGGCTGCACAATGTGCCGTCGATATTGTTTACTGTCACCATATCCCAGGAATGACTGGGTTGTAAACATGCTAAAAGTGAGCTCAAGAAAGTGATGGGACCGGCGAGAATCTCGTTAAGTACAAGTTACGAATTAAACAATCAATAATAAACCAATTCGCAACGGATGCTAAAGGTTTAAAGTTGAACACTTACGACTTACAACTTCCAGACTCTAAGACGTTGTAGATTTTTGGTGATGTAGATCAATCAATTTCCACTCAGCGAAAATAGCCTCGTTCGGACATCTCAGGGTCGTTGGAAAACTCACGCGAGTGGACGGGTCACACAGTTGTGCGGGTCACCTGGTTACCGGGGAGAGCTCACGAGAAGATCGAGGTCGTTAGCGAACGGGAGCGAGTCGCTGCTGTGGATGGGCTATGCGCAATGGTCACCGAGACTGTGTCTCGGTTGGTCGCGGCTAATAGTTGGTCATGTGCGGTGGCTCTCAAACGGTCTCCAGGGTCTCGTGCACCTCAAGGACTTTTGTTATATGACCAGACACATCTTCAGGTGTCTCGATGGAGCAACAAGGCTCAAAGCCGATCTCTTGGGACTATGGCCTACTGAAACTCGCACCTATGCGTGTGTTTGTTGTGTCCAATCCCAAGAGATAAATGGTGTATTGATAAGGCTGTAGCAGGGACCCTAAGGAGGTAATGACGTGGGCTTCTTAAGTATGGGCCTAATTGTGGGCCAAGCCCACTCTGCTCATTAACATAATAATGTTTCATCTACTAAGAAAACATTATTCCACTCCCTTATCATTCTATAATTATATTCGAGACTCCAACAATAATGATCTGAATTACCTCCCCATGTAGACATGGCCAATTGTCGGGCCGCGACCCGGCCCGGCTGCCGGGTCAGCGGGCCTCAATCTCATAGCCTGTGGCTGGCCCGCCAATTTATATGGGCTGTTCACCGACCCGGTGGGTTTCGGGCGATTCCGGGCCGGACGACCCTTAAATAAAATAATATAACACTGTGCCCCGTCGTCCAACCCGCGGCCCGACCTGGCCTGGTGGGACAAAAAATATTGTGAACCAGGACCAAACTGCGGCCCTATGTGTCGAGTTCCAAGAACCGTACCTTAGGAGGCCGGTTCTGGCTGGGCCGGGATCGGTTCACGGGTTGGTTCGGCCCGTGAACATGTCTATTCCCATGTTTAAGATATAATATCCATCAATTAATTCAGTTACTGACAATCAAGAACAAATCGACATCTTATAATGAAGTTAGAGAAAACGCATATCATTATTATTATTATATCAGAACTTAATCCACCTGCAGGGTTTAACATAATAATCCTTCGTGAACTTACTTCGGGAACATTATCAAAGTATAGCACATGGTGACAATAAATATTCTAACAACACATCATACATGCATAATACTACCCAAAACATGAAGACTATTGACCCAGCATAATGCGACATGCTTTTGGTGAATCAATGTAGTAGCTACTGCGTACACATGTCTATTTATATCTTACGAGTTAAAAGGATGTAGCAATTAACTGATGCCTAGTTTGTTTACGACGATAAGTATAAACGAACTGCTCATCTTTGGTATCTTTTTCAATAGAAAAATGTACTAGTGCAACTAATCAGACAAATCAATTGTACGATTGACACAACAATTGTTTTGATGGTTCGTTCATTTCTAGCTAGGTTGTGAACCAGTCATTGTTGTTTCGCAAGTGACTGATAAAATGATATTTTGTCCATTCGAGATGAACCATTTTATCTAAATACAAAACAAAAGAACATAGAACTTCTTTAATCAAACATTATTTGCATTCAATAGAAATAGAGTAAATAACATCCAAAGCCAAGCTATATGTATATACACTACCTATCTCCCACTTATACTTAAGCTTCTGCTTTTACAAGTGTATGTCTTTCGGTCCGTGTTCTGAGCCAAGCTATATGTATATGCACTAACTATCTCCCACTTATCCTATCGCCACATGTCTGATTCCCTTTCCTTCCACGTGTTGGACGAAGACCTCCTTCGACAAACACTTCGTCAAAGGATCAGCTAGGTTGTCCTATAATGTAATCTTGGCAACCTCGATGTCTCCCCATCCTACGATTTCTCGTATCAAGTGTTACTTGGGCTTTATGTGTTTACTTACCTTGTGGGCTCGTGGTTCAATTGAGTTTGCTACTGCACCACTGTTATCACGGTAAATTGTCATATCCTGTGGAAAACTCAAAATCACCTCTAAGTTCAACAAGATGTTCCTGAGCGAAACTATCTCATTTACTGCCCCATAGGCTGTGACATACTCGACTTATATGGTGGAGTTTTTCATACATGTATACTTAGCGTACCTCCACGGAATGTACTTGTTAATATCCAAGTTGAGCCATGAGGGGCCCACGGGCTGAAAATGGTAACTCAAACGATGACGACTCTGAAAATTGGGTTAGTATCATTTTACGGAAAATTCGAGCTCAACAAAATACAATGTTGATGAGAAAAGTGTAACGCCCCACTTTGATTTAATGAAAATCCATGGCTTTTCAGAAAAATCAATTTAATTTTTCAAACTCATTTCAAACATTTTTGGTGTTACTCATTTATTTTCAAAACATTATCACATATATCAATATACGTAGTCGTAGCAATGACATCAAAACACATTTCAATACCTTATCAAAGGTTTCATCCCAAGTCATAAGTACCCAAATCGGGTTTTCCAAATTTCCAAAATAAAGACATCATAGTGTCAACGGGGCATCTACCCGAACAATGTTTCAAAACATAAATATCCCAAGTTAATAAATATCCCAAGTCATAAATCATAAATAAACTCAAATAGCGGAAGCAATACAATCAATGGTCTAGTCATCAAGACCGACCACCACTCGCCTTGCCTCGCCGTGTGCGCAACCTGCTTAACCTGCATCCGTGAAGAGCAGGTGGGGGTGAGCACAATATGGAATCCGTGGTGCTCACCACTATGCACATAAATAACAAATAATATAAGACAGGTATGGTGGCAACATGTATAAGAATCAATCAACTATCCCATCTCCTATCCCATGTTCGTTCTCATGTGCACACCTATATCGATAGATTGTTGTTGATCTACGATTCGAATGCCTTCACTCAGGCCTTACATCGATGCCCAGATAGTAGGAGTCTCCCCCAACGGCCAAGGTTTCTGCCTTGGGCTTACATCGAGGTACTGATTTTCGGCCGAGAACTTATGCCCTGGTCTTATAGGCGACGCACCCTTCGCAAGGACGAAAAGAGGAGATTACCCCACGGGGTCCGTTCTATATCTACGGGGATAACCATTCGACAGCTGGTACGCTCACATCGAAGGTTACATGGTTCACATGCATACATTGATCACACCATACATTATAACATCGATTAATCATGGCATAGCAATTTCATAAATAAACCCACCTGGAAATCGTGGTAGAATGTCGCACACAAAATAAGTATGTAGGTCGAGGGCTTGACTCTTCAAACAACTACAGTTAAGCTAGATAATTTATCAATAATCTATCTCACTACTCGAATTTCATATAAAATCTATACTTAACCAAAATTAAGACTTAAGGGTTTTATTTGAATTTTTTCGTGGACTTAGAACTCTCTCATTTTTTAAAAATAGGACTCGGGGAACCAAAATTGAAGTCTTCACACTTAAAATATAATTTTCCCAAATTTTCCACATTTGAAAATAATTTTTAGAAATAAGTTCGGAACGACAAAGGGGCTCCGGAACACAAAAATAGGGCTAAAAAGTCAATTAGGCCGAGCTGTCAAGGTTTTGGGCCTAGAGTGTGCGGAAATTGAGCCACAAAGGGCTGGCAAACACTTTTAAAGGCTGAAGGCACGCGGGCTTTTACTGGGCTGGGGACGTGGGCCTCGCGGTCTGAAATCGAGCCGCGCGCGCGGGATAGAAATTGGCTTGCGGGCCTGGGAATATCTGGCTGGGAAAAATAGAAAAATGGAGAATGGCTACGCTGAGACTGGTTCGAACCCGTGACCTCAGTTACAAGATTCAGCTTACAAACAACTGCGCTAAATGTCTAGTCGATAACTTGAAAGAAACATTTAAAATAGAACAAAGTCTGCAGATTATGAACAGAATACTCAACAGAGAACTCCTAGAACAGGTTTTTAAAAATTGCGATTTCGAGCACGACGGGATCTGAGCAATTTAACGAAACTATCAAATTATAAACCAAGTATCCATAGGTCGAAAATATATTTATCGAAACTGAGTTTGTTCGAAAAAACAAAACGGCAATAATAGGCTCGAAACCAAACAAACGACAACTCGAAAAATAACATTGAGACCCCTAATCGCTCACAAAAATCACACAACAACAACATTGCTCAATTTTTACAATAACCGAGAGTTCCGAATCACACGATAGTCAACACAAATCTCAACACAATGGACAAAACGAACCGAAAATAACCCGACTAATCAACGAATAATGATACAACGAGAATGAATTAATCCGACTAATAATCATGAGCATGAATATCACGAGGACATTCGAAATAGATACCTGTCTGCGGGAAATTACGAGACTTCTGAAATGGTTCGGACGAGCGAGGTGAACGGATGGGACTCAAAACTCGAAGCCTTCGAACACGGGGACTAAGGGCTATTGGTTCTCGACGGCACGATCTCTCTGCTGCGTGGACATCGACGAAGAACGGGGACATTGATGAAGGTATCGTCGCGTGAACAGGGTTGCTGGAGGTGTTGGCCGGAATTAATGGCGGATGGAGCTTTACCTGCGTCTTTTCGAACGGAGTTGCTGGGGCCTGCGGACTTATTGCTCTAGGTTGGACGGCCTGCTGCTCTAGAACGACGGTTGCCGGAGGTTGGGATGATCGGAGGGGGGAGTGGGATCGCCAAAATTCAGGTACGCGATCTTTTTTTTATTAAACTGAGAGCTCTGCGATTTGAGTTGAAGAAGGTGAATGGTGAATGGTGAAAAATCTCTGTTGATTGAGTATAAATGGTGCGGGAGAGAGAACGTGCGGAGAATCTCATGAGAATATCGGAGCTGAAATTTGAACAGTGAAGACTCGGTCACGGCGAAGGAGAAGATTAAAATGTCATGCGATTTGATTTCCTGGGCCAAAATTAATATAAAAGAAGTGGGCCAATTGTAACACATCTATATTGGGCCAAGAATTGATAATAAATTTGGGCTACAATTAAAATAGCATAAAGGCCAAGAAATTATCCATATATGCTAGATTTAAATCGCTTTGGGCCGAAACTAAGATATACTCGATCAAACCGGTAGTCTAGGAACATTTCGACACATGATGAAAAATAAATAATGACTTACTATATTAATTATACGACTCTAATTAAATAATAATAAGTCTGAACGGAAAGAAAATATCGACCAATACCGCAATTACACGAAATAAATAAATAAAAGTAACCCACAATAATTCATATAATCCGAAAAAATTCAATATTCGAAAGGGGCGCTACAGTCTACCCACCTTAAAAGGAATTTCGTCCTCAGAATTCGAAAAAAAAAACAACTAGAATACATAGAATACAAAGGGGAAATCAAAACGCTATCACTTCCTAATCTCGGCCTCTTTCTCCCAAGTCTCCTCGACTCGTCATGTCGGCTACATCGCACCTTCACGAGACTCACTGCCCGGTTCCTGAGCTGATGGACCTTCTGGTCCAAAATGGCCACTGGTACCTCCTCATAGGTAAGGTCTCGCTCAACCTGAAACTCTCCGAAGTCCACCACGTGGTCCGGGTAAAGCTAGCTGATAAGCCAAGTCCTTGACTTGAGCATGGATCTCAAAGGGTCCGATGTAGCGAGGTCAAAGTTTCCCCTTCTTTCCGAAGCGAATCACACCCTTCATGGGCGAGACCTTCAGAAAGACGTGATCACCTATCGCATACTCATGCTCCTGCCTCTTCCGATGGGCATAGACCTTCTGTCTCTCCTGGGCAGCCCTGATGATCTTTCGGATCGCCTCGGCTGTTGTGGAAGTACTACGAATGAACTCCGGACCCATGGTCTTCCACTTCCTAACCTCATCCCAATATAAAGGAGTCCGAACCTTCCGTCCGTACAAAGCCTCATACGGGGCCATCTTGATCGAGGAATAGTAACTGTTTTTCTAGGTCAGCTCGACCAAAGGAAGGGCATACTCCCATATTAGGCTCCAGTCCAAGACCACAACCCTCAACATATCCTCTAAGTACTGGATCATCTGCTCCAACTGACCATCTGTCTCGGGGTGAAAGGTTGTACTGAACTCCAACCTCGTCCCCATGGTTCGATGCAAAGTCCTCCAGAACTGGCCCGTGAACTTCGGGTCTCGATCAGACACAATCTCCACGGGCACTCTGTGAAGTTTAACAATATCCTTGAAGAACAACTCGGCATAATCACTTGCCTTCGTCATCGTCCGAATGGGCAAAAGGTGGACAGACTTCATGAGTCGATCCACAATCACCCAAATAGAATCATGTCTGGACCTCGACCTAGGTAATCCCACCAAGACACCAATGGTGATGCATTCCCACTTGCAAAAGGGAACCTCAAGTGGCTTCAACAGCCCTCTTAGATTCTTGTGCTCAGCCTTCACTTGCTGACACACCAGACATCCATCCACGAACCTCGCCACTTGCCTCTTCATGCCTCGCCACTAGAAAAACTTCCTCAAATCCTGGTACATCTTCGTGCTACCAGGGTGAATGGTGTACGGGGCACTGTGAGCCTCTCTTAGTATCTCCCGTCGTAGTTCCCAAACCTTTGGCACACAAAGTCTACCCTTGAAGACCAGTGCTCCATCGGATGCGACTGCGAATCCACCAATCTGTCCAGTTGACGCCAACTCCTTCATTCGACACAAGAAACAATTTTTCGGCTGCTCGGCGACTATTCTCTCCCAAAGAGTCGGTCCCACGACCAAAGCGGTCAACATACTACCGGCTGTCGGAGTCGACTCCACTACCTCTAACTATACCCGCTCGAGCTCCCGAACTAAGACATCTTGCCCGGTGAATAGGCAAGACAACTGGCCATAACTCCTCCGACTAAGGGCATTGGCGACCACATTAGCCTTCCCGGGATGGTAGCTAATAGTGCAGTCGTAGTCCTTGACCAACTCCAACCATCTGCGCTGCCGCATATTCAGCTCCTTCTGAGTGAAAATGTACTTCAGGCTCTTATGGTCCGTGAAAGTCTCGCACTTCTCTCCGTAAAGGTAATGCCTCCAGATCTTCAGCGCGTGAACCACAACGGCTAGCTCCAAGTCATGTGTGGGATAGTTCTACTAGTGAGGCTTCAGCTGCCTCGACGCATAAGCTACCACCTTCCCGTGCTGCATCAACACACAGCCTAAGCCCATCTTCGAAGCATCACTGTAAATAATGATGTCCAAAGAAGGTTCGGGAATAGCCAACGCTGGTGCGGTGGTCAATCTCCTCTTCAACTCCTGCAAACTGGCCTCGCACTCGGGGCTCCACACAAACCTCACCGATTTTTTCGTCAACTAGGTCATCAGTTGAGCTATCTTCGAAAATCCCTCGATGAATCTCCGATAATATCCTACCAAACTGAAGAAACTACGGATGTCGCTGGCGTTCTTTGGTTTCTCCCATCTACTCACGGCTTCAATCTTATCGGGATCAACTTCAATGCCTCTAGCCGTCACGATGTGGCCAAAGAATGCCACTCGGTCTAGCCAAAACTCACACTTCGAGAACTTTGCATACAACTTCTCTCGGCGAAGGGTCTCTAGCACAATTCGGAGATGCTCTTTGTGCTGCTCTACGTCCCGAGAATACACCAGAATGTCGTCGATGAACACGATGACGAACTGGTCCAAATACGGATGGAAAACTCTGTTCATAAGGTCCATGAACACCACCGGCGCATTACTCAACCCGAACGGCATCACCATAAACTCATAATATCTGTACCTAGTCCGGAACGCCATCCTAGAGATGTCAGAATCTATAACCTTCAGCTGATGGTAGCCAGACCTCAGATCTATCTTCGAGAAAATGCTGGCTCCCCTCACCTGGTCAAATAGGTCCTCGATGCGGGGAAGGGGATACTTGTTCTTTACCGTAAGGTGGTTAAGCTCACGGTAGTCGATGCACATGCGCATAGATCTGTCCTTCTTCTTCACAAATAGAACGGGCGATCTCCACGAAGAAACACTCGGTCGAATAAAACCGAGATTGAGCAACTCTTGGATCTGGGCCTTGAGCTGTTAAGCTCCTTCGGCGCCATACGGAACGGGGATTTTGAAACGGGACCAGCTCCGAGTACTATGTCTATCGTGAACTCGACTTGACGGTCCAGTGATCCTCCTGGCAACTGCTCCGGTAAGTCTATCATGAACTCGACCTGACGGCCCAGTGATCCTCTTGGCAACTGCTCCGGAAACACGTCCAAGTACTCGCATACGATTGACACCGTCTCTGGAGACCGCTCGGAATCCTCGTCTACCATACTCACGAGATAACCTTGATAGCTACCCTTGGATAAACACTTCATCGCCTTGAGGGAAAAAATGATGCAAGGCACGGTCCTCGTCTTAGCTCCATAAAAGGTAATCGGCTGGCTGTCGGTGGGGTGAAGCGTCACCTCTCACTCAAGACATCGGATGTCGGCTCGATAGCAGGTCAACCAGTCCTTGCCAAGGATCACATCAAAATCACGCATCTCTATAACATAAGTGTTCGCCTCCAGAATCTGACCGCCAATACTCACACAAAGATTACGGATCATTGAATCATTAGCGATCATCTTTCCCGAGGCTAGACTAACCTCGAGCGAGTCGACCTTACTGACGGAGTTAATTGCTAAGGCGTTCAGGCAATGGGATGATATGAATGAATGCGTAGCACCGGTGTCACGTAAGTCAAGGATAGGCACATTGGAAACAAAATTCATGCCGGACATGGCACCTGCATTGCGGGCGGCCTCATCATTGGTGATAGCATAAACGCGGGCTTGGCCTCCGGCCCTCTGCTGGTTCGGTGGTGGGGGCTCTCTGTGCTGCTGCTGTTGAGGTGGAGGTAAAAGCTGTTGTCTCCGAGGTTCGAGGCATGTATTAAGGAAATGCCCGGGGCGCTGGCAGTTGAAGTAGACCCTCTGAGTGTGCCAACACTGCCCTGCATGGTTATGGCCACAGTTAGGACACCTCGCATTCTGGCCCTGGTTGGCAGGGCGCTCATTATGTCAGTCGTTTCCTCCACGTTTCCCCTTCCGATGGTCTCAGCGGGGATCGGCCTTTTTCTTGCCCGAACTAGATACAGACTGAACAGTAGCAACTGGTTGAATCAATGGATCAAGATGATAGGATGGGACGGGGGCATGACGAGATTGGTAGCTCTCAAGCTGCTGTGCACGGACAACCATCTTCTCGTATGGCAAGTCCCCATGGCTGGTAAGGAGTAAACAGATGTCTCGGCGAAGACCATTTCAGAACTTGATAGATTTCTTGTAGTCTGTGTCCACCAGCTGTGGAGCAAACTCACTCATACGGGCAAACTCTCGCTCATGCTCATCAACTGTACGGGTCCCCTGGGTGAGGTCCCAAAACTCTCGCTGCATCCTCATACGGTACTCCTGGAGGTAGTACTTCTCCAGAACCACCTCCTTGATACGGTCCCACGTCAAGTTGACCACTTCAGCGGGCCTCAACCTCTAGTAGTTCGACCACCAAGTGGCTGCATTTCCATCCAGCTGGAATCTAGCACAAGCAATACGCTGCTCGTCGATACATAATAGCAAGTCGAAGATCCTTTTCAGCTTTCGGATCCATTCAGTGGCAGCTAAGGGTCCCTCGACTCTCGTAAAAGTTGACGGGTTCAGTCGCTGGAACTTCATCACTATCTCAGCATGGTCATCAGCCTAGTTGCGAGCATGCTGCTGGGGTGGGGGTTACCGACGAGGGGGGGTCGGCTGGCGTGGGGGAGTTTGCTGACGCAGAGGATATTGACGAGCTTGATGGTTGCAAGTTCGAGCCATGATTCTACAACATTTAAGACATGAATTTAGTACGAGACTAAGGTCTTCTAGAGTCCAACAATATAAGACAGGTGGATAAACTCTTAAGCCCCGATTTACAACATATCACACCATAAATATAAGTCAATACACAAGCAATTCAATATCACTTATGTAATCATATCTGAGCTGGCGCGACACGATGAAAGCGAGTGGTCATAATCACATAACATGCATAATATTCAAATAATTCACAGAGTTCACATAATTCACATACATCAGTCTACAAAAAATGCAGACAGACTCTGATACCAAACTGTAACGCCCCGCTTTGATTTAATGAAAATCCATCACTTTTCAGAAAAATCAATTTAATTTTTCAAACTCATTTCAAACATTTGTGGTGTTACTCATTAATTTCCAAAACATTATCACATATATCAATATACTTAGTCATGGCAATGACATCAAAACACATTCCAATACTTTATCAAAGGTTTATCCCAAGTCATAACTACCCAAATTGAGTTTCCCAAATTTCCAAAATAAAGACATCATAGTGTCAACGGGGTATCCCCCCGAACAATGTTTCAAAACATAAATATCCAAAGTTCATAAATATCCCAAGTCATAAATCATAATAAACTCAAATAGCGGAAACAATACAATCAATGGTCTAGTCATGTAGACCGACCACCACTTGCCTTGACTCGCCGTGCGCGCAACCTGCTTAACCTGCATCCGAGAAGAGCAGGTGGGGATGAGCATAATATGGAATCCGTTGTGCTCACCACAATGCACATAAATAACAAATAATATAAGACAAGTGTGGTCGCAACATGTATACGAATCAATCAACTATCCCATCTCTTATCCCAAGTTTGTTCTCATGTGCACACCTATATCAATAGACTACTGTTGATCCACGATTCGAATGCCTTCGTTCAGGCCTTACATCGATGCCCATACAGTAGGAGTCTCCCCCAATGGCCAAGGTTTCTGCCTTGGGCTTACATCGAGATACTGATCGCCGACCGAGGACCCATGCCCTGGTCTTACAGGCGACGCGCCCTTCGCAAGGACGAAAAGAGGAGGTAATCCAAAATTAGAGTCTCGGAACTTAAAATAATTTACCCAAATTTTCCACATTTGAAAAAAAAATTTAGAAATAAGTTCGAAACAAAAAACGGGCTCTAGAATACCAAATTAGGCAATAAAATTACGAACAATCCTAGTTTATACGAGCCTATTTCGACCGACTCCTCCCCTTTCGGTTTTAGGAGTAGATTAAAGAAGACTAGAAGGTGGTTAATCCACTAATCTGTTTAGAATTATCAACAACATTCACGAATTTATCGAATTTAACTGAAACAATCAGAAATTCAAGTGTCACCCTTCAATAATTCTCAAAATCCAAGAACGATGAATGAAAACCCTAGAAAAAAGCTTAACTCGTACAAGTTGAATAATCACGAACACGATTGTAACGCCCCGTTTTATTTTAAAGAATTTACCAAATAAATTTATAAAAATCAGAG
>CACSLK010027752.1:5254773-5269351 GCA_902706635.1 Striga hermonthica | reverse complement strand
TAAAAAAAAAAAACCAATAATAATAATGAAAAAAAAAAGAGAAGAAAATCGGGGAGTTGGCTTATTGATATTGTGCTTATTATTTCATGTTTAGTAGATCATCCATGGTTTTTGCACGTATATGTGAATGAGGAGGTTTGACTCGAGTGATCATTTGTGGAATGACTTGGGACGAGTTTTTGTTTCGTTTGATTCATTATGTGAGGACCGTGCCTCGGATTGGATTTTGATTTTGGGATAACCGAATGATAATGAGAGTTTCATTTTGCATGTTCGTTAATATTGGGCCGTTCGATATATCTCTTCGAGCTACTTGTTATTTTGTTTGCTTGAGGACAAGCAAAAAGCTAAGTGTGGGGGAGTTGTTTGTTATGTTTTTGTGCTTATTTTCATGTGTTTATATGTGTTATCGAGTCATTTTTAGGTTCGTTTTAGTGTCGTCCGGTCCATTTTGTCGTTTTCTGAGTGTTTTTGTGTTTTTCGTTTTATTTTGTATCTTGGCGTACTTGTCCGTGATTTTGACATATTTTCAGGTCTATTTCGAGGATGAAAAGAAATTCGAGTCAATTCCGAGTATTTCGAGCCATTTCGGACGAATCATTGTCGATCGAGTATATCGAGCCTTAGCCGTTGTCCCGCACGCACGCGCAACACTCCGCACACACGCACGCACAACGGCCTGTACACGCCCATCATCCACGCTCGCGCGCCCGCGCCGAGACCCGCAACCCAGCGAACGCGCAACACACCAGCGCATGCACTGCCGGCCACTCGCGACCACGCGACGTCGATGGAGAGCTCGAGAGCTAAGCCCGTGCATGTCTGCTGCCGCGCACGTCTCCGCCCATACTCGCGATCACGCGGAACACTCGGCGACCTCGCGAGCGCTGCGACCCCGCGCCATCACAACTCTCGACCTCGCGGATTGGCACGCGACCTCGCGAGCGCTCCTTCTCACCTTGCACTGCCCGCGCCATTGCGAATCCACCAGCGACCTCGAGAGCTCCGCACATACCCCGCACGCGAAATTGCTTGCGAGCTCGAGAGTGCCGTTTTGTGCACATCACCACCGCGAGCTCGCGAATTTCATGGAGAGCTCGGGAGTGTCTTTTTAATGTGCGTGTTTTAGTGTGTGTGTGAGTAGTAGTATAAATATTTTTCTTCCTTTGCATTTTGAGGATCCAACTTTCATTTTTTGTTTTTCCACTTTGGGAAATCAGCTTTTATTTTATTTTGCTCTCTAGATTAGGAGCTTATGCTATTTTCCGGGAGATTTTCCGGCGACTTCGGTTTCGTTCAAGTTTCGAGCTTTTGACTCCGTTTTTCATCGTCTACGCAATGGGAGATTGAGTATTTAATTTTAAAGCTCTTTACTTCGTTTTTGCTCCGATTTTACTTATAATTTTCATTAGAGTAAATTGGATTTGATTGATGATGGTGGAAATGCTTGAACTTGATTGCTTGCTTGAGTAGATAGAGCCGTTAATTACTTGTTGATCTCGGTTAGACGATAGGGTTAGCAATCTAATACTCGTAGCTCGTTTATTCCGTATGTCGATTGATTATCATCCCGTATTGGTTATGGCATGAGACTCCGGTGATCTAGATTGCGAATTGCTCGTCTTTTGATCTTGCTTTCAATTAATTGCTCGTTTTTAAGTGCTCAAGTAGTGTTAATCAACCATCCAATCAATTGTTTAGAATGTTTAGGATTTTATTTTCGATTTTTTTTGATTTGGACGATCATTTAGTAGACGAAGCTCCGAATAGCCTTCCTTCGAGATCGACCCGAGTCGGGTAGCTCGGTTATCCCTTGCCCATCAAATTTATACTAAACAGATGCTTAAGTCAATACTGCATTCATATGAGAATGCATAGAGAGAGAGTAGGGAGAGAGTGTAGAGAGAGAGTAGTAATGGAATGAGGAGATAATAATGAAATGAGTACCTTCTTCCTCTTTTTATAGGGGGAGTGTACCTTATAGTCCACGTTGGGCTTGGCCTAGGTTGGGCTTGGCCCATATTGTCATATCAAGTGTCTTAGCCCATGTATAGGCGTATTCTTCAATATATATCCATAAAAACTGGTCGGGTACGACATGCTATATCAGATACTATCGGTCGAGCCGACAGTACTAGTCGTGGCTATATCATACCCTAATAAACATTATAAGTAAAAATGAGACAATAATCGAAGTAAAGAACTTTAAAACTAAATACCCATTCTTCTATTGCGTAGATGATGAAAAACGAGTCAAAAGCTCGAAACTTGAAAGAAACGAAAGTCGCCGGAAAATCTCCCAGAAAATGACATGATTTCCTAGTCTAGAGAGAAAACATAAACATAAGCTAAGTTCCCAAAAGGGAAAAATGAAATAATGAAAGTTGGATCCCCAAAAACCAAAGGAAAAAACATATATATAGTGTATCTCCAAAAACACACACTAGGTGCACACACATTTAATGATTCAACAGTTCGCAGGTAGCCAAAATAGGTTCGTAGCGAGTGTTGGAGTGAAAATCAACTAAAAAGTGCATTTCGCAGCTTGCCAAATGAAGTTCGCAGCGAGTGCTTGATGTTGTGTGCATGCCACTTTCGCAGGTTGCCAATCCGAGTTCGCAGCGAGTGCGTGATGTTGTGTGTGTGTTTGGCGCAGCGCGAAGCTCCGTTCACTGCGAGTGTTGAGGCTTCATGGGAGTTGGCTCGCGGCTCGATTAAGTGCCTAAATGGTTCGGAAATGGCATGAATGGCACGCCTTCTCAAAATTGTAAATGGGACCTAAACAAAACACCAAAAGAGACGCCAAAAGTACGACAAAATACAAGAGCACATAACAAAAGCAAAAACACATAAAATACGACAAAATGGACCGGTTAACACTCAAACGAACCTAAAAAAAACTCGACTCAAGCACATAAAACACAATAAAATACCACAAAAACATAACAAACAATGAGCTGATTTCTTAAGGTGTAAGCCATGATCTGCAGTGTCTGCTAGGGCAAAAATTCAAAATTGGTCCTATAATTTGGCCACTATCCAAAAAACCACCCCTATATTGACCACTTTCGATTTAGGTCCTATAATTTGTCGATTTCATCAATTTTGGTCCTTTTTTATCCGCACCCTGGATTAAAAAGTGATTCTTATAGTGTTGTGTTTCACAACTGGGCTAAAGGTCTCTGTGAAGTCAAAACATGGCCTTTGAGAATATTCTTGTGCCACAAGCCTTGCTTTATACTTTGAAATGCTTCCATCTGAATTTCTCTTAATTTTGAACACCCACTTGAATCGAACTATTCTTCTGCCTTCTGGTGGTTTTACTAAGATCTAAGTATTGTTTTTTTGTAGGGCACAGAGCTCTTCTTCCATTGCTTAGCTGAGAGAGCTTCATGCAATGAGACATGTTCATATTCATGGCACTCTGTGAGATAGGCTTTGGGTTTGTATATTCCTGCTCTAGCTCTTGTGATCATAGGGTGCTTTCTTCTTGGCTCTTCTCCCTCTTGCTGGTTATTTTCTCAATTATCATAAGTAGCTCAACAAAGAGTGGTATACCTGGATGACTTATGCTTTCTGAGCTGGAACTTCTTCTAGAAGATAAGTTGCTTCTTTGAGCCTGCATTCTTGTGTTACTGGCACTGTTCTAAAAATCGGCCTAGGCGGCCGCCTAGGCGGCGCCTAGGCGCTAGGCGGTGCCCAGGCGCCTCCGATTTGCACAAATCGGCAGAAAAAATCGGTCAGGCGGCTAGGCGGCGCCTAGGTGGGCCTAGGCGGCCCTAGGCGCTCCTAGGCGCCCTTGGCGGGCGCAGCGGCCAGGTGGTTAGGCGGCGCCTAGGCGGGAATAGGCGGACCTAGGCGCTCCTAGGCGGGCTCGGCGGCAATTTTTCAGTTTTTTTTTTAATTTTTTTTAAATTTTTTAAATATTAATTACATTATTTTATTCTCATGTTTTCTTTAGAATATATTAATTTTATTATTTGGACTTAGGTGTGTCGATTTATTATAGGTTGAGATAGTTTTATTTTGTAGGTAGTCAAACTAAATAAAAAATAAGGTATTTAATATTGATTTCTAGGCCCCGACTAGGCACCGCCTAGGCCCCGCCTAGGCGCTCTAGGCGCTAGGCGCTGGTCGAGCGCCTAGCGGGCGCCTAGCGACTTTTAGAACACTGGTTACTGGTTGGACTTTGATCTTCAGAGTGGGAAGTGTTTTCTTTTCTGGAATTCTGATTTATTTGAACATTCCTCTCAATGATTGGGATTCTTGGAAAGCTGTGCACTTTCTCAAGGTTGGCTCCAGTGTTGACAGTTGCTTCATTCTCAGCATAAGGGAACCTTTTTTCATCAAATATTACATCTCTTGTGATGATCACTTTCCTATTTGGTAGAAGCACCTTGTAGCCCTTATATTGATTGCTATATCCCAAGAAAACTCCTGCACATTACCTGTAGTCCATCTTGTGTTTGTTATAGGGTCTAAGGTGTGGATAACATAGACATCCAAACACCTTAAGACTCTTGTAATCTGGTTTTTGATTACAAAGAACCTCAAGAGGTAGTTTGAAGTTTAAGGGCCTACTGGGAATCCCGTTGAGCAGATAGGTTGCTGTAATAAAAGCATCTCCCCAATGACACAAAGGAAAATGAGAATGAGCTAGGAGAGATAACCCCATGTTGACTATATCTCTATGCTTCCTCTCAGCAAACCGTTCTGGTGAGGTGTGTAGGCACAAGAGATTCTGTGCATGATGCCATTTTCCTGAAACACTTTAAACAAAGCCTGGTACTCTCCTCCTCCATCACTCTGAAAGGCTTTAATTTTAGTGCCAAATTGATTTTCAACCAAGGCTTTAAAACTTAAGAAGGCACTATGAACATCTGATTTTGCCTTTAACAAATAAATCCAAGTGAATCTTGAATAATCATCTATAAAACTAACATAATAAGCATAACCATTCAAAGATTTCACATGACAAGGCCCCCACACATGACTGTGTATTAACTCAAGAGGATAAGAACATATATTATGAGAATGATCAAAAGGCAAAGAGTGACTTTTAGCCATAATGCAAGATCCACAAATATTGTTTTCATCATCTGCTTTATAGTTCAGGTTACATAACCTTAAAGCTCTCTTAACATTCTCATAATTGGCATGTCCTAGCCTTTGATGCCATAGTTCTAGTCTATTACATTTACTTAATTCAGAAAAATAAGAAAAGGGATGTGTCTTCAAAAGTTGTTGATTTTCTTCACTTGAAACTCCATGTTGGGCACTCTTTACACATTGCAGATTGAATTGATACAACCCTTCTTTAAGAACCCCCTTGAGTAGGACCTCTTGAGTTTGTTGATCCTTAACAAAGCAGACATTTGGATGAAATTCAAAGGATACATTATTGTCTCTTGCAAATTGTGAGACACTAAGAATATTTCTGCTTATTATAGGCACATGTAAAAGATTTTTCAGAATGAAAACATTTGTTTGATCAGGAGCTTGAAAAAGAGAATTACCAAAGTGACTGATAGTGGCACCTTCACCATTTCCCATTAGAAGTTTGCTTCTTCCATTGTAATCTGAGGCAATGTTCAAGTTTTTAAGTTCATTGGTTACATGATTTGAAGCTCCTGAATCAGGATACCAGTTGGTCTCAGAACCCACATCAGAATAGGTGTTTCCACCAGGCATTTGCACCGTGTTCAAGGTAGGATTTATTCTTGGTGTTTGTTGTCCTTGGCTAGTTCCTTGTTGATTAGGTTGACTGTCATAACTATACCTACACTTGTCAGCTGTGTGGTTTAGGCCATGGCAGATTTGGCATTGAGGTCTATTGCTTTGATTTCTTCCTCTGCCCCTGCCCCTATAAGAGCCTCTTCACCATCTTCAACCTTGAGCTGCATTTCTGTTTCCTTTGAACTGATTGAAGTTTGGGGTAAAGTTTCTTTGGGAGTGTTGAGTGACCACATTGGCATATGGTTGTGACCCTTCTGAGCTAACAACAAACCCTTGGTTCATCTCAAGTCTTGACTCATAAGTAAGCAACAAGGCATGAACTTCAGCAAGTGTGTGATGGGGGAATCTTGAAGTGACATTCACCACTACTGAATCATATTCAGGCCTCAAACATAAGAATGTGAAGGATCTGATTTTGTTCTGAAACTTTTTCTCCTGCTATGGCCAGAATATCACAATTGTTCTTGATCCTATTGAGAATCTCTCTCATGGACAGACCAACTTTCTTCAAGGTTTGAAGTTTTAGTTTTTACTACATTATTCTAGCAGATGACTGGTTGGCAAAGTTGCTTTCAATAGCCTCCCATATTTCTTGAGCAGTGTTCAAACCAACCATCATGACTAAATCCCTTCACTCAATGAGGACATCAACCAGGAAGCCAAAAGTTGATCTTGCCTAACCCAATAAAGATAATCAGGGTTGATTTGGGACTCACTATTTTCTGGATCTGAGATGAGCTTCTCTGGTTTCTTGCTTTCACCATTGATGTAGCCCTCCACTCCATAGCCCCGTATGGCTGTTATGACCTGTTGCTTCCATAATATGTAGTTGGTTTCATCTAGCTTTGTTGATATCAGCTGGTACTATTGGGTTGAACAAGAGATCCCATTGCCGTTGTACTTGGATTTGGAGCATCCATAGAAGTGGAAGATGAAGTAGAGTGACTCATGGTGAAGTGAGAAGATAAAAATGGAACAAGAAAATAAAAAATTAAAGATGATAATCAGAAGCAGGTCTAACCCGCTCTGATACCATAACAAGAAATCATCTCCACTGTCATAGATCTGAGCAAATGCAGAGAATGAAGAACAAAGTTTTTAGCTTGACCGCGCGTCGTAACGCGGCAAAATTAAAGTTTATATTTTTTCTCGACAAACCTCTACTAACTAGTAGTAGTGGCAAGTAAGGGTCGATCCCACGAGGAATGTGAACCAAATTGTGATATTCTTGTATTAATTGAATTTATAGAAAAGCGATAAAAAGGGGGGGGGAGGGGGTGTTGGATTAAAACTAAGATCCTAATTAAATAAATAAAATCTAAACAAACGAAATAAAAATAAAAATAAAATAAATAAGAGAAATTTCTAGTTCACGGTTCCGTCTACACCCTCGACTGACTCATCTAACCAACTTTGGTATCAAATCTCGCTATCTTATGAAATCACTAGCCCTAGGTAACGACACGGTCTGTTACCCGAATTTTTCCTTATTTTTAGTCTAACTGCGAGACGCTCTACGATTAGACCTGACTTCTTGTACAGTCTAGAAAACGCTTATTAGATTTAATACAATCAGTCGCTTTACGTATTAGAAAAATAGGCTAGACTAAGTAGTGACGCATTCGTTCACTTAAATAGGCCGTGTTATCCCCGGTAGTTACCATCTTCCGGATACCACTTGCGAATTAAACACATCAACAATTACGGATTAAAGGCCTAATTCAGGTGTAGATATATAAAGCCTAGTCTAGGTGATCAATCTAAACAAGACTCAACACATCATGGTTAATTATTCAAAATAACACGAACAATTCCAAAAAGATAACTCAATAATCAACCATGTAAATCAATCAAACATCATCAAGTCGTAGGGTTCGACATCCCCGGAAACTAGAAATAAAAATTAGCCTAACATAATAAATAAAAAGAAATAAAAGATAAAAGAGAGAGATTAATTATCTCCCTCGTGTACGGGTGCGGCCTCCCTCCGCAATTCGTCGGGCTCTCTTGTCTGTCCTCTGCACTGCGGCTCTTTTCTATGTTATGTTCTCTCGCTGGCGGCTCTTTTTGCGTGTGTAAGGGCTGCGTGAATTCTCCCCGATAGTCTGGCCCCTCCTCTGTTTTCTGTCTCTAGCCAAATAAATACTCCCAGGATCCTTGGAAAATAATTGCGTGGAGACTTTTTTTTTCTTCTCAGCCTTGCAAATTAAAATGGCTCCCAAATCTACACGTGAATGGATTATCTCCCAAGCCCAACATCATTCTTTTTCTATTTTAAATCCTCCCAACATAACGGACCTTTCAAATTAACGGACCTTCTGATACATACTCTCGGGCTGCGTGCGTCTTTCAGAGAAATACTTTAATATGCCTAAAATAAACATAAAATATCTCAATGTACATAAATCATTCAAATAATAAATAAGTCGGAAAATATATAAGTGCGATAAAATTAAGCATATAAAAATACGCTAATAAATATATAAAATACACATTTTATCCGACCAATCAAATCTCCCCAAACTTAAACTTTTGCTTGTCCCCAAGCAACTTAGAACTATAAGCACATAGATAGATAAGAAAACAAGTACGTGGAACATTTGCTCAAGACCTCACAATTCTCACATGAGTGTATAGCTCAAACAACTCAAATCAATTTATCTGGACTCAAGATGAATTTATTCTAAGAACACAAACACATCAAGTATCAATCCAAGTGACCACCATAGTTTGTCAATCTCTATAACAAATGCACCGATCAATGCAACTAATGACACCCCTCTCTTTGCCAACAAGTCTAGTTCCCTTCCGTATCTAGCCGAAGTCTAAATGTCTCATTCTCCAAACTCTTTTTTTTCTCTCTCTTTTTTGTTTGTTCTCTCTTTTTTTTTTCTTTGGTCGAAGTAGGGAACGACAGCTCCGTCACAACCCGCGGGTTTTAGCATTTCGTGCTCGTCTAGATATGAAAATTATTGGATTTGTACACTAGAGCCCCCACGGATTGGCAGCTGTTGCAGCCCATGACTTTTTTTTCTGTTTTTTTTTGTTTTTGTTTTGTTTTTGTTTTTGTTTTTTTTGCCAAAGGCTTTTCAACTCCACCAATTATTCCTCCATCCTCATTATTCTTTTTTTTTTCGACTATGAGACATAGAAACCCCAACTTTCAACTTTAAGTCCTCAAACTTAATCAACATTGATTAAAGCAATCACAAGCACATCTCAACAATACAAATCGTCTCAAAACCAACTCACCACAATAAGTGACAAAAATATCAACCTTCATGCCTTTGTTCCCAAAATAAAACACCTCAAGAATTTAACCAAATAAAATTAACTCAAGCCATTTAAACTAGCACAATAAATTCAAACCAACTCTCATGTCATCATCGCAAAATTTCACGTACATGCAATCTCATGTTCACACAAAATCTAAGAACTCAAACTCTAAGGGGCAAAAAATATAATAACATAATGAACATGAATGTTCACCAATAAACTACCTCCCCAAACTTAGAGTTCGCATATATCATTGACACTCAAATAAACACAAAAGATAGATGTAAAAGAAACGAGTTCACCTTAGTAAATGCAGAGGAAGTCGCTGAACCATGCACACCATTGGGTTGCCTCCCAACAAGCGCCTCTTTTTATTGTCGTTGGCCCGACTTATTGCTCCTTTTCATCAAATGGTCCATGGTGGCTTCCGAGGTGGCCTCAAAGGAGGCACAATTCTCACGGCCCCATGCTTATTGAAATTTATTCTTTTCGGCGTTGGATGCTTCACCGGATCTTTCCTCCATGACGCTAGTTGCTCAAGAATATGTAGCAGCCCGTGATCAATCACGATTATAATCTCATTAAACTCCCATTTGCGCCTCACATTTTGCTCGATCGTCTCAAGAGAAGGTATATCAAGGCCCAAGACATACTCCAGTGCATCCTTACTCAGGACCCACTTCATATTGGAAGAGATAGGACATGGTTCAGCTTTTATCGGCAAGAGTGGGGAGAACGGTACGCTTTTTGGCTTCAGCAGGTCGAGTACTGGGTCCAGCAAGTCGAGTACGGTGTACCCCAGTATTTTGCTGCTGCGACTCTGCTTTCTCTATATTCGTGATTTTTTCGTTCTCCAGTTCGTATGTGCATTCTTCAGGCTCTTCGGGGTCCTTGCTGCATGAATGGGTGACGCTTGAACTCATTGGAATCGTTTCGATCCGACACACTAGTCGGTACATTTGTTCCGCCAATTGGCTCATTTGCCCTTGCAAATTCCTTATGCGTAGTCCTTGGTTGTTGATGCTCGCCTCTTGGCTCTTGATTCTTGCCTCAACACTTTGCTGAAAGTTAAGGGTGTGAGTCATCAACTCCATCATCATATCCTCGAGCGATGGACCGGGATCTCTTTCAATTAATGGCTCGCAGAACTCTTGCCGAAATCTCAACGTGTTAGCCGCGAATGCATTCACCATATCCTCCACAGACGGGCTGGGATCTCGCGCTATTGGTGGCTCGGAGTACCCATAGAAAGAGTTCGAGTGCTCTCTCAAGTGGTATCCATACTCATCGGTATAGAAGTAGTCTTGCTCGTTCATTCGCCAACCATTAGGTTCTCTTACGTCTCGGTCTCCAATCCACGAGCCTCGTATCTCTCTCTCATACTGGTAAGGTGCTTGCTGGGTATAAAGGTCGTGATAATAAGCTGCCATCTCGGAAATTTTTTGCCAAGCTCGATCAAAAGCGCCAAAGATTAGTCAATCCCGCGAGTATGGGGGTCTGTCCAGCAGTATGGGGGCGCCCAGTATTCTGCAAGAAAAATAAAAACAAAAAAAATAGAGGGGTAAAAGATGATAAAAATAAAATCCTAAAATAATAATAATAATAATAATAATAATAATAATAATAATAATAATAATTCAATTAGTACTTAAAAATCACAATTCAATAACACTACTCCCTGGCAACGACGCCAAAATTTGATCGCGCGTCGTAACGCGGCAAAATTAAAATTTATATTTTTTCTCGACAAACCTCTACTAACTAGTAGTAGTGGCAAGTAAGGGTCGATCCCACGAGGAGTGTGAACCAAATTGTGATATTCTTGTATTAATTGAATTTATAGAAAAGCGATAAAAAGGGGGGGGGGGTTGGATTAAAACTAAGATCCTAATTAAATAAATAAAATCTAAACAAACGAAATAAAAATAAAAATAAAATAAATAAGAGAAATTTCTAGTTCACGGTACCGTCTACACCCTCGACTGACTCATCTAATCAACTTTGGTATCAAATCTCGCTATCTTATGAAATTACTAGCCCTAGGTAACGACACGGTCTGTTACCCAAATTTTTCCTTATTTTTAGTCTAACTGCGAGACGCTCTACGATTAGACCTGACTTCTTGTACAGTCTAGAAAACTCTTCTTAGATTTAATACAATCAGTCACTTTACGTATTAGAAAAATAGGCTAAACTAAGTAGTGACGCATTCGTTCACTTAAATAGGCCGTGTTATCCTCGGTAGTTACCATCTTCCGGATACCACTTGCGAATTAAACACATCAACAATTACGGATTGAAGGCCTAATTCAGGTGTAGATATATAAAGCCTAGTCTAGGTGATCAATCTAAACAAGACTCAACACATCATGGTTAATTATTCAAAATAACACGAACAATTCCAAAAAGATAACTCAATAATCAACCATGTAAATCAATCAAACATCATCAAGTCGTAGGGTTCGACATCCCCGGAAACTAGAAATAAAAATTAGCCTGACATAATAAATAAAAAGAAATAAAAGATAAAAGAGAGAGATTAATTATCTCCCTCGTGTACGGGTGCGGCCTCCCTCCGCAATTCGTCGGGCTCTCTTGTCTGTCCTCTGCACTGCGGCTCTTTTCTATGATGTTCTCTCGCTGGCGGCTCTTTTTGCGTGTGTAAGGGCTGCGTGAATTCTCCCGATAGTCTGGCCCCTCCTCTGTTTTCTGTCTCTAGCCAAATAAATACTCCCAGGATCCTTGGAAAATAATTGCGTGGAGACTTTTTTTTCTTCTCAGCCTTGCAAATTAAAATGGCTCCCAAATCTACACGTGAATGGATTATCTCCCAAGCCCAACATCATTCTTTTTCTATTTTAAATCCTCCCAACTTAACGGACCTTTCAAATTAACGGACCTTCTGATACATACTCTCGGGCTGCGTGCGTCTTTCAGAGAAATACTTTAATATGCCTAAAATAAACATAAAATATCTCAATGTACATAAATTCATTCAAATAATAAATAAGTCGAAAAATATATAAGTGCGATAAAATTAAGCATATAAAAATACGCTAATAAATATATAAAATACACACTTTTTCCGACCAATCATAGCTGCTGCGCATAAAATTCACGAACACAATATTGCTTACATCCTAACCATAATATTAATTTTTTTTCAAAAAAATTCACTTTTTATCCAAAAATATTTATAGAAAATCGTAACAAGTTAGGTGAATTTTTTCTTCTAATTAATCAGTCAAAATCAAGTTGGTGAATTAATCTTTGCCAGTATAATTTTTTCTTTAAACTTTATTTCTTTATATATAAAAAGATAAATTATTCTTCAAATTAATTTAATTTAAACTGTTCAAGAATTTATTTTTATATTATTGACAATCATGATTATTTTTTTATCCTATTTTTTTTATTTTGATTTCTTTATATAATAATAATCGTGAAAATATATTTTCATTGCAGAGTATTGTTTTGTATGTTTTTTGTTGTTATTTTGTGTGTTCTTATGTGTTTTGTTTGTGTTCGTTTTATTTTATTTTAGGTTTTTCCTGGTCCATTTAGTCGTATTTGCTCGTTTTTGTGTCCTCGTTTCGTTTTGGTGTCTTGTGCTTTTTATTTCTCTTTTTACCTTTTATTTTGTAGGAAAAGCGTGTTCCGGATAGTCGGTAACAAATTTATGGGAAAATGCCAGAAAGGCACCCGAGACGAGGAGAAAAATGAGGAACGTGGGTCGAAATTTCTAATCAATCGGAGAAGCGTGCGAGAAGTTAGAGAGAATCGAGTTGAAGCCACCCTTGCTAGCGAAAATAGCTAGCGAAAATCATGATCTATCCCGCGAAAATGGTGTATCCCGCGAGTCCATGCTAACCTGCGAATTCCTTATGCTATCCTGCGAGTTTTCATCCTCTATCATGCGAATCTCACGTATCCTGTGAGTTCCACCTAACTAGCGAAATCGACCTGCGAAAATCAAAGACCTACCCTGCGAGTTCGACCTATCCTGCGAGTTTTCATCATTTAATGTGTGTGTTTTAGTGTGTGTTTGTGGTGTATTTATAAATAGACATTGTGCTTTGTAATTTGGGACATAACCCTTATTTTTCGACTTTTAAGTTGGGAAAATCCTCTCAATTTTCTTTTTTCCCTTTTTTTATATTTTGGTTTGGAGCATATGAATCAAGTTTTCCGGCGAATTTCCGGCGACATTGTTTCGAGTAAAGTTTCGAGATTTTGACTCCGTTTCTCATTTCAAGTGCGTGTAAGAGTGGGTACTTAGTCTTAAGCCTCATTACTTCGTATATCTTTGTTTGCTTTTGTGAAAATTGATATTGTGCTTGAGTTGCTTGGAGGAAAAGATTGAATCTTTGGATCGTGAATGCTTGACTAAGTGTTATTAGGAGTTAAATGCTTGCTCGTCTTGTGCTAGAGTTTGGTTTGGCTTCCTAGGGTTTTAGCTAGCATGACAATGTTTGGTTATTTGTGTGTGTTTGATCATGGAGACTCCGGCGAACCAAAATCTCTCTTTCCCCCTTGATTTCTCTCATCTTCTTGCGTTCTTTCTCTTGCTTTGTTGATTGCTTTCAATTGTCCTAAATTTCGTAGATTAGTTTAGCTTAAATTCATCCCTTCAAGCGAGTAGCATGTTTAGGACCTTTTCGGTTGTGTGATTGGCGACTAGATAGTGAACGAAGCTCCGAAGAGCTTTCCTTTGAGAACGACCCGAGTCCGGGTAACTCGGTTACCAATTGCCCAAAAATACTACAAACAAGTATACTAAATAAACTATATATCCTTATAATGCAAATTAGAAAATCTTGATCATAGAAGGGATTGAGTTTTTGGCATTTGCTAAATCAAAGTTGTTTAATTAATATACAACATTAAATTCTAAAAAAACACGTGTGTATATTTTGTAAAATATTTATACACTATTTAATTGTAAATTTATTACATCTTTTAAATTAATTACATAAATAAATAATACTAACGTGCATTAAATATTTTTCATTACATAAAATAAAAAGAAAATCATTACATAAAAAAAGAAGAAAAAGAAGACGTACAACTTTTACAAATAATAATGACATTATATGACAATAAAATTTATAATAAAATTATAATTAAGTATTATATGCTGAACAAAAATATGTAAAACTTTTATTTTCTCTTATATCACAGAAAAAATATATATACTAGAATCAAATTTATGTTAGTATAAAATGTGTTAGTGAGATAATATATTAATTATTTTTTTACTAGCCCTAACATAGTTATATTCAATGTTATGACTAAAACACAACGCAAGAGGTGGAAAAATGAAAAATAAATTATAACACTATTGTTTTTTAGACTTAACACTGATTAAAAAAGGTGAAAAATACATGGTAACCATATTATTTTTTAAGCTTAAACGAACAGAGCCTGCGAAAATTAAAAATAATTAAAAAAAGGCAACTTTATAGACACAATTATTGATGAATCTTGGACTCACATACAAAATCTTGATATTTTCACTTGAGCTTCTAAAAAAGATGGGTTTAAGGTATTAATTATATTTTTCAAA
>CACSLK010027752.1:5234426-5245586 GCA_902706635.1 Striga hermonthica | reverse complement strand
TTGGGTACAATAAAGGAGGCCAGAGGCCTGGGAACTATGTAGTTAAAACACGACGGGGATGAGCCTCCCCTCGGTTATCATGATCGAGCCAGTCATCCACCCCTGGCGGAGGAGTCCATAATCTGTGGAGACCAAGCGTGGAAGATGCCGCAAGTGCCGCCAGATGGTCAGCCGCGAAATTCCCCTCTCGGTGGAGATGCTGAATACGAACGCTCCAATCCCTATGCACTAAGCTCCGAATGGCTCTGACTAGTATCTCATGATTTCCAAAATGATCTTGTGGGCCCGTGATCATCTCCGTCACGCTCTGGTTGTCGACTTCCGCCACCACCTTCCTAAAGCCCCGCTCCCAGGCTAAGTCAAGGCCTTGGAATAGGCCCCACAATTCGGCCCCGACGATGGTACCTAAGCCAATGTTCATGAGAAATCCATCAATCCATTGACCGCGCGTCGCAACGCGGCAAAATTAAAATTTATATTTCCTTAACCGACTTCTACCAACTAGTAGTAGTAGTGAGCAAGGGTCGAACCCACAGGGAGTGTGAATCAAATTGTGAATTTTCTCGTATTAATTGAATTTATAAAAGCGATAAATGGGGGGATTGGGTTTTAATAATTAAACTAATTAAAAATCCTAAAAATATAAAGAAAGGAAATAAAAATAAATATAAAATAAATAAGAGAAATTTCTAGTTCACGGTTCCGTCTACACCCTCGACTGACTCGTCTAATAAATTCTGATATCAAATCTCGTTATCTTATGAAATTACTAGCCCTAGGCAACGACACGGTCTGTTACCCGAATTTTTCCTTATTTTTAATCTAACCGCGAGACGCTCTACGATTAGACCTGACTTCTTGTACAGTCTAGAAAACGCTTCTTAGATTTAATACAATCAGTCGATTTACGAATTAGAAAAATAGGCTAGACTAAGTAGTGACGCATTCGTTCACTTAAATAGGCCGTGTTATCCCCGGTAGTTACCATCTTCCGGTTACCTCTTATGAATTAAACTCAACAACAATTACGGATTGAAGATCTAATTCAGATGTAGATATGAAAAGCCTAATTTAGGTGATCAATCTAAATAAGACTCAACACATCATGGTTAATTATTCAAAATAACACAAACAATTCCAAAAAGATAACTCAATAATCAACCATAAATTAATCAAACATCGTCAAGTACGTAGGGTTCGACATCCTCGGAACTAGAAATAAAACCTACTCTAACATAATAAATAAAAAGGAAAAGAGAAGAATAGAGTTATCCTTCTCGTGTACGGGTGCGGTCTCCCTCCGCTTCTGTCGGATTCCTCGCGTTTTCCTCTGTCCGCTCCGTTCTCTCCTTTCTTGCGTGAATATTCTCTTTGTGATTAGCGGCTTTTCTTTTCTGCTCCCTGTTATGCCTCGCTGCGTTTTTCTGTTCAAGTATATATATATGTGGCGGCTTGCGTGTGTGGCTTCTCAAATTAAAATAAAATCCTCCAAAACCAAAGTCCCAGCAATTGCAAATTTTTCCCACGCAAGTCATTCTCTTCGGTGGCAGCAAAAGTAAACTCCAATCTTCCCAAGTCCATGTAATTGTACTTTTAGCCCAAATAATCTTTAAGTTCAGATTGCACTCTCCTTGGGCCCAATCTTTAATATCTTGGTCATTATTCATAATTACTCCAATGTCCTGAAATAAACCATAAATAAATATATCATAGCACATGAATCCATCTAATAAATAAATAAGTCAAAAAATATATAAGTGTAATAAAGTCAAGCATATAAAAATACGCTAATAAATATATAAAATACACACTTTTTTCGACTAATCATCCATTTACCGTCTTTGTTGCGAATCAGTCCCCCGGTACTGCATTGGCCCGAGTTACTGTCATAGGCCCCGTCCGTATTTATTTTAAGCCATCCCGGCTACGGAGGGAGCCATTTGATCATGTTGATGGTGTGCATTACCGCCCCAGCTCTCCGGTAGGCCGTAGCCGCCTTCTCATATGATTCCGATTTCCGGAGAATTTCCAGGTACCTAGACTCACAGCCCAAAGACCGATTGTTAAACAGGTGATCATTGCGCCATTTCCATGCGCTCCACATCCCAAAAGCAAATTTACCGTTCCAGTATATGCATGTTTTCCGGCCCAAATTTTCGGACAGCTCCAAGAGCCTTTTCAAGATCTAAATCAACTATGGCTATGTTTGGTAAAACTAGCTGATAAGCTAGCTGATAGCTGATAGCTGATAAGCTAGCTTATAGCTTATATGTAATTTTCTAGCTTATAGCTTACAGCTTATGACTTATAGCTGAAAAGCTAGATTATATGATAAAAGTGTTTGGTAAAATTAGCTTATAAGCTAGCTGGAATAAAAAATTCAACTAGCTTATTTGAAAAGCTACCTAAACAAGCTTATCAAATAAGCTCGAGCTTTTTAAATAAGCTCGTCCTACCAAACCAAACGGGGCTTATTTGAATACAAGAAGCTTATAAGCTAACCAAATAAGCTATAAGTTAGCTTATTTGGTTTACCAAACATAGCCTATATATATTGGGTTCTTGAAAACTTCATAATTATTCAGAGGTTTTAAGAGTATGTTTGGTAAGCCAAATAAGCTAACTTTTAGCTTACTCCACCACAAAGTGACCTAAAAAAGGTCTTGATCGAATTGGATGGTAAGGTTGTAAGATCATCACCAGGCTTGACTAATAAGTATCCCGCGGCATACACGACTTGAACATCCTTTTGAACATCCTTTTGAACATCCTTTTGAACATCCTTCACCATCACTGTTTCTAGATCCGCAACAATGAAGGGACGACACTCTTGGTTTAGAGTGTCACGTTGTTCTGGGGTATTTTTGGTTAGCTTATAAGCTCCCTGTTTAAAATAAGCCTCGTTTGGCAAGCTTTTTTAAAAAGCTCGAGCTTATTTCATAAGCTACTTTAGGTAGCTTTTCAAATAAGCTAGTTGAATTTTTTTATTTCAGCTAGCTTATCAGCTAATTTACCAAACACCTTTTATCATATAAGCTAGCTTTTCAGCTATAAGTCATATGCTATAAGTTATAAGCTCAAAAATTACATATAAGCTATAAGCTAGCTTATCAACTAATTTTACCAAACATAGCCTAAGTCCACAACAAATTATAGAATCCAACTGTTGTACTTTCTGTAATAGAAATCAATACTATTTTTTGTTTATTATGAGGCTACACAGCCGCTGAACGCCAAGGCCACGCTTACGGTTGGTGTTGTTGATACCTAGTGGATATAGTTCATGTTGTGTTAAAGAAAATTATACAAAGTCACAGGTGTTGAGTTTCTAAATTAAAACAACATTGTTGAAGGGTCAGTCTGTGAATTTTGATGTTACGTTCATACCACATGACGGAATTGCTTTCTAAAGTTGAAATTTAGTACAAGTTTATGTTGCTATGTGGCGTAGATTGTGTGTAGATTGTTAGTGAACCGTAATCTCTTGCTTTTGTACGCAACTTCTAAGATTTTATAGGGCCAGTGTGGGCCTAGGCCCACACTGAAAAAAAAAAAATATATTATCTTATATACCCTACTTAAAAAAATAGTTTAATGCTAAATTAGTAAAAAAAAAAAAAACAATGGGAACAAATAAGAGAAAAAAAAAGGATAATGAGAAAAAAAAAAAACAATGTTCTTGTTTATTTTGGTGAAAGTAAATCTAATCCCTTTTTTAGTAGATTTGATATAAATATTAAAAATTTAAACTTGCAGTTAATTGAATGATGTTTTTTTTTCCCGAAACGATAGATATTATTATAAATCAAAAGGGCACAAATGTGCGAATACAAGCAGTCAAAGGCTGAAAAGTGGGAGGACAGGTCATAAGACCTCTTCCCGACTAGCAGCGCTAGAAATAAAAACTCCCAACTAAACTAAACAACAATTCGAACAACTAATTAAAACAAATAAAACTCCAATCGGAGTAATACCCGAGTGTCGGATCCCAACAAAATAATTAGTTTGACATTGGGGCTCACAGGGGCCAACGGCTCAAACCAAAAACACAAGACACGAGTGACACAAACACAATCAACACGAAACAGACAAAACGAAAACAAAGATAAGCTACTACTAAGCCCTTCCCCAGCAAAACAAAACAGGTCCAATTATGGAGACTACTAACATATTTAAATTTGTGTGTGACTGATAACTTAGAGTGCTCTTAAAAGTTTGATATATTAGGTAAAACATTTTATACATTATAATTTATTTTTTATATCCAATTATGGAGAAATATTTTTTATAAATAGTCTTGACAAAAAAGTGCATGTGAAAATATTTTTAAAATTAGCTACTTTTATTCCAAATATACTTGAGGTGAATTATAATATTGTTAGGAAAATGTAAAAACCTTATTGTAGAGTCATACAAAGCTTTTATGAAAAATCATAAGAAATTTCTGTTGAATGACTATTTTCTATTATACTTTTTAAGGATGTATTATATTTATTTTCTAGAAACAAGTAGGCCCCCACTCATATTATGAGCTAGATACGCCTCTGGGGAGAGCTAGCCGAGAAATGGGGGAGATTGTTGGTGACTTGGTCTCGGTTAGGGCCGGCTGATAAATCTGAGCCGAGAGAGAGAGCCGTTGGAGATGATGAAGAGCCGAGGCATGGGGCTGTTTGGGCCGAGATTATAGGCAGAAAAAAATAGTGGGCAACTTGGACTGAGAAATAGGAGCTTCTACTTGTTGGGCTAGAACCAAGTCTTTGGGCTAATGGGGCTGATTCTTGGGTGGTAAGGAGTGTGTTTGGGCTCATTTTAGCTAGCTTAGGCATAATTTTTTGAGTTAGATAATCTAGGATTTATAAGTTTAGATTATTTCCTTAAAACAATTCACAAAAGATTAATGAGGACAGATGTTTATTTTTTTCTTAGGAAATTTTCACAATTTAGGATTGAATTCCACGATTAAAAACTATTAATCGAGCATAAATGAATGCAAAAACGTGCTATGCTTTACATTAAGAAACAGAGCGCTACACTCGTCTCCTCTACCTTAGCTTCAATCACACTAGTTGCACGTATGTCACGATCATCCTATTAAAAAATAAAAACTTGAGTTTAAATTCTACGAGACAATACGTACGATCATCCTATTAAAAAACAAAAATTTGAGTTTAAATTCTACGAGATAAACTAGGGGTGCACAAAATTTGGTTAACCGGCTTAAACTGAAATTTTGGTTTGACAGAAACAGAAATCAAATTTTTGGTTAGATTTTCGGTTTGTATGTTCGGTTTGGATATAAATGCTCGGTTAACCGAACCGAATCGAAAACGAAAACGAATACTATACATATAAGTTATAAAAATCATATATTATCCAAGCCCATGTTTTTACTTTATAGGCTCAATATATTAAAAAGTAATGAAAAAAAAAAAAGAAGCACAAGGCAACCCAACCCAACATTTTCCTACATTACCAATTATATAAGCCATTCATATTTTTTCTCCTCATCAGCTCGTCATCTCCTCTCCTCATTTGTCATCTACCTTCTCCACAAAGTCCAGAAACTCCAGACCAGAGAGATCAAAACTCTAAATGTAAAGTCGAAATTTAGTAAATTCTAACATCATCTTCGCCAATCACGCACTCCAATTCTCCGATCGCCGCGCTCGGTGCTCTGAAGCCCCAAATTGCCGCCGCGCTCAGTGCTCTGAAACCCCAAATCACACCGCTCTTCTGTGCACACTCCAAATTCTAACATGTTTGACTAGCATATTTAAAATTTGACTTGATCATTATCATTGATATATTGGATATAATGGTTCATAATTGATAGGATATTTGGCCCAAAACCACTTACCTTATCTTAGGCCCAAGGAAGTCTTGGCCCGGTTCCCGTCTGGGCTTGGCCCTCTTACACTTACCTGGCAGGAATTAATTTGGACCGTAGGATTTGGGGATTAAATCCTAACCATTCTTTTGCACCATATATATGCCCGTTGATATCATTTTCAGTAAGCCGAATTAAGTGACATTAATCCGCCGATTGGGGTCAGTATGAAGATAATTAAAATTTATACAGGTACGTGGCACTCCTACCGACTTCAAGATGACTGCACGATGAAGGATTCAACAAGAACCGACATCTCCATTATTTGACCGATATCACATGTCGGTCAACACATGTCGGTCACCACATGTCGGATACAACATATCGGTTATAACTGGATGAACCGATATCTATAACATGCCACCTCAACATTGTAAGGCGGCGACAACTCAGCATAAGTCATCATTACGTTTGTCCAAGTGGCGAGTTATCAAGAAAAGCAGCTAAGAGCCGCCTTTGACCTTTCAAAATGTAATGATTACCGTACGGATAAATGTTGTACTTAAATATAAAAGGAGAAAAATAAATCTCCAGAGAACAAGAAACAATAATAAGACTTTACCCAAAAATTCCATCTCTTTTTACATTATGCAAGTTCTTATCGTTGAATATTGAGTTGTACTCTAAATTTACTCCAATTAGACCGTTGTTAATTCCCGTTTGACAACAGTTTGGCGCTAGAAGGAGGGCTACCCGCTTATGTTTTGAAGTTAACTTTCGCCTATAAGCCATTTTCGTACTCAAACCCATCATGTCACAGTCTGGTCGAGATCATGTACCTCACCCTGGTCAGAGCCAATCGACTAACCATTCTCCACGGCGTACAACACCGCCACCTCCGGTCACGAATGTCACGAACTTTCTTCAAAATCCGGAGTTTATTCAAGGTTTGTCTTCACTGATAGCTCGAGCCATGCCTAGAAACTCGAGTACGATGCCGTTGTCGATGCCGTTAACTACTAACCCAACAGAACATCCAACTCATACTCGTCATGACCATGAAACACATGTAGCGACGTCACATGCAACGTCGCAGCCTCATCATACTTCTCCACGTCAAGAAGAACAGGCTCATGTAATTGCTAATCCTGTAACGAACAATCAAGTCCCAGATCAACCCCCTGTGCATGAGATGACTGCTGAAAGTCATTCTGCTCATCACCAGAGAGTTTCGCCACGTCCTAGACCCATCTCGTCAGCCCCTCACGCTCGCGAATATTTACGACGCCAAATTGAACGGAATCGTCTTTCAAGGCATAGTGCGGAGGAAATTGAAACTCTCCGTAAGCGTTTGGCTGAACTTGAAACGCGACAGAAGTCACAAGAAGATTCACCCCGACATGTCACGACGTCGGGAAATGTTGTTGTCGAGGCGGATTCTCCTTTAGCCCCCGAACTTACTGTGGAGCCACTCCCTGTGAAAGTGAAAATCCCGCAAATCGGCATGTATGACGGGACGTCGGATCCAGATGCACACTTAGGCCATTATACGTCTTGGATGGATTTACATGGGGCTTCAGATGCTTTGAGGTGTCGGATGTTTTCGCTTACACTGGGGCCACGAGCCCAAAAATGGTATTATACTCTCCCACCTCATTCAATTTGGAAATGGTAGCAGTTACGTGCAGCTTTCCGGTCACACTTTATCGGTGCTCAAATTTGTTTCATTCCGAAAGAGTCGATTACCAACATCGTGCAAAAGGACGACGAGACTGTTAAAGATTACGTGGCTCGGTTCAACGACCGAATTCAGAACATGGAGCCCTGTCATCCTGAAACTTTATTAGTAACTGCTATTGCTGGACTGAAGCCCAACTCAATGTTTCGTTGGACCTTATGTCAAAATAAGCCTGCTACATTTCAAGAGTTTCTTGTACGAGCTCAACAATTCATTATTTCCGAAGAATCCATGTCGGTCCCCAGTTTCGACTTCTCGGTAAAAGAAAGCAAGGCTGAACCAGATGCTAAAAAGAAAAACAAGAAGAGCTTTGGGAAAGCACAATTTCGGAACTCCTCTAAAGGATATGAAAATACTCCAGAGTCTCGGGCTGCTCGTGATCAATATTCGGACAATGTCAGGACATGTTATCATGCCGTTTATTTCGCTGGAGCAGCCACCATATACGAGGAACTGAAAGGAAAGGGAATTATCCCAGACCCGAGGCCTGTGAGAACTCCTGAAGACAAGTTGGATAAAACTCGATACTGCGCATACCATAAGTCTCCAGGGCACAATACCGATGAGTGTCTCGGTCTTTTGTCGGCACTCCTACGTTTAATCGGACAACCCCAGCTTCAAAAGTTTCGAAATTTTGATAACCGCCAGAAAGGAAGGCCCTTGGATCTTTCAGACGACGAAGATGATGACAACCGACCTGCTGACCAGAAGAGAGCTCGTGCAAACGATAAGGAAGTTTTTACGTTTTCTACTCATGTCGGAACTTCGACCGACAACCACAGGAAACCTAAGATACATGATCCCGCAGATTTTTCACATTGCATACCTCGAGTCAACTCCAATAACAAACAGTTAGATACGTCTCGACGGAAAGTCAAAGCTTATGCTCGGGAGGCTCAGAATGCCGAGAAACGAGTCATGAATGTTGATCTCCGAGATACCATCAACAAACGAAATTGCCCTATTACGTTCAGTATTGAAGACGCTAACTTGTTCGCTCATCCTCATTCTGATGCTCTTATTATAACCGCCCCGATTGGGGGAATTCCTGTTCATCGGATCTTGGTCGACACAGGAGCGTATTCAAGTATCTTAATGCTCCGTACTTTCAAGAAATTGGGTTTGGACCCAGCAGACATTAGACCGTGTAACGATCAGATTCAAGGTTTCAATGGAAGCATTTCTTGCCCCGTTGGCGAAATATTGCTCCCCATTCGATTTGGAGGGTTTGGACTGAAGTCCAAGATCATTATGGAAACTTTCAAAGTCTTGGATGTCCAAAACGAATATAATGCTGTAATAGGACGAACCGCACTTTATAAACTTCGTGCTGCTGTGTCAATTTTTCATTATGCCCTGAAGTTCCCCACCATTGAAGGAGAAGGCACTCATTACGGAGATCAACGAGAAGCCCGAAGTCTGATGTTGCTCTCAACCTCGCGCAGCTTTCATATGATGAGAAAACAAGATGCTGATAGCTCCGTTGAGCCAAATAATTCAACTTCTGATGTTGAAAGAACTGATCAGTTCATCCCGGATACCGACATGCCTCAAGCAGATATCAACTTGCCGCTTGTCGACACCGACGTCCCTATGACGTCGGTCTTGCCTGAAACATCAACTAAAATCCACGATCAAGAACAACCTTTTCATGAAAAAGACATAGAAGTGCATGAGGATATGGACCCAAGGATGCAGTTCAAAGATGGAAGTCATCATGTCCGAGCAGAACCTGTTGAAGATATCGAGATCATTTACGTGGACGGGTCAAATCAACAGAAATCGCTGCGTATTGGGGCCAACCTACAAGAACCCATTCGGTCAAATTTGATTCAATTCCTCCAGTCAAACACTGATGTATTCGCTTGGAAACATGAATACATGAAAGGGATCGACCCACAGAAAGCCTGCCATCGTCTCAATTTGGACAAAACTGTCAAACCTGTTATTCAGAAACGTCGGAAATTCAGCCCAGATCGCCAGAAGGCCCTTGAAGAAGAAGTAAACAAGCTCATAGATAATAAATTTGTCAAGGAAGCCAAGTACCCGACGTGGATATCGAATCCTGTTTTGGTTAAGAAAGCCACCGGCCTTTGGCGTCTCTGTATAGATTTTTCAGACTTGAATCAAGCGTGCCCGAAAGATAGCTACCCCATTCCACACATTGATTACATGGTAGACGCTACGTCGGGACACCAACTTATGAGTTTTCTGGATGCCTATTCAGGCTATAATCAGATTCCCATGCACCCCGACGACGCTGAACATACCTCGTTCTATTCAGCTCGAGGCCTTTATTGCTATGTCATGATGACTTTCGGATTGAAGAACGCAGGGGCCACGTATCAGAGATTGGTCAATAAGATGTTTGTTCGCTTAATCGGCCATACGATGGAAGTTTATGTAGACGACATGTTAGTGAAGTCGGAACAGGCCTCTGACCATATCGCCCATCTTTCTGAAGTCTTCGATATACTCCGAGAATATTCTATGGTGCTTAATCCCAAAAAGTGCACTTTCGGAGTGGGATCAGGAAAGTTTTTAGGATACATGGTAAGTCAGAGAGGGATCGAAGCCAATCCCGCCAAGATTCAAGCCATACTTGACCTAGCCCCCCCGAAATCTCTCAAAGGTGTCCAAGCTTTAACTGGTCGACTGGCAGCCCTTAATCGGTTCATTTCAAAATCTACGGATCATTGCAAACCGTTCTTTGATGTTATCAAAAAGAAGAAAATGTTTGAATGGACCACGGAATGCCAGAATGCTTTTGACAACATTAAAGAAGTCCTTTTACAATTACCGACGTTACAGAAGCCACTTCCTGATGAACCTCTCTATTTGTACCTTGGTGTAAGTGACGTAGCTGTCAGTGCTGTTCTCATACGACAAGAAAGACTTCAACAGTTTCCGGTGTATTATGTTAGCAAGGCCTTACATGATGCTGAATTACGATATCCACATATGGAGAAGCTGGCCTATGCTCTGATCATCGCTGCGCGGAAGTTGCGCCCATATTTCTTGGAACATTCAATTGTTGTGTTTACGACATACCCTCTCCGACAAGTCCTTCACCGACCTGACACGTCGGGAAGAATGATTAAATGGGCGATAGAGTTGGGGCAGTTTGATATCCAGTATCGGCCGCGAACCGCTATCAAAGCCCAAGTACTGTCTGATTTCATTGCTGAATTTACTCCTACTGTCGACTCATCTATTGAAGATCCGACATGGAGTCTCTACATTGACGGATCGTCCACTGCTATACGAGCTGGAGGAGGGATCGTCTTGATTAGTCCTGATCAACAAGTGTTTTGTTACTCTGTGGCATTTACCTTCCCGGCCACCAACAACGAAGTCGAGTACGAAGCCCTCTTATCAGGTTTACACTTTGCCGAATCCATGAATGTTTCCTCTCTCCGGATATTTTCCGACTCTCAGTTACTAGTCAACCATATCAATGGTACTTATGAAGTCAAAGAACCACGGTTGTTGCCTTATTTTGATCTCGTTAAAAAGAAGCTGGCACAGTTTAAAATGACGTTGGAGCATATACCTCGGTCATCCAATATTCAGGCAGATGCTCTTTCACGGTTAG
>CACSLK010027752.1:5214259-5224479 GCA_902706635.1 Striga hermonthica | reverse complement strand
TAATATCATCAATAATAATAAGTCTCGGATAAACCACAAATAAATGGGGCATTACAACGATAATCACAAACGAATTCAAAACATCAATCCCCTATTCCCTAGCATATAATTTTTACCACTAATGACCGATTCAACATCAAAATAATCAATAATCCAAGCCATCATAATCATAAATTAAACGAAAAGAAAGCTTAAGATTAATATCCAATGTCGAAAACGAGAGCAAACCGAATCTAAAAGCGAGAAAAAGAGTTTTCTCTAAGAAAAGTCGAAAAAAGTCCCCAAATTCAAAATCGCTAGGCTCGATCTAATAAGTCCCCAAATTCAAAATCCACGAAAAATGCCCTAGGCTCGATCTAATAAGTCCCCAAATTCAAAAATCCACGAAAAATGCCCTAGGCTCGATCTAAAAAGTCCCCAAATTCAAAATCGCTAGGCTCGATCTAATAAGTCCCCAAATTCAAAATCCACGAAAAATGCCCTAGGCTCGATCTAATAAGTCCCCAAATTCAAAATCGCTAACCCTCCTTAGCGCCGCTAAGCCTCTTTAGCTGCTGCAGTCTGGCCCCGTTAAGCTTTAAAACGTCGCTATCCCCAATGACCTTAGCAGCGCTAAGGCCTGACAGTCAAAAAATGTGGCTTTTTTCTTCGACTCGCGTGCTCGGCTGGCGTCGCTCGGGTACTGCCCGAGCTGGAAACTCGATCCTCGCATGTTGGGTCCCACACAACGATGCTCGAACAACACATTTCTTCTCTCGTCTGAATGCTCACCAATCCGATCAACCTAAAACCTGGAATCGCACCACCGGAAAAACACGAAAAATAAAGAAAATAGGAAGGAAAACACAGAAAATACTAAACACACCAAAATAAAGATAAAAACACAAGAAACGACAAGATGGACCGGAAACAAAACCTAAGAACGACCTAAAACCGGGGAAAAAGCATGCAAAATACCAATAAAAATAGCAACAAAAACGGGACAAACAACTCCCCCACACTAAAACCTTTGTTCGTCCCGAACAAAAAGAAAAGAAAAGACTCGAAAATAAGCAAAAGAGCATTGATAATAGTTTCAGATAAGACAAGTCTTAAATTTATCAACTTAGCCGAGGATAATTCCAATGACCAATCACGCATATCTCAACTACACTTGAATGAACATCTTGAAATGACAAACTCTCTAGCACGGAAATATGATACATAAATTCCTCACTCGATTTCTTTCATGAATATGAAATGGGTTCGCTCAAATTGGCCTATCATCATGTATCACTAAACTTGCCTATCATCTATTCATACTCTAAATCAATCAAAGATCATGAATTGTAAATCAAGAGGACTTTCGGGCAAGGGAAAAACAAAAATGAAGATAATATGGTGTTGATATCATTTTCAGTAAGCCGAATTAAGTGACGTTAATCCGCCGATTGGGGTCAGTATGAAGATATTTAAAATTTATACAGGTACGTGGCACTCCTACCGACTTCAAGACGACTGCACGATGAAGGATTCAACAAGAACCGACATCTCCATTATTTGACCGATATCACATGTCGGTCAACACATGTCGGTCACCACATGTCGGATACAACATATCGGTTATAACTGGATGAACCGATATCTATAACATGCCACCTCAACATTGTAAGGCGGCGACAACTCAGCATAAGTCATCATTACGTTTGTCCAAGTGGCGAGTTATCAAGAAAAGCAGCTAAGAGCCGCCTTTGACCTTTCAAAATGTAATGATTACCGTACGGATAAATATTGTACTTAAATATAAAAGGAGAAAAATAAATCTCCAGAGAACAGGAGACAATAATAAGACTTTACTAAAAAAATTCCATCTCCTTTTACATTATGCAAGTTCTTATCGTTGAATATTGAGTTGTACTCTAAATTTACTCCAATTAGACCGTTGTTAATTCCCGTTTGACAACAGTTTGGCGCTAGAGGAAGGGCCGCCCGCTTATGTTTTGACGTTAACTTTCGCCTGTAAGCCATTTTCGCACTCGGAAATTACTATGTCACAGTCTGGTCGAGACCCTGTACCTCACCCTGGCCAGAGCCAATCGACTAACCATTCTCCACGGCGTACAACACCGCCACCTCCGGTCACGAATGTCACGAACTTTCTTCAAAATCTGGAGTTTATTCAAGGTTTGTCTTCATTGATAGCTCGAGCCATGCCTCGAAACTCGAGTACGATGCCGTTGTCGATGCCGTTAACTACTAACCCAACAGAACATCCAACTCATACTCGTCATGACCATGAAACACATGTAGCGACGTCACATGCCACGTCGCAGCCTCATCATACTTCTCCACGTCAAGAAGAACAGGCTCATGTAATTGCTAATCCCGTAACGAACAATCAAGTCCCAGATCAACCCCCTGTGCAGGAGATGACTGCTGAAAGTCATTCTGCTCATCACCAGAGAGTTTCGCCACGTCCTAGACCCATCTCGTCAGCCCCTCACGCTCGCGAAGATTTACGACGCCAAATTGAACGGAATCGTCTTTCAAGGCATAGTGCGGAGGAAATTGAAACTCTCCGTAAGCGTTTGGCTGAACTTGAAACGCGACATAAGTCACAAGAAGATTCACCCCGACATGTCACGACGTCGGGAAATGTTGTTGTCGAGGCGGATTCTCCTTTAGCCCCCGAACTTACTGCGGAGCCACTCCCTGTGAAAGTGAAAATCCCGCAAATCGGCATGTATGACGGGACATCGGATCCAGATGCACACTTAGGCCATTATACGTCTTCGATGGATTTACATGGGGCTTCAGATGCTTTGAGGTGTCGGATGTTTTCGCTTACACTGGGGCCACGAGCCCAAAAATGGTATTATACTCTCCTACCTCATTCAATTTGGAAATGGCAGCAGTTGCGTGCAGCTTTCCGGTCACACTTTATCGGTGCCCAAATCTGTCTTATTCCGAAAGAATCGATTACCAACATTGTGCAAAAGGATGACGAGACTGTTAAAGACTACGTGGCTCGGTTCAACAACCGAATTCAGAACATGGAGCCCTGTCATCCTGAAACTTTATTAGTAACTGCTATTGCTGGACTGAAGCCCAACTCAATGTTTCGTTGGACCTTATGTCAAAATAAGCCTGCTACATTTCAAGAGTTTCTTGTGCGAGCTCAACAGTTCATTATTGCTGAAGAATCCATGTCGGTCCCCAGTTTCGACTTCTCGGTAAAAGAAAACAAGGCTGAACCAGATGCTAAAAATAAAAACAAGAAGAGCTTTGGGAAAGCACAATTTCGGAACTCCTCTAAAGGATATGAAAATACTCCAGAGTCTAGGGCTGCTCGTGATCAATATTCGGACAATGTCAGGACAGGTTATCATGCCGTTTATTCCGCTGGAGCAGCCACCATATACGAGGAACTGAAAGGAAAAAGAATTATCCCAGACCCGAGGCCTGTGAGAACTCCTGAAGACAAGTTGGATAAAACTCGGTACTGCGCATACCATAAGTCTCCAGGGCACAATACCGATGAGTGTCTCGGTCTTTTGTCGGCACTCCTACGTTTAATCGGACAACCCCAGCTTCAAAAGTTTCGAAATTTTGATAACCGCCGTAAAGGAAGGCCCTTGGATCTTTCAGACGACGAAGATGAGGACAACCGACCTGCTAACCAGAAGAGAGCTCGTGCAAACGATAAGGAAGTTTTTACGTTTTCTACTCATGTCGGAACTTTGACCGACAACCACAGGAAACCTAAGATACATGATCCCGCAGATTTTTCACATTGTATACCTCGAGTCAACTCCAATAATAAACAGTTAGATACGTCTCGACGGAAAGTCAAAGCTTATCCTCGGGAGGCTCAGAATGGCGAAAAACGAGTCATGAATGTTGATCTCCGAGATACCATCAACAAATGGAATTGCCCTATTACGTTCAGTATTGAAGACGCTAACTTGTTCGCTCATCCTCATTCTGATGCTCTTATTATAACCGCCCCGATTGGGGGAATTCCTGTTCATCGGATCTTGGTCGACACAGGAGCGTATTCAAGTATCTTAATGCTCCGTACTTTCAAGAAATTGGGTTTGGACCCAGCAGACATTAGACCGTGTAACGATCAGATTCAAGGTTTCAATGGAAGCATTTCTTGCCCCGTTGGCGAAATATTGCTCCGCATTCGATTTGGAGGCTTTGGACCGAAGTCCAAGATCATTATGGAAACTTTCAAAGTCTTGGATGTCCAAAACGAATATAATGCTGTAATAGGACGAACCGCACTTTATAAACTTCGTGCTGCTGTGTCAATTTTTCATCATGCCCTGAAGTTCCCCACCATTGAAGGAGAAGGCACTCATTACGGAGATCAACGAGAAGCCCGAAGTCTGATGTTGCTCTCAACCTCGCGCAGCTTTCATATGATGAGAAAACAAGATGCTGATAGCTCCGTTGAGCCAAATAATTCAACTTCTGATGTTGAAAGAACTGATTAGTTCACCCCGGATACCGACATGCCTCAAGCAGATATCAACTTTCCGCTTGTCGATACCGACGTCCCTATGACGTCGGTCTTGCCTGAAACATCAACTAAAACCCTCGATCAAGAACAACCTTTTCATGAAAAAGACATAGAAATGCATGAGGATATGGACCCAAGGATGCAGTTCAAAGATGGAAGTCATCATGTCCGAGCAGAACCTGTTGAGGATATCGAGATGATTTACGTGGACGGGTCAGATCAGCAGAAATCGCTGCGTATTGGGGCCAACCTACAAGAACCCATTCGGTCAAATTTGATTCAATTCCTCCAGTCAAACACTGATGTGTTCGCTTGAAAACATGAAGACATGAAAGGGATCGACCCACAGAAAGCCTGCCATCGTCTCAATTTGGACAAAACTGTCAAACCTGTTATTCAGAAACGTCGGAAATTCGGCCCAGATCGCCAGAAGGCCCTTGAAGAAGAAGTAAACAAGCTCATAGATAATAAATTTGTCAAGGAAGCCAAGTACCTGACGTGGATATCGAATCCTGTTTTGGTTAAGAAAGCCACCGGCCTTTGGCGTCTCTGTATAGATTTTTCAGACTTGAATCAAGCGTGCCCGAAAGATAGCTACCCCATTCCACACATTGATTACATGGTAGACGCTACGTCGGGACACCAACTTATGAGTTTTCTGGATGCCTATTCAGGCTATAATCTGATTCCCATGCACCCTGACGACGCTGAACATACCTCGTTCTATTCAGCTCGAGGCCTTTATTGCTATGTCATTATGACTTTCGGATTGAAGAACGCAGGGGCCACGTATCAGAGATTGGTCAATAAGATGTTTGCTCGCTTAATCGGCCATACGATAGAAGTTTATGTAGACGACATGTTAGTGAAGTCGGAACAGGCCTCTGACCATATCGCCCATCTCTCCGAAGTCTTCGATATACTCCGAGAATATTCTATGGTGCTTAATCCCAAAAAGTGCACTTTCGGAGTGGGATCAGGAAAGTTTTTAGGATACATGGTAAGTCAGAGAGGGATCGAAGCCAATCCCGCCAAGATTCAAGCCATACTTGACCTAGCCCCCCCGACATCTCTCAAAGGTGTCCAAGCTTTAACTGGTCGACTGGCAGCCCTTAATCGGTTCATTTCAAAATCTACGGATCATTGCAAACCGTTCTTTGACGCTATCAAAAAGAAGAAACCGTTTGAATGGACCACGGAATGCCAGAATGCTTTTGACAACATTAAAGAAGTCCTTTTACAATTACCGACGTTACAGAAGCCACTTCCTGATGAACCTCTCTATTTGTACCTTGGTGTAAGTGACGTAGCTGTCAGTGCTGTTCTCATACGACAAGATGGACTTCAACAGTTTCCGGTGTATTATGTTAGCAAGGCCTTACATGATGCTGAATTACGATATCCACATATGGAGAAGCTGGCCTATGCCCTGATCATCGCTGCGCGGAAGTTGCGCCCATATTTCTTGGAACATTCAATTGTTGTGTTTACGACATACCCTCTCCGACAAGTCCTTCACCGACCTGACACGTCGGGAAGAATGATTAAATGGGCGATAGAGTTGGGGCAGTTTGATATCCAGTATCGGCCGCGAACCGCTATCAAAGCCCAAGTACTGTCTGATTTCATTGCTGAATTTACTCCTACTGTCGACTCATCTATTGAAGATCCGACATGGAGTCTCTACATTGACGGATCGTCCACTGCTATACGAGCTGGAGGAGGGATCGTCTTGATTAGTCCTGATCAACAAGTGTTTTGTTACTCTGTGGCATTTACCTTCCCGGCCACCAACAACGAAGCCGAGTACGAAGCCCTCTTATCAGGTTTACACTTTGCCGAATCCATGAATGTTTCCTCTCTCCGAATATTTTCCGACTCTCAGTTACTAGTCAGTCATATCAATGGTACTTATAAAGTCAAAGAACCACGGTTGTTGCCTTATTTTGATCTCGTTAAAAAGAAGCTGGCACGGTTTAAAATGACGTTGGAGCATATACCTCGGTCTTAATATTCAAGCAGATGCTCTTTCACGGTTAGCCTCATCGACCGACTTGAATAATGTTGAGTTTGTGCAAATTACCCAACAGGCCACCTCATCAACAGTCTCTACCGACGTCGTCATGGTTGACGCCGCCCCAGTGACTTCAAATTATACATGGATGGACCCGATCATTGATTATCTTCAAACCGGGGCCTTACCTGAAGACCCGAAAGAAGCTCGCGCCCTTCGTGTTCGTGCTGCTCATTACACCATTGACCAAGGGACGTTATATAAACGTGGGTATTCTACCCCATTGCTCAAATGTTTGTCAGAGGTAGAGGCTCAACGAATCCTACAAGAAGTACACGAAGGAGTCTGTGGTACTCACCAGGGAGCTCAAACTTTGTCTCACAAAATCCTCCGACAAGGCTACTACTGGCCTACCATTAGGAGAGATGCTACAGATTGGGTGCGACGGTGCCATAAGTGCCAAATATTCGCTCCCAACGTTAACCAACATCCTGAACTCCTCAAGTCAATATATAGTCCATGGCCGTTTGCAAAATGGGGAATTGATTTGATCGGCCCACTTCCAACAGCAAAAGGGGGAGTTCGGTTTGCTATTCTAGCCGCCGATTATTTCACCAAGTGGGTTGAAGCTGAGCCCCTTGTAACCATCACAGAGCAAAAAATGGTAGATTTTGTATGGAAATCAATCGTTTGTCGGTTTGGAATTCCCAACTCCATTATAACCGACAACAACCGTCAGTTTGAAGGCAAGCGATTTGAAAGTTTTTGTGAAGATTACGGCATCAAGCATTTCTTCTCGTCACCTTATCACCCACAAGCTAATGGACAGATAGAAGCCGTAAACAAGATTATCAAGAATGGCCTGAAAACTCGACTTGAAGCTGCAAAAGGATCGTGGCCCGATGAATTGCCTTATGTCATCTGGTCTTATCGGACGACGACGAGAAATTCAACTGGAGAAACTCCATTTTCGTTAGCTTACGGAACTGAAGCCGTGATACCGGTTGAACTTGCCTCTCCGACGTATCGGATCACACACTTCTCCGAAGAAACTAACCCAGCAAACTTGAAAACCAGTCTCGATTTGGTCGATGAATTACGGGCTGACGCCGAAGTTCGCAGTGCCGCTTATAAACGACAAAGTGAAAAATACATAAACTCAAGGCTCAAGCCACGCTCATTTATCAAAGGAGACCTTGTTCTGAAAAGAGTCACTGGCGCTAATGTCGGCCCGTTACAACCAAAGTGGGAAGGACCCTTTAAAGTAAATCGTCTGATCTCTAATGGCACCTACCGACTTGAGACGTTAGATGGTGTTCCCCTTCAATATCCCTGGCACGCGACAAATCTGAAGAAATACTACCAGTAAACCTTATGGCCAAGGTTCTGTCCCTGACATGTAAAACAAAAAAGCTTTTGTCCTACCTCTGTACAAAAAGCATGTTTTGCTATCAATAAAGTTTGTGTGACGAACCCCTGTAATTTGTTCGATCACTCGGACCACAATAAATCGGTCCTCGTTGCTAAGGCTAAACGTGTTTCATACCCTGAAGATGGTATGACCTAGCCAAACGCAACAAAGCCGGATACTTCCAAGCCCTGAAGATGGTTTGGGGAGGCTTACGCTCTATAATATCAAATCGCGACGTTGATTTGATGAGCTCGCAATAAGAATTTCCAGTAAAAAGCAAGTCTTTTATGACTTGTTCGAATAAAAGGTTTGCGGATGTCGAACAAGCTATAAATTATGCCGACACCCAAAAATTTAATCAAAAATTTGATATCAAATCCTGACGTTGATTTGATCAACTAACAATAAAATTCTTAAGTTCTTTGAAACATTCAAAGACTTACACAATAAATGTTTTCAATAAAAGCAAGTTTGTTGTAACTTGTTCTGATAAGGTTATTGATGTCGGAAATACTGTAAAGTTATACCGATGTCAGTAATTCGTATAAATTATCATCAACGTTATATCGGAAGCTTTAATCTGATGAACACTTATTCATTTTTTCCGACATACTCTAACTTGTTATAATAATAAGTCACGATAAAGCATTCACAAAAATATTTCATTCATCAAACATTAATATTTCATTCCAAAATCAAAATATTGTCAATACATCCCTAGAAAAAGACAAACAAACGACAAAACAAATTAAAAGCATCAATTTTCTTTGGTCCCTGACGATGACGCCCCTCCTATTTTGGAGAGTTGAGGATTCTCGGTCTCAGTCTTGTCCTTGTCAACAGCATCCAAGTGCTCAATCAACCTTTGACTCAAGCGCTGAATGACGTCCTCTTCCTTCTCTTCCAATGCTCGGACAACATCACTTTCCTTAATTATGACGACGTCGCCATCTTCATGCAAAACACGGTCATCGTCAGAAGGGACTGGGTCAACCACCCAACCTTTAGCTTTGGCGTCATCCTCCGCCACCTTGCGTTCAGCATAACCGATGATTGTGCCTAAAAGCTCCTCGTCAGACAGGCCCTCGAAAGTCTCTGAGACAAAGGCCTCAGCGATCGTCTCCACACATATATTAGCCATTTCAGGCTTCTTGGCTTTCTCTACTTCGAGAACCATGTCGATAAATGACCGACGAATCTTTGCCTTGCGCTCCTCCGATAAGGGGATCATATCCAATTCCAGCATCCGACTTTCTTTCTGCTTTAGAAGTTGGTCGGCGAAGTCTCTTTCATCTTGGTCGGCCGGAATATGAGCGCCCTTCATCTCGGGGTTCAGTCCATGCTTTTCCATTTTATGAAGGAGGAAGATACGCAGCTCGTCCATAGTGTAGACGCCGCTCTCTACTCGGTCGATTACCCAGCGCAATGTCAACGCGGCATTCAACTCCAAATCCCATTCTGTGACAGCGTCGGTATTTAAACCATTATCGGATTCAGCCACTGATTTCTTACCGACGTCAACGCCTTCTTGAAATTTAAGCTCTGCGACAGCCGTCATTTCTTGGCGGAGTTTACTCATAGCACTCTCATGAGCCTCCCGATATTTGATTAGCTCAGCATCCTTTGCAGATCGGTCCTTACGGACAGCTTGAAGCTCAGCCCTTAGCCTCATCAGCTGCTCATCCTTTTCTTTGGCCACCTCTTCGACTTTGGCCAACTGAACCGAGGTGAGATCATGAGCCAACAGTAAATTTTCCTTCTCGGTTTTAAGGGCACTCACCTCGGCTTGCGCCGCTTGCAATTGAGCCTCTTTCTTCGACAAGGTTGCCTCATAGCGAGACTTCTCGTCTTCCAGAGATGCTATAGCGCCTTCCTTCAAGCTCAGCTCATGCTATTTTTCGTCCAGCTCGTGCGCTCTACCCCGATAACTTTCTTCGGCAGCAATAAAGCTGACCAGTGCCCGTCCCAAGAAGCCTCGGGCATAGCTGAATTTCTGGTCATCAGGCAGAGATGCAATCCCGGCATGAGTTTTCGGGTCCCACGACATTAACGGAACTTTAGCCGCCTTCACTGCTTCAGTGGGGACCCGGTGATTAATGGTGAGCTTTGGTTCGGCAACCGTCTGAAACATTGAGAACCAGGGATCAAATACTCCCTCTGGTAGCGTCAGCTCGGCTGCTTTCTGTTGGGTTCGATATACCGTACGGAACAGAGTTTACAGCGGAATTTAAAATTTTATAAGTATTTATCTTATAAATACTTATTCCGTACATAAGTATAACGATATT
>CACSLK010027752.1:5199915-5212040 GCA_902706635.1 Striga hermonthica | reverse complement strand
AATGTTGTACTTAAATATAAAAGGAGAAAAATAAATCTCCAGAGAACAAGAAACAATAATAAGACTTTACCCAAAAATTCCATCTCTTTTTACATTATGCAAGTTCTTATCATTGAATATTGAGTTGTACTCTAAATTTACTCCAATTAGACCGTTGTTAATTCCCGTTTGACAACAATGCCTCCTCCTCTCATTAACCCTAACTCTCGATCTCTCTCTTGGCTGCTGCGCCACTCTCTCCAACTGTGCGACTGAATCTATCTCTTTCTCTCTGTGGGAAAAACCGATCAATCTCTCTCTCTTTTTCTGTTCTATGTGACCATACTTATGAGAGTATCCGTGAGTGCCGTTGGACTGCCGCTATCGTGCCATCGCCGTCGCCTAGTTTCTCTTCGCCGGTTCAAGCCCTTGCGGGGTGCTTTCCGGCGAGCTCCTTTGTGTGAAGGAGAGGCTTTGCGACGGAGGACCGGGTGCTTGGCTCGTGTGTAAGAGGTGCAGCCTGGGGAGCCTGCCGAGGAACCGAGGCTTCCGTTCGTTGACCGCCACCGAGCCGGACTTACCGAGGGTGCCGGGAAAGAGGATAATATGAGCCGGGAGACTACGTATCTTCATTATCCGGCCAAATTCCGGTTAAAGGGAATCTTTCGTTCCTCTTGTTCCTTTCTTCTTTTATTACTTATTTTTTATATTTTCAGCTCTTACCTTGTACTTTCAGTTCTTTATTGTTGTTTATTTTACTAGGCTGTTGTGATTAACCTCTGTAATTTGATTGCAGCTAAAACGGACTGAAAACGGGCTGCAAAGGTTGGAAAAAGGACCAGCTGGAATCAGCCCTTGGACACAAACAGCATATTCGGGGTCCCGGTGGTACGAGCAGCTCCCGAGCAAGGCCCGTGAAGGCTGCATGCGGTCAGACGAGCCAAATAGACGAGCTTCCGCTGCGTACGAGTCAAGCGGTGGGAATGGGACGGCCACTTAACAGTGGTATCAGAGCCGTCCCACCACCGCAGGTAAGTCGAGCACCTACGTGTTAGGGCTCGCTCTGGTATTGGCTCCAACTCATTTTTTTTACCGCTTTCTTATTATTGTAGACCCTGGACGGGGATTGCGTCCAGGGAATAGGATTATTGTAGCCTTTGGACGGGGATTGCATCCATAGAATAGGATTGCGTGTTGGGAAACTAGCTGCTAGATCAATAGGTTAGATATGCATGCTATGTGTTAAGTGTGTTTATCATTGTTGCTCTGCCTGTGGCTATTTTTCTGTGTTTCTAGCATTAAATTGTGTATTTTCTGCTGTCTTGCTGCTTAATTACGGTGAAATTTGCTTGGTGCTGAATTTCTGTTATTTTTTGAGTCTTTGTGCATCATTTTTTGCTGTTGAAAATCAATTGTGCTGAAAACTGCGTGTTTAAATTGCTGAAATTCGATTTGGACTGAATTCTCTATGAATTTAATTGCTGAAAAATCTGATTTTAGGCTAAAAACTGAGTGTGTTAATTGCTGAAATTTGTGCTGGTATTTTCGGTGAAATCTGTTGTGTTTTCTGTGAAAATGGCGTCGTTTCCAGCTTTTAATGTGGCCCCGTTTGACGGGAAATCTGATTTTTCAATTTGGCAACAAAAAATGAAAGGGATTTTAATTCAGCAGAGGGTGTTTAAAGCCGTTGAAGGCTCGTTTCCACCTGATGAACCTTCTGATAAAATTGCTGAAATGGATCAATTTTCTTACTCGTCAATTATCTTGAATTTGTCTGACTCTGTGCTTAGGAAAGTTGGTAAACTTGATTTTTCAAAAGATCTTTGGGAAAAATTAGAAGAGTTATATACTGAAACTTCTTTGCCGAGTAAATTGTTCTTGCTTGAAAAAATTTTCCGGTTTAAACTTGATCTTTCAAAATATATTGATGAGAATCTTGATGTGTTTACTAAACTTGTTCAAGACATTAAATTGACCGGTGATAAGCATATTGATGATTATACTCCTATTGTGCTTTTAAATGCTATTCCTGATTCTTACAGTGATGTCAAATCTGCTATTAAGTATGGTAGGGATAATGTGACACTTGACACTGTTGTGAATGGATTAAAAAGTAAGGAGTTAGATTTAAAAGCTCATAAGGGGGTAAAAATTCAGGTGAGGTTCATTTTGTTAGAGGTCGACGTGCACTAAACCTAAAAAGAATCAAGCTAAATAGTGATAATCTTGGTGATGTGTTTGTTGTGACTGAAACATGTGATATGCATGCTGATGTGAACTATTTGCATTCTAAACTTTGTGAAAATGAATGGCTTGTTGATTCCGGTTGCACTTTTCACATGTCTCCATTTAGATATTTGTTTTCAAACTACAAAGAGGTTAAAAATGGCTCTGTTTCTATGACAAATGAGAAGCTTTGTGATGTTGCTGGTATTGGTGATGTGTGCCTTAAGTTTAATTCCGGTTATGTGCTTTGTTTGAAAAATGTTCGTCATGTTCCCGACTTGTGCCATAACCTGATTTCATATGCTGCTCTTGAGGATGACGGGTTAGAGGGTAAATGGGGTAAAGGGGTTATGAAATTTCTAAAAGGTTCATTGGTTATTTTCAAAGCTGAAAAACGGAAAAACTTGTATATTTGCACTGCTACTTATGAATCACATGCTGAAATTTCTGTGAATGCTGTTCATGTGGACCAAACTGATCTTTGGCATAGACGTTTAGGTCATATGAGTAGTCGTGGTCTTGAAATTTTGCATAAAGTGGGCTGTTTTGGTAAAGATAAATTATCTTGTGTGTCGTTTTGTGATTCTTGTGTACTTGGCAAACAACAACGTGTTAAATTTTCTGTTTCACCTTCCCCTAAACCCTCTATGTGTTCAGAAATTCTTGAATATTTGCATGCCGATGTTTGGGGTCCCGCTAGTGTTCCGACACATGGCGGGAGTAGGTATTTCTTGTCTGTGATAGATAATTTTTCAAGAAAAGTCTTTGTGTTTCTTTTGAAAAATAAATCTGATGTTTTGGAAACGTTTAAGACTTGGAAAACCTTGATTGAAAACCAAACCGGTAAAAAGATTAAAATTCGTAGGACTGATAATGGGCTTGAATTTTGCAATAATTTGTTTGATGAATTATGTGCTCAATCTGGTATTCAAAAGCATAAAACCGTGCCTTACACCCCTCAACAAAACGGTGTTGCCGAGCGAATGAGTAGAACTTTACTTGAAAGGGTGAGGTGTATGTTGTCTAGTTCGGGTCTTTCAAAAAAAGTTTTGGGGTGAGGCCGTTTTAACTGCAGTTTATTTGATAAATAGGTCGCCTTCCGTGCCTTTGAATGGTAAATGTCCTGAGTTTGTTTGGTCTGGTAAAGAAATTGATTTTTCAAACTTGCGTGTTTTCGGGTGTGCTGCATTTTGTCATACGAAACTTGATAAACTTGAACCTCGCTCGATGAAATGTGTTTTCTTATGATATCCTGATGGTGTTAAAGGTTATAGATTGTGGCTTAGAAGCGTACCCGTCTTTAAGGTCGTGATAGGTCGAGATGTTGTCTTTAATGAATCTGAAATGCCATGTTTAATTGCTTCTTTGTCTGCTCCTTTACCTGATGAATCTGAAAATGCTCCAAATGCGGTGGAGCAATTGAGTGGTTTAAGTGATTTTGATAATTCTGAAAATATGCATGCTGAAACTGAAACCGAACGTGCTGTGTTTGATAATCGGCATGCTGAAATTGTTGAAAATGAACCTGTAAATGCTGAAACTGAAAATCAGCAATCTGAAAATTTTGAAAATGTCGATGTGCATGATGAATATGTGGAAAATGTGCCTGAAAATGATGTTGATTTGCATGATTATCAACTTGCTAGATATAGGACTAGAAGGGATCGTAAGAAACCCTCTAAGTTTGATGATTTTCACATGACTTCATATGCTTTTGGTGTTTTTGAATCCATTGATAACTGTGGGCCTAAGTGTTATGAGGAAGCTCTTAAATCTGTGAATTCTTTGCAATGGATGAATGCTATGCGTGAAGAAATTAATTCGTTGCATGTGAATCATACTTGGTCGCTTGTGCCTAAACCTGATAATTGTTCCTTAGTGGATTGTAAATGGTTGTATAAGGTTAAACAAGAGAATGATTCGGTTAGGTTTAAGGCTAGACTCGTAGCAAAAGGTTTCACTCAACGTGAGGGTATTGATTATACCGAAATATTTTCTCCTGTTGTTAAATTCACCACCGTGCGTATCATGCTTGCTTTAGTTGCTCACTTTGATTGGGAATTAAAGCAAATGGATGTTAAAGCTGCTTTCTTACATGGTGAATTAGATGAGAAAATATATATGAAACAACCTGTCGGTTTTGTGGATGCTAAGAAATCTGATTATGTGTGTTTGTTAAAGAAATCCTTATATGGTTTGAAACAATCTCCTAGGCAATGGAACAAGAAATTTGATATGTTCATGCTTTCTTTAAAGTTTAAGAGAAGTTCTTATGATCATTGTTTGTACTTTAAAGAAAATGCTTCTGTTCCTGTTTTTCTGCTCATATATGTTGATGATATGTTGCTGGTCGGTCCTTGCGTAAAGTCTATTGAGCATGTTCAAAAATGTCTAAGTGATAAATTTGATATGAAAAACCTTGGAGATGCTAAAAGGATTCTTGGAATGAACATTATTCATGATAGAAAAAATTCTGTGATTTTCCTTAATCAAGTTTCTTATGTGGAGAAGATTTTGAGTAAATTTTCTATGTCATCCGCAAAATCCGTGAATGTCCCTCTTGCTGCCCACTTTGTGTTAAGTAAGGATCAGTCTCCCAAGACTGATTCTGAAATTGATTTGATGATAAATGTGCCTTACTCAAATGCAATTGGTTATGTGATGTATCTCATGGTTAGTACTAGGCCGGATATTGTATATGTTGTTAGTTGTTTGAGTAGGTACATGTCTAATCCGGGTATGCCTCATTGGGAAGCTCTTAAGTGGTTGTTACGTTACTTGAATGGTTCTATACATGTTGGTCTGAAATTTTGTAAATGTTCAGAGGGTGTTAAACTTGTTGGCTATGTTGATTCGAATTATGCAAATGATAGAGATAATAGGAAATCAACAACTTCATATGTGTTTACTTTGTGTGGCTCTTGTGTAAGTTGGAAATCATAACTACAACATATTGTTGCTTTGTCTACGACCGAATCTGAATATGTTGCTGTAACTGAGGCTTTGAAAGAAGCTGTTTGGTTGAAAGGCTTATTATGTGAAATCGGTTTGCTTGAAAAAGATGTGGTTGTGTTTTCCGATAGCCAATCGGGGATTCAATTGTGTAAAAACCCTATTTTTCATGATCGCACTAAGCATATAGATGTTAGGTTCCATTTCATACGTGATATTGTGTCTAAAGGCTTAGTTAATCTTGAAAAAATTGCATCCGAGTTTAACCCCGCTGATATGGGAACTAAGTGCTTACCTGTTGAAAAAATTAGATCATACTTGAGAACTTTGAACTTCGATTCGTGTGACTAATGTGCTGTAATTTATGTGTGCTGGTAGGTAGTGTACTATGTGTTTGCTGCCTGTTTTGATACTTGTGCTAACTTGGTGAAAAGTGCAGGTGTCATTAGGCAATGATGAAAGTCCTCCGGCCCCTCAAGGTGTCCGGTATTCAGTGGTGGGCCAAATCGGTGGAGAAATGATAGGATATTTGGCCCAAAACCACTTACCTTATCTCAGGCCCAAGGAAGTCTTGGCCCGGTTCCCGTCTGGGCTTGGCCCTCTTACACTTACCTGGTAGGAATTAATTTGGACCATAGGATTTGGGAATTAAATCCTAACCATTCTCTTGCACCATATATATGCCTCCTCCTCTCATTAAACCTAACTCTCGATCTCTCTCTTGGCTGCTGCGCCACTCTCTCTCACTGTGTGACTGAATCTATCTCTTTCTCTCTGTGGGAAAAATCGATCGATCTCTCTCTCTCTTTTTCTGTTCTTTTTGACCATACTTGTGAGAGTATCCGTGAGTGTCGTCGGACTGCCGCTATCGTGCCGTCGTCGTCGCCTAGTTTCTCTTCGCAGGTTCAAGCCCTTGCGGGGTGCTTTCCGGCGAGCTCCTTTGTGTGAAGGAGAGGCTTTGCGACGGAGGACGGGTGCTTGGCTCGTGTGTAAGAGGTGCAGCCCGGGGAGCCGGCCGAGGAACCGGGGCTGCCGTCGTTGACCGCCACCGAGCCGGACTTACCGAGGGTGCCGGGAAAGAGGATAATCTGAGCCGGGAGACTACGTGTCTTCATTATCCGGCCAAATTCCGGTTAAAGGGAGTCTTTCGTTCCTCTTGTTCCTTTCTTCTTTTATTTCTTATTTTTCATATTTTCAGCTCTTACCTTGTACTTTTAGTTCTTTATTGTTGTTCATTTTACTATGCTGTTGTGATTAACCTCTGTAATTTGATGGCAGCTAAAACGGACTGAAAACGGGCTGCAAAGGGTGGAAAAAGGACCAGCTGGAATCAGCCCTTGGAATCAAACAACATATTCGGGGTCCCGGTGGTACGAGCAGCTCCCGAGCAAGGCCCGTGAAGGCTGCATGCGGTCAGACGAGCCAAATAGACGAGCTTCCGCTGCGTACGAGTCAAGCGGTGGGAACGGGACGGCCACTTAACAATAATCATTCTTATTTCTTTCACTATCTATCATTCTCATATGATCCCAACCATATATATATACATATATATATATATATAAATATATATATATAACATATATACCACAAACATATTCTATAAAATTCTTAAAAACCAATACAATCAATAAACATATTGTATATGACATAATATACTATATATATACCTACAACTATACAAACAACAAAAGAAAATAAATGTTCTAAATAGTTTACACCTTTTCTTGGTGAATGCTCATCTACATGAGGTTCAAAATCACATTAGCCGCATGTACCTCATCACCATCCTATTACTAAACAAAAATTTGAGTACTACTATACAAAAATTTGAGTTTTAAGTTTTAACTCTACCAGAATAAAAAAATTATTATGTACGGATAGATATACTACATATATACAAAATATATAGTATATACCACAAACATACTCTATAAAGTTTTTAAAAACAACACAATCAATAAACAATATATATATATATATATATGAAAAATATAAAGTATATATACCAAAAAATAACTTATATCTCTTCCTTTGTACATCTTTCTCCTGACCATTGGAAGCACTCGGTTTTCCACTGGCTTCCCTTCTTTAATTTGCTTTTTTCCTCTCCTTCAGAATTTTCACTTTTGAATTCACTGAGCTCTGTTTCATCCTGACAATCTTCGACTTCATAATCTTCATCGTCTTCAAGGTCGGCAAAAGAAGAGGTACCGATTAAATTTCTAATATGTACGTATGCGGGCCACTCGGTCGTCCGCCAACCACGTCAATTCGCGCCGCCGATCTCTGCCACAGGCCTCGCCACTTGAGGTCCGGTGACTCTGGTAAATGTAGAGTTCGGTTCTTCTATGGAATGCGTGTGATGTTTAGGAGAAAGAAGGTCTCGTGTGACTGTGTGAGGACCGATCGCAAAATCGTAAGTGATGGAGGCGGTTCAAACAAATTCGACCTTGAGGTGGAGGTTGATAGTAAATGCGTTGTTGCGTTGGTCGAACTTGGGGACACGACTGGCCCGCATGGGAATATTTTATGTGGGATACACGACCTTTTGAGTCGTCTTTGGACTGTGGAGCTCCACCATGAATACCGTGAAACGAATTTTGTTGCGGATCATTTGGCGTCATTGGCGGCCAAGGGCCCGGGGGGTTTGCAAAGATTGGATCGTCCTCCACCTGGCGCGGGATTTTGGTTGCAGCATGATCTTACCGGTGTTTTGCATCACCGGCAGATAGTGTCGTAAATTTCTTAGGCTTTGCCTTCCTTTTTTTGTACCAAAAAAAAAAAATGACTTCGTAAGATATATTTGTAAATAAAAATAAATAATTGCATAAAAGTATTTCAGTTGTGTAAAAATATACTAAAAATTTTAAGGTAGCATTTTTGTCTATAAAAAATAAAATAAAATAAAATAAAAATGGTTAGGGGTGTAATTTTCTCTTCAAAAAATGGTACATTTTTTAAAATGGGTAAAATTTGGCTAGTAAGACCCAATTTTAGCCCAATAATTTCAGCAAATGAACATAATCCACATTGGAAACACAAGTAAAAAGTGTGGTATTCTAATGATTTCATAATCAACCCTTCACAAATTCAAAAGCAGGAACCATTAAACCATTCAAATCAGTCCTAGTTCACCGTTTCGTTCAATTTTGAACCGGTTCGAATGATTCTTATACTCAGCAATTTGGTGCAGAAAACCGGACCAGAATGAAGGTAGTTCATGATCCAACCGTTTGAACCACTCGGTCTGGTCCGATTTTCAAAACTATGGTTCTCCTATACATCCTTAGACATGCTACTTCCTTCAACCGGAAATGATATTACCAAACATACTAAGAATACGAACTCATCAAACATACCTAGCGGCTCGCGAGCACTCGAACTCGAGTTTGGTCAAATTTGAGCTGTTGACCAAACACGAGCCGAGCTCGAGCGGTTGAGCATGTTATTGATTCAATCTCGAGCACAAGTTTTGGAAGGTCGAGCGTGCTCGCGCGTGGCTTGAGATGTAGTGAATTAACAAAATACCCTTTATATATAGATATTACAATTTCTTAACAGAGAAACTTTTTTTTTCTACCATTTTGAATTGTGAATCACAAATTTTAGCCATGTTTGGCAGAAACATTTTTTTTAACATTTTGACACCTAAAAAGACAAAAATACCTTTACCATCTATTTTTTAAAAAAAATCATGAATATACTCTCAACTTGCACACAACCAATGCATTATTCATGTATTTTTTTTAAAAAATCATAAATACCTTTACCATCTATTTTTTTATCTTATTCTTGCACACAACCAATGCATTATTCATGTCATTCACATTGTTCATTGCCACTAAGAGCTGAGTTTCCAATTCAGCGTTCTTCAACTTGTATTGCTCAAATTCAACTAATGCATTTTTCATGTCATCCACTTTTTTCATTGCCACCAAGAGTTGAGCTTCCATTTCAGCATTCCTCTACTTGTATTGCTCAATTTGATATTGATGTCTATTTGATTTTTCCAGCAAACCGGGTATAATATTCTTTGCTCTTGCGCAAATTTTCGGATCATACCATATAAAAAACCCACAAAAACCGAACTTTTGCTGCAAAATTAGAATTTAGGGCATATTTAGGGCATTTGAAAAAATCACTCTTAGGGCATTCGAAAAAATCACACTTAGGGCATATCTTAAAAACAAAATGAAAACACAAACAAAAACAAAATAATTACCCCATATTTAGGGCATGCCCAATATCTTCTTCCCGGATTATTTTGGGTCCAAGAGGTCTTCAAGTATACTTTATCTCCACACTTGCAGGTCATCTCCATTGGAGCACCATTCTCGGAGTTCCAGCTCGAGCTTCCTCTTGAACTGCTCATTGCAAATCAAATTCTTTTTTTTTCCTCACTGTCTGCAGCTTTGTGGTGTTGTAATGGAGAAACCCGCCATTTTGTATCACTTGCAGAAGGAGACGACCTGCTAGAGAAGGTGACCGTCAGTTGACTCACGGTCAACTGACGATTTGGGCAAAAATGATGCATTTTAGATACGTCAATGACTACAAGTGATTAAGTTGAAACCAGTGGTATCAAAACTGAAAAGTAGGTAAACTTAGGGTACCAAAAGTGAAATTTTCCCGTATATACCACAAACATACTCTATAAAGTTTTTAAAAACAACACAATCAATAAACAATATATATATATATATATTATATATATATATATGTGAAAAATATAAAGTATATATACCAAAAAATAACTTATATCTCTTCCTTTGGACATCCTTCTCCTGACCATTGGAAGCACTCGGTTTTCCACTGATAACTGGCTTCCCTTCTTTAATTTGCTTTTTTCCTCTCCTTCAGAATTTTCACTTTTGAATTCACTGAGCTCTGTTTCATCCTGACAATCTTCGACTTCATAATCTTCATCGTCTTCAAGGTCGGCAAAAGAAGAGGTACCGATTAAGTTTTTAATCTGTACGTGCGCGGGCCACTCGGTCGTCCGCCAACCACGTCAATTCGTGCCGCCGATCTCTGCCACTTCAGGTCTGGTGATTCTGGTAAAATTAGAGTTCGGTTCTTCTATGGAATGCGTGCGATGTGTAGGATAAAAAAGGTCGCGTGTGACTGTGAGGACCAGTTGCAAAATCGTATGTGATGGGGAAGGTTTAAACAAATCCGGGGATAACTAAATATCGGCTATCAGCATTACACCATACTTTAAAAAGTTTGACTTGGTAAGATATATTTGTAAACAAAAATAATTGCATAAAAGTAATTCAGTTGTGTAAAAAAATACTAAAAATTTTAAGGTAGCATTTTTGTCTATAAAAGAAAAATAAAAATAAAATAAAATTGGTTAGGGGTGTAATTTTCTCTTCAAAAAATGGTACATTTTTATAAAATGGGTAAAATTTGGCTTGTAAGACCCAATTTTAGCCCAATAATTTCAGTAAATTAACATATTCCACATTGGAAACACAAGTAAAAAAGTAAAAAGTGTGGTATTCTAATGATTTCATAATCAACCCTTCACAAATTCAAAAGCAGGAACCATTAAACCATTCAAATCAGTCCTAGTTCACCGGTTCGTTCAATTTTGAACTGGTTCGAACGATTCTTATACGACTCAGCAATTTGGTGCAGCAAAACCGGACCAGAATGAAGGTAGTTCATGATCCAACCGTTTGAACCACTCGGTCTGGTCCAATTTTCAGAACCATGGTTCTCCTATACATCCTTATACATGCTACTTCCTTCAACCGGAAATGATATTACCAAACATACTAAGAATACGTACTCATCAAACATACCTAGCGGCTCGCGAGCACTCAAACTCGAGTTTGGTCAAATTTGAGTTTTTGACCAAACTCGAGCCGAGCTCGAGCGGTTGAGCATGTTATCGAGTCGATTTCGAGCACAAATTTTGGAAGGTCGAGCACACTCGCGCATGGCTCGAGATGTAGTGAATTAACAAAATACCATTATATATAGATATTACAATTTCTTAACAGAGAAACTTTTTTTTCTACCATTTTGAATTGTGAATCACAAATTTTAGCCATGTTTTGGTAGAAACATCTTTTTTAACCATTTTGACACCTAAAAAGAAAAAATACCTTAACCATCTATTTTTTTTAAAAAAAAAATATAAATATACTCTCTCATCTGTCTCTCATCTCTCTCTCTCTCCTCTGTCCACTCATTCTAATGCATCTCTCTCTCTTCTCTGTCTTCACTCATTCTAATCTCTCTCTGCTCTCTCTTCTATCGTTCAATTTCATTCTCTCCATTTCATTCTCTCCATATTCTCAAAATTCCAGTGAAATTACGATGACATCTCAGAAATATTAGTCTAAACGGTATGCTTATAATTTATCATGTTTTTTTAATGGGTCAGTTTCGTACACTCAATTTTGTAGAAAAAGAAAAATTGAAAAAAAAATCGAAAGAAAACACAATATTCAAATGAATTACAAGAACATTGGAAAAAAAAAGTTCCCAGAAATCGATTTCTGGGTTCTAGAAATCATTTATGGTCGTAGAAATCCTTAAAATATACCAGAAATAGTTTTTGGATCCCCAAAATGATTTATGAGATCCCAGAAACGATAGATACATCTAAAAAACGGTTTTAGAATCACATAAACCGTTTTTGTGATTCCAAAAGTCATTTCTGGTTCAAAATTTATTTGTTTTATTATGTAAGACATTGATTAGTCAGAATGTTCGGGTGTGCGGGATCTGCTCCTTCAAGGTTGAGCCACGGGACGCGACGGTGAGGACAAGAAGAAGGTTTTGGAGAGGCACGAGAAGTTGGGTCAGCGCGAGGAAGAAGAAGAAACCGACTTGCTCCGTTCCAAAGTGTCGGTGAGTGTTAACGTTCTCAAATACCACCGCATATGAGAATTGCTGAAATAAAGTTGCAGCGCAAGTTTTCGAGGAAGAAGATTTTTTTTTTTTTTTTT
>CACSLK010027752.1:5173006-5185844 GCA_902706635.1 Striga hermonthica | reverse complement strand
CCAAAACCCAAAAAAAAAAAACAAAACAAAACAAAACAAAACAAAACAAAAAACCCGCGCTGGAGGAAAAGTGAAAAGTTCGACGTGAACGAGGTTATCATTCCGTTTTTAATTTTCAGCAAAAGGGTTTCTCAAATTAAAATTAGGTACATTTTTATACTCACATGTTTTTGTATCTCTACCTTGTTCTCTTCAACTCGGCTCCAACGCATTTGCAACCTTTTTCAGGATTGGACAAGAAATATACTAATATATAATTTTTAAATTCTTATTTAGCTATCCGGTTCTATAATTGACTTGGTGACCAGGCGCTATCGGTTAGACCTTTGACCCGGAGGCCAGCCCGAGACACTGCCCGGTCCGGATGAACACATTGTTTTCATGTGTACGAATAAGATTTAATCTATAATTAATTTTAAAGTAATAAAAAGAAGTAATCTCGACCGAGCGCCCTCTCTGACCAAAATCGAGTTTACCACCCGGCGAGCAAGCTGGCTCCCAAAACAATGCATCCAGATCTATATTTCCATATTCACACAACCTTAAAAATTCTAAAAAGAAAATAATAATTAAATATATTATTTTATATAACGGGATCGTAGCATCTCCCTTTATTTTTTATCTTTCTCCGAAAAATGCACCTCCTTCTCCAAAGAATAACATTTCCAAAGATCAGTTTACATCGTGAATTTATTCTTCAGTGCTTAACTGAAAGTCATGCTTTGAATTATTGATCTTAGTAATTTTAATGTATAAATGCTAACACAGAAGCAACCAAAAAGAAGAACTAATACTCAATCTTCTGCCCTGACCTGTATCTATATAACTGTACAGTGATATATACACAATGCAGGATCTCAAAAATAGTTGCTTAAAAAAAAGTATGGTGTGTGGTATTATGATATGGCCATCAAAGGGCTTTCTGGTCCAATCTTTCGTTCCAGTTCAGGCAACGAATCAAGCTCCGAAACCAATCGCCCGTTTGGTCGGATTTATTCACAGTCGGGAGTGGATGCTGGCTCATTGATATCCTAACCGAGTCTCCTCTCGAGAGCTGTTGCCTTCGCTTGCCGTCAAACGACACCCAAGCATTGCTCCGCGCATCATCCGGAATCTAACATGAAGTGATTAAAAAACTTGTGAAATAATAAAATGTTTAATCTTGTGAAATAATAAAATCTCAAGAGGAATATGCACAAATGATAAATAGTCTCAAGAGGAATATGCTGAAAATGGTTTTTGGACATATCGATGTGAATTTAGTGGGATGTCGATTTGTTGAGCAAGAGTGATGGAAAGAAACCCTTTTCTTCATTGATAACATTACAAAATAATTCCGGGATAATTACAAAAGTAAACGTTGCGGTTTTGATCTGATTGCGAAAAGAAAAATTAAACTTAAGTTTCTTTTGCGAACTCTCTTTACATGTGTTTCTCTCCTACAAAATCGCACCATGAAGAGGTGTTTGTCTCAAGACTCAAGCGGTATTCATATTTTTGAGTGATAACTGAGTTTGTTTGCAATGAGGCTAAATTTCAGCTGTACTTTTGGCAGTCATCCCCACTACATAATTATATCTAGCCCCATCTGTTGTGTATAGTTTCAAAATGAAGTAGCCTCATTAATAGGACATTAAGAGATTACAGAAAGATAAATTCTAATCAGAATTGTTTAGTTTCTTATTGTGGCAGTAAATGATACCTTTAATTCCAGCCGAGCAGAATCTGGAAGTATGACTGGTCTGAATGAGAGAGAATGTGGGCAAATCGGTGTGAAGAGCATACATGGAACATTTGGATGTACCTGCACATAGGAAGGTGGCTTATTTTACTTTACCGATCTGTTTCTAAAAGACCAGTAGCACAAGGTCAGCTACAAAAGATAGCTACATGCTTTAATTAGGTTGCACCATCCCTAATGAGGGCACAACAAAGCCCAGACACCTAAAACTGAAATCTTTTAAGTTTTTAGCATTCTCAGCCATATTCTCGCCTTTAAAATCAGTGCACTCAAATGTGCAATTGGAAGAATATATCAAGTTTCACCTTTCATGCGTCAAAGTAAAATCAATTGAACCAAAATTTCTTATCCTGCTATGGTCGCATTTCTTCTGATAGACAACAGTAGATCCAGTCAATCTTGAATCAATCATTGAAATTAAGCTGATTCTTGGACTTCCTTTCTTCCTACCCAAAGATAATGAAATTCACAAAGAGAACCCTACACTATCAAATTGTAAACCTGGACTATCCCATCGGTCCCAACATCCTTCCAGATGGAACAATATAAAGACCTTTTGCTTCCTCAGTCTAAAAGTTTTTATTGCCGGGCAATGTATAAGTGGAAAGGGAGTAATTTCATCTTGTCGGTTACGACAACTTAAGTTATGTCGTAAATCAGATTTAAGAATTTCAATCTTTGTCGTTATTATCACTTACCATAGAACCTCCAGCGGCTGTAGAATACGCTGTACTTCCAGTCGGAGTTGCAACTATAACTCCATCACCTTGGACCTATCAATACAACAACTGATGACATCACAAACATAGAAGCATTTCTTTTCTCTACTCTAAAGTCTTACTATACTTTTATACTAAATTGGAACCTTAAAAAATAGAAAGGGCATAAAATGTACACTTTGTATGAATTTCTGTATCCTGTTATTAAATAAACCCACCATACCTTAGTTATGAGGCGGTCATGTTCGTAACACTCGATCTTCGAAAGATAGGGATTAGACCCACGGTCAACAACAATTTCGTTCAAGACATCAAATATCTTTCCTGGCATAGGTTTCCCATTTCGGAATATCTGACAGTGGAGTCGCATTCTGAGGGTAATATAAACACCGTCAGCCGTGTTGTTCCCATGAATCACTTGCCTTAGATCATTCTTGAAATCATCAAACTGAAATAACAAAATTATATTTCAGGAAAATAAGTACTAGAGAAACTTGATGATTTCTCTTAGGGGCAATTGCAAAAGTACCCCTGATTAAGTTTGACCGAAGTACAAAAATACCCTCAGGAGTATATTTGTAAATTCAAAAGTCAGCTGGCTTTTGTTAGCAATAAGGTCAACATCAAGTAAGTCATTGATCCTTTTGTGTCATATGGGTTGAGAAAAAGGGACATACAGTATGGGAAGTGAGAAACCCTAACGATCCCAGGTTAAACGAGACAACAGGAGGAACAGCGCCCCTGAATAAGTTAGAAGCATGAAGTATGACACCATCTCCACCCAAGCAAGCTACAAGATCAACTCTCTCATGAAGGTCACTGCATTAGGAATATGACGGAGGATCCGTCAGCATAAACCACTCAACAAATGAAAATGAAAATTTTGACAAATTGATGACACATTAAAAATTTGAGGACCAAAATTTGAGTACCTTGTATCTTGACTGTAGAATGTCTGGATAAAACCGAATCCTGGAATCCTAGCAAAAACATCATGAACCTCTGGTTCAACGAGAACATTCATCTTCTCCTGGTAATATAAGAATGAGGCAACCTGAAGGAAACACAAACCTCAAAGTTATGGTGTTAACTGAAGACACACTTTTCTAAATTAAGACAATTCTTCCACAAAATAACTACCAAATAATAAATTTAAGAGAAACAAACTACAATTAGGAAATATCGATAATACCTCAAGGAAAAATGGGGATAAAAGGGAGAACAAAAGGGTTTACCTCTTTAGCTTCCTCCATGAGTTCTTCGCCCAGCTTCTTCAACAACAATACAGTCTTTGGTGTAGATTTCCACAAGAGCATCTGCTGCTGAGTGCTCGGATGAGTGAACGCCAAGGACGACTCAGTCACCTTTTCTCTAGTGCAAGAAAAACCATCTGTCCTCACTAAGAACATCTCCGCTTTCTTTCGGGACTGCAATCTCACGACCCCTGTTGCTGAAGCACACATATTTCCTTCGAGTAAATCCATGTTCTCATCATCTGAAGAGATGTAGCTCATGACACCAGTCCCGGTTGGTCCAGTAACCATACTGGACATGGCATTTTTATCTAGGCCATTTCTTGTGCTTACGGAACCATTTTCTTTACTCTTTTGGAACTCAGTATCATTTTTGGCATTATCCGTATGATTAGAGCGAACTGTTGGAGACTGATACGACCCGTTAGTGATAGCTGCAGTCTCTGGGCCCAGTGATGGCTTCACACTTTCAAGCGATCCATTCATACTCTCTTTGTTATTAAGGCTTGTATTAAAGTTGGCTACTTTTTGAAAGACACTCCCATTGTTCTTGTACTGCAAAGCAGATAGCATATCCAATCTTTTCTTTTCGTAACTGAAGTATGTTCCTGGCGAAACCTTTTTATTCGTGAAAAAACGGGACATTGCTTTTCTGGAGAAAATATCCGGAGGAGGCAGCTGAGACTCCAACGGCTTCACATCTAAAGAAAAGTCCACTGTCGACTCTACTCCACCATAAACACCAGTCACAACAGTATCCACACTGGTCGTTACAGGATTATTGGATCTTTCTATGCGAGTATCCTTATTCTGAGTTGATGGAGGGTCCAGATTATTCAAAGAGACATCAGATTTTTGTGGGACCAGCCCATTTCCATTATAAGACGATTTACCATCTTCAAAACTTATGGAATCTTCAGATTCCCGAATGCTTTGAATCCCCCTTTTATTGGACGCAACTCGATCCACATAATGCCTCCACCTAGATATCATAGACGACGTCCTCCTTCTTCCTTCCTTACTGTGTACATAAATCGGTCGCTTACTTGAATCGGACACTAAATTAACAAATAGAGCAACCTGCTCCTTGGAAGGCGAAGTCCCAACTTCCACAGGGAGATTGATCACCTCAATCTTCCCAGATGAGACAGCTACGTCCAAAATGGACTTGTAAAAGTTGTCCTTCACTATTTCCGCCCTGAGATCGATAATCGTTCTGAACCCCTTCTCAAGCAGCCACCTCAGACTCTCTTCAGTCACCTGGCCACCTTTCCAGAAAGCAACCTCTAAATTTTCTGAATGCGCTTCATCTTTTGAGTTGGATAAATAAACCGGGCCCCAATTGGCAAACAGTGTCTGGCAAGGGTATTCGTCCCCTCTCGGGAATCCGGAATCGTAACACACGTTTTTCAATCTCTGCAATTTTCTCCAGACATTCAAACTCCGTTCGTCACCGGGTGTCAGATAATTTTCTAATGCCGCGTGCAAGCTCTCGCAGTAGCTCTTCATTTCCGAACGGAAGTTCGCAAGGGGAGGGACATTGTCGTCCATTATAGTCTTATCCAAATCGCGAAAGGAATTCATTATGGAGGATCTTCCAACCAGAACATCCTCTCTCCCTTTATTCAGAAGGCACACCATGCAACCAAGAACAGAAACTATTTTGTCTTCTAACAACGGTTTATCCTCAGATGGCATGTCATATGAGACGCTGCATTCTCCAGTTAAAGGGTTGCACAATGCATCCATTAAAGCGTTGTGAAAACGCTCGGCTGCCCTGAAAATTCTGCAGTAGGCCTCTACCTCGGCTATATCTCCGGGAAGGGGTCCCACCCAAGGTATTTGCGATGATTCATGGGCGTGAATGTTCTTCACATTCATGAAAAAATTAAGTCAATACAAGGCATGAAAGTAGCAGTGACTATTTCAGCATAATCCCCTCAAAACCCGTAATTAATCTCAATCCCAAAAAAAAACTGTAAATTCGACAAGAAAAAATAAAAATTACGACAAACACGATGAGCAGTGAGCTGATCAGATTCACTAGCCATTTCAAAAAAAAATAAAAAATAAAAGAAAAAGATCAAAGCAAACCTAATTTTCAAGCTAAAGATTAAACAGCATACTCTTCAAATATCAAAAGCCCTAGATAAATCTACCAAACACTGACCTGCGAGTCGAGGCCAATGTTAGCTGATAGGGAGCTGGAGAGCTGAGCACTGACGAGAAGCCTGAAACGACGGCGTTCCAGCTGCAGCCATCTCTGCTTCCTCTTCTTCAGCTTCGGAGGCTGAAGCCCGAGGCCCGGCACGGAAATTCCGACGCAACTGAGCTGCCTGCAAAACGACGCCGTTGGGAGTGATTGATTCATGTGGGCGTAGCATTGGCAATTATGATTAGAAAAATAACAAATTGATGCAGCCATGCCACAATAAAATATTAGAAAATTGTAAAAAAATGGCTGTGGTTTTTGATTAAATTATTGAATCTTGACAATCTTATTTTATAATTTTTATTTCAGTTTTGGTGAGGAAAGTTAAAATATATGTATATGGTATTTTGAAATAAAGTATGCATTTTTTTAAACTGTTGTCTTGGATATATTGGAGAGAAAAAAATTAAGATGAAAAAAATGAATTTTTGTGGATGGTATCAAATATCAACGGGCTGTTGTGGACAAAAGATAACGGGACAGCACAATTTTGGAGCTAAAAAAATGCGAAATGAGATACAATAATGTAGGAATATCAAAAAATATACATTATAATTGTATGTATTTCCATGATTTGATAGAAATTATGATGAGTCGAAGACTTGGATCTAGGTTGAGTCGGCTATAAAAGATTTTCGATAGTCCTAGAGTTGTCGATTACCTACAGAACAAGTGTCGGGTGGTGCTCGGTGTGAGCACTCTAACGCTCAAGTCATAAATGAAAAGAAGATGGTAATGTATTATGTATATAGAGAATTATAAAGAGTGAGTAGAGAGTTTGCAATTGTACACCCTCCCCCATTTATAGAAAGAGCACCTGGGTGCTGAAGATTTAGCTGTCGAGTACCTACGGTCACTCTGCCAAGAGGTGCCCAGAGTTGCCCAGCTACTCGACATCAGTCCTTATCTGCTTTGTATTCATCCTCATCCTAATTAAATTCATTCTTATTCGAATTAGATTCATTCGTATCTTTGATTAGGTCCATTACTTAGGTCTTCGTATCCACAGGTCATTCCTTTACTTAGCTCGTCTTGTTGTGTACTCGCAGGTCTATTTCCTTCGGTCGTCCTGTTGCATATGTGTAGGTATCTTCTTTCCCTAGATCGTCCCGGTGTGTATTTGTAGGTCTCTTTCCTTAGGTCCTTCTCTTTGGTGTTAGTAGGTCCCAAGTATTTAGGTTGGTCGTTCTCCCAACGAGCTTGCCATTGTCCAAGTCCTATAGGTCGTTCGACCTAATGTTGAGGCATATGGCCTGTTTAGCTATTATATTTCCCATTTAGCTCGCTCCAGACCCATCTTAGTCATTTAGGTGGCCTTTATGGTTCATCATCGACTAGCTCGACATGTTGAAGGTCAATAGGTCTTCCTCATTGATTAGCTCGACATATTGAAAACCAATAGTCTTCTTAATTGATTAGCTCATGAACTTGTTAGAGGTAAATAGGTCTTCCTCATTGATTAGCTCGGCCTATTGGAGGTCAATAGATCTTCTTCATGGGTTAGCTCATTAGCTCGACCTGTTGAAGGTCAATAGGTCTTATTCATGTATTTGTTCATTAGTTTGACCTGTTGAAGGTCAATAGGTCTTCTTAATTGATTAGCTCATTAGGATGATCTGTTGAAGGTCAATAAGTCTTTTTCGTTGATTAGTTCAATCACCTTCTAATTTCTGTTCTAAGGTGAAATAGGTTGGTTGTCCTGTCATTAATTTGGATGATTTGACTATTATTCCTCATATCTTCTCAATCTACTCGAACTCAATCACTCCGAAGTGGCTCGACTGCTCAACTCGAGCTATTTGAAGATGGATTCTAGTTAAGTCGACCGAGCTATAAGATTTGCCATTCAGTAAAGTCGTAGTTCTGGTTCAGCCAAGCTATAGCTATATCAAATATATTCCCCTTTTATCTTTTTTTCCCCTTTCATCAATCTTATCAAAACAATTCAAAAGTATAATTCAATGTTATTACATAAACAAAATTTACTATTTATTCACTTATATTTTTAAATATCAATCATTTATAATCGAGTGTCACAAAAAAAAAAAAATATCATTTTTCTTCATTATTTATGTTAGTGTGTCATTTTTTTTTCCAAAATAATTTATATCAATCAGCTTTTCAAATGCTCCAACTTGCTAAGTGGACATATATATTGTCGTAATGATATTTTCTTTCTCATCTCTAAATGTCAAGCATTTCTATTTTCAAATATTTTGACAAGGCTTGAGTTTGGGCAGTTGTTTCACCTGCATTTCTTCCGTTTATGGGTTGGGGATGGATGGGTTCCTTCGATCGAGCTTGGATTTTCTTTTTTGGTGGAAATGAGTTAGGTTAACCGGTGTCTTGTTGGTGGAGGCGATGATACCTGGTCTCTAATTGTTGTTGTTTGGTGGTGTTGCCTATGGAAAGTGGCTTCGGTTTTGTAGGTCTGAATCTAGTCATCTTAGCCTTTTATCAGGAGTTGGGAGTTTCTAGATCTGTACTTGGGCTGGAGTCTTGTCATTCTTGGTGGTCGCCTCTGAGAGTTCCTTCGTGAATGGAAGTTCGGAGTAGTTTGCCTAATTAAAAGGGGAAAAAAAAGAACGGAGAAAAAAGTAAAAATGCGGCGATGATCAGAAATTTTAAGAAACCACTTGAAAACACCTGTTTATGTTTTTATTCACTAACCAAATTTTGTTTTTATGCAAATTATGCATATACAAATATTGTACCTTGTCATATCATGCTTATGTTGCAACAAGAAGCTCGGAACAAATTCAGTGCCAAGGAACTTCGATAAGCCGATTATGGCTAACAAAATCTTGGAACCTTATGTAAATTGTTAAGCAAACTAGTATAATATCCTTGTGCTTTAGATGATGTAAGTGTTCGACATTAGTTTTTGTTTGTGTAAATAAGACTCGTCTTCTATCAAACTAAATATTCGTTACTTTCAAAAATCAGCACTTCTCCTACTTTTTTATGCACATTTAAATAAATATCACATTTATTGTTCTACAACTAAGTATACTCTGAATCGTAAAAAATTATCGATCGATTATGTGTCAAGTTGTGGAACAAACTTCAAAGTCACAAAGTTGTATACAAGTTGTAAGAAGATACTTACTTAGTAGACCTAAAAAAGTTTCTCTAAACCTACAAAATTCTCATTCCCCTACAAATTCATGAATAGTTCAAAAGTCTCATTCTTTTGGGTTGTCTTTTTGTTTCACAATATCTTTATAAGATTGTACTTTGTGCTCCATCCATCAATTGGTACTTGATAGTGGGTCTTTTCTTTCAAAAAGGGATGGTGTTCTTTTACTTGAGCATAGGACCTTTATAAAGATCAAACACTTTATTTGTAGCATGGCCCATGTTAATTCCATAACTACAATCATACCCCCCACCAATATTGAATAATTTGTTTGAGATTTCCATATCAAATGGAATGAAAAATGTGGCCCATATGATTATTAATTTATTTTTATTTTTTTTTTTAACTATTTTCACAACTTGCCTTTCATGAATGTTTGGTCATATTAGAGTGTAACATTATTAAAGAATTATTGTAATTTGTGGAGAACATTGATTTGGTAGTCACGGGTTGCTAAATGCTAATAGACACCACAAAGAACAAACTCAAAACATTAGAAATATTTTAAGTTGCACCAATAATTACAAAATTAATCAAATTTGTTAATGACTATAAGGGCTTAATAGTCTAATTGGGTTTCTACCATTTCAACTTATAGAATTAGATTTAAAACATTACATTGGAAAAATATGGTACATCCTTAAATTGCACATTAACAACCCATACATAACACCCCCTTTTATACCTTCTTGCCAACCCTTTTTAGGTTTTGTCATCAACATCTAAAATCAAACTATCCCCACCCATTTTTTTTCAAAGTCTCTTCACATTCTTGAAAAAGATTCACTAATTCTTGTAGAAAATCACACATTTCACCAAAATGATCATCATCAATAACTAGTCTTGAAAGGCTTGTAAGTCTTGAGATCACCAACAACTCCGGCCACCGACCCCACGCCAGCCGCGATCGATATAACCAAACACGCCATACTAAGAATTTGAAGGCACACCCACCTCGAACTCCCCTTGGGTATCCTCTTTTGCACGATGTACATCTCGACCGGGAAATAAACCGTCAACGGCCAAAACCCTAAAGCCCCCAATATCCCCACGACATCGTTGAAAAACGGCATTAGCATCGAGATCACGGTCGTGATCACCACGAAAATGGTCCTCCAAACAAGCCTAAACAAGCTGAGCTTCAAGGGCTTGTACCCGGGAATTGGGATCGAGATTTCTTTTGTGATGAATTTGTTATCGGGAAAATAGTTGGATGCCGTTTTCTCGATGAAGGCAAAGAGGGGTTGGCAATAGACTTGGTAAGCTCCAATGAGGTGGATCACAATTGCGGCATTCGCTATGTCGAGAAGCCAATAAGGATTGTAAAACCCGAAGCCCGTGAGGAGGTTGCCCGGAGACAAGTCCCCGAACGCCGCGTACCCGAAGCAACCGCAAAGCATGTAGAAAATTGTGGTGACGGCCACGCTTATGAAGGTCGCCTTTTTCATTGTCTTGTGCTCAGCCGGTGGGGATTTGATCGTATCCTGTAAAATTACAAAGTAATATAAATATTTACTGGTAAAAAAAAACGTGTATTTTTTTATACATTTATCAGCTTGTATTTTTATATGTTTAATTCTTTCGCGCTTATATATTTTTTGACTTGTATATTTCTTTGGATGATTCTTGTACTTTGATATTTTTCTGTTTTATTTTTAGACTATTGGAGTATTTTTCACGGGCTGCGAAAGAATGTGTAGGCAGTATGGGGTGTGCCCCAAATAACGATGTCGAGTGAAATCAAATTCGACTTCAAACGTCAAATCTTACTTTGAGTTTGATTTTTACGCATACATAAACACACATTTACGACTTAAGTCATCAAATATTCTTCATTCAAGCTCCCATGAATTTTCAGGTCCGGTTCAAAATTGATGTTTTTTGGGAAAACAATATATATACAAGTAGAGAGTAAGGAAAAAAATTAGTTTTGTACCTGAATTTCAATAAGGATAAGAGAGTAAGAATAGGCAAAAGCTATGGCACCAAGAGCTTGAAAGCTTCTCCAAATCTTTTGCATCTCCGTGATCGAGCCGGAGGCGGTGGCCGTGCCAATGCTAATTCCGGTAAGGCTTCCCCTGAATTCACCGGATTCTGGAAAATAATTTTCTCAATAATTCAGCAAAATTTCTTAAAGATGCAACATTTTTATTAGTAAGGAATTTTCGAAACCTGCGACTTTTGCGATGCCAAGGCCTAAGCCGATCGTGGAGTAAGTAAACGACATAATGGCAGCAACAATCGAAAGCCACCAAATCTGATCGAAATCTGGGATTTGTGAGAAAATTATTTCAATCACACCAAATGCAATCATGTAAGGATTGCTTGAAACTCTGCAGGGACTATTGTCTCCTCTTGTGTGGAAACAATTAGACCTCTCAATTGCCCTGTCACATTTTTCACATCAATTTATCAAAATTAAGCTTAACAGTAATCAATACTATAAGATAGTAAAAGTAGCATTGAGTTGGAAAATAAATAATCACTACAATGATACCAAAAAATATAGTTTTACTATAAAATAAATTGGGTTCAATAATTTTCAACATTAACTTGTAAAAGTATGACATTTAAACATAATCATGAGAGATGCTACAGTCTCGTTGTGGAACCATCTGGTCGGGGTTTATCATGTAAACCGTCCGTCGGGGATAGTTGATCAAACAATTACAAACTCCGATAGAATAGTTCAGTAACGGGACCGTAGCATGACCGTAGCATTTTCTAATAATCAGATCTATTTAGGATAAAATCTTTTCATTTAGAATGATTTATACTTACATCATACTTATAGATGAAGCAATTGTGTATCCAATAGCAACACCAAAAAGATTCACATACTGAATTGCCCCACAAACCTTCACCTGAAAACCACCTGAAAATTTTTCAAGAATTTCACATTAAAAAAAAAAGAAAAGAAAAAAGAAAAAAAAAATTGATAATACATTAATAAATAAAAAAAAGGCAAAAATTACCTAAATTGGCCCTAACAGCATCCATGTAAGTGTAGTTTCTCTTGCCGTTGTCCGGGTCGCCGGCCCGGTAACAGGCCGCCAGAAGGGCAGAAGTGTAATAAGTCACGAACGAGAAAAGGAACAGCATGGTTGGGCCTGCTACCCAACCCAACTGGGCCGTGGCCCATGCCAGCGATAGAACGCCGGATCCAATCACAGCTGTTATGATATGAGCACTCGCCGTCCAAACAGTCCCTATCAAAATTAACCAAAAAAAAAAATATCGAAAATATTAAAATAAATATATAATAATATGTTTTATAAGAAAAATGCTAAGGTCCCGTCGCGAAACGATACCGTCAGCGTTTTTCACGATACCGTCAGCGTTTTTCATGGATAAGTCATGTAAGTTATGTTGTGTGGACGATAACAAATCGAACCATTCCGTCAACAGGACTTTAGTCGTTCCCGTTTTATAATATATATTATATTATATTAAATAAGGGAAAATTACCAGTTCTTTTGAGCTTGCCATCATCATCATAAAGCTTGGAGCCAGGCTGAGGAGGGACATTAAGGGAAACATCAAAAACTTGGTGCTGCTTTGTGCCTGTGCTCTCACTCATCTTTTTTTTTTTTTATTTTTTTCTCAATATTTTCAAGTTAGAGAAAACTGAAAATGGTACAAAAATAAAAATAAATTGAAAATCAAATGGAAGATAAATTTTTAAAATATGGCACAATTTTCAAAGGGTTAGAGAAAGTAAATAAAGATTGAATTTTTATTTTTTATTTTTTTTTCTTGATTTTTTTGGGCTTT
>CACSLK010027752.1:5130416-5155878 GCA_902706635.1 Striga hermonthica | reverse complement strand
ATAAGGCTAAGAATTCTAAATATAAGATAATTAAAGATATAAAATGGAAAACGAATATCATGTTATAGAAAATATAGAAGAACAAGGAATTTATCTATCAGATATATTATTAGATAAAAAAGTAGTAACAAAAGTAAAGAATAAAGGAAATTTAGATTTAGAAAAGAAAGATGGAATAAATAATAGTATACTAGAAAAACTAAATAGGAAAAATATAATACATTACGGAATAATGAATGGAGAACAACCGATTAGAATAGAACAAGCAAATAATAATTTTCAAGCACCTTTAGTTGAAATAAATCAAATAAAAAAAAAGATTAGAAAAAAATAAAAGAAGGAGATAGGAAAAGGATAAGTTATATACATATAAACACGGTACAAATAGTATTACGATCAACATTTAGAGAAGGAATAAAAATACCCGTAAATATAAGAGTTGAAGATAATAGAATTATGCATAAAGAATCAAGAAAGTTAGGAGAAATAGAAGGAGATTTAGGGTATGGAGTAATTAAATTTAATATATCATTACAATTTCATATACCATTATCAACCAAGAAAATTAATAACTGTATAGGAATAATATGTAATTTTCAAGAAAAAACATTAATGGAATCAGGATATATACCTATGGTTGTTTGTTATAGAATAGCCTATGCATTAAGTAATAGTAGTTTAAGTATGAATTATCAAAATCAAGAAAGAATATATACAGAAAAATTATTCAATGAAACCAGTACTATTATTAAAAATGATAGAATTCAAAAAAATTTTTTAAGAGAACATAGTAGACGATCATTTAGTAATCCTACAAATTTAGGAAAAATGAATGAAAATAGTTTATTAAAAATTCAAGAAATTGAAGAACCTCATAGTAGCAATAGTTTATATAAAGAGGATAAAGAAATAGAAAAATTAAATAAACAGGTAAATGAATTAAGCTCATTAGTAATAAAATTAAATAATAAAATATAAAATGAAAAGGAAAGATATAAAAATCTTGAACTAGCTGAACTAAAAAAAAAAAGAATCAAAGAAATAGATTATTTAATAGAAAAATTAATTCAATATAAATATATAGAAAAGGATGAACAGAAATTAAAACAGTTAGATTATAATATACAAAGACATAAGCAAAAATCTAAAAAATTACATAAAATAGGACCACCTAAAACGATAACATAAAATGGTATCAGAGCTAGATAACAATAAAATGAATACAAAACAAAATGAATACAAGAAAAATATATTGTGATATAGACTGGGAAATACAAAATATAAAAATAGATATAACAAGGTATATTTATTTACATGAAATTACAAATTTAAATTTTTATTATGAAATGATGATGATATGTGAAAGAAAAAGAAAAAGATTAATACAAATACAAAAACAAATAACAATTGCATAAAATAAATATGAAAGATGCTACATCCACACCAAGTGGGTACTACGGGGTAGCATCGACTAAACCCCATGTGAGATTGTCCCACATGGCTCTAATGTGAGACAACCCCACATGGAGCTGTCTCATTGTTTGTTGGCTCCTTAGTATTACTGTGACATGTCAATGATGTTAAAGAACCAATTGTTGGCTCCGTTACGGAGTCAACAACCAATAAGATAAGTCAATGAATCAAAAGCCGCTCAAATTTATGGTTAGTTTTCTTAACTGCTGTGAGGGTTTAATTAATGAAAAAATCATGCAAAATCTTGGGGCAATGTAAATCAGTCAACAAATATATATACATATGTTTATAAGAAAAAAATAGTTTCTAAAAAATAATAAATAAAGAAATTTTATAATATATATTTATGTTTAAAATTATGATATAACAGTGGATAAAATTATGAGAATTTAATTCTATCCTATCTAGATAAGGCTGCTGGAGTATCTCCACTATTAAAATCTTGAGAACTTGTGCAATGCTAAATTATTAAATTTCGAGCAGTATTGTAATTGGGTCTAGTCTTGCATATATGATATGTAAATAAACTCGAGTCTTGAATGATATGGATAAAACTATGTAAAATTACAAAGAGACTGAGTCTCTACTTGAGTTTAAAATAGACTTAAGAGTAGACCGCGTTTCTTTTCTTAGCTGCACATCAACGAGACATAGTCTACCTTTATAAAGAATAATTTTTTTAGATTTAGGTGGCAAATAAATTTTGAGATTGAACTCAAAACACCGTGGTTGCTAGCGCACACATATTTATAGACCAGCTAAAATTCAGACAAAGAAAAAAATAATTAATAACAACTATACTAGCATTGGCACAAATATTTAGAGAACAATTGAAAAAAAAAATAAAAAAAAAAATAAAAAAATAACACTAAGAGCATGATTGGATACAAAAATTTCTCAAAAAAATCTGAACATTTTTAACTCAACCACTTTTTTAATTAAACTTTAACTCAACCCCACTATCATCAATATTATCAATATAATTAAATAATATCAATCAATCATTCTTACACATAACATCACCTTAATTCACTATTTATCTACTCACATAATTTTAACTAACCATCACTTCAAATCTTCTCTTTCCTACTTTACATCAAATTAACTTTAATCATTTTATTTTAAATATTATTTTAATATATCCACTAACAATTAATCATACCAACTTTTCAAAACTAACAAAACCAAACAAAAAAATTCAAACAAAACCAAAATTTTTTATATCCAATCATCCTCTAATAAACAACACTACTAACATTAGGTACACAGCGTGTTCCATGTCCTACATTCTACTCATTAAATAAAAGTAATACAAATTTTTAAATATAGGTACGTTTGGTTGTTAGCGTTTCCGCCAAGTTTTAGCGTTTTTGATATTGTTAGCTAATTTGAAAGTTTGACCACCTCAAAATTATTGTTTGGTAAAATAGCGGATGACAACAGCGGTTTGGGCCCAAAAGCTGATATTGGAAACGCTGCTTGGAGCAGCGTTTAAGCTTAGCAGTTTCAAGTTTTTTTTTTTTTTTTTTGATCGTTAGTTTCAAGTTTTTTATTTAATTATGTGAAAAGTGGACATTTTGGGGGCATTATGTATACTGCAATTATGATTATCAGTGACACAGTCCACAATGCAATTACTTTTTTTTTTTATTTCATTTTATTAATTTATTTAAGAATTAGTTTCCTTTAATATGTAATGATGGAATAATTATTTTTGAAATTCTTTTTCTTATGTGAAATTTCTTATTTTTCAATATAACAAAATAAGTTATGTATGTCATTATTTTAAAATAAATTTAATTCTTTATATATAAATATATTATTCTTATTATTTTTATTATTTGAGTAATTATACATTTACTTACATTAGTTATTTTATTTTACTTAATAACATCAATCAGCTAATTTTACCAAACACTTCAGCACAATCCACTAATGTAATCCGCCAGTCAAAACAGCCAATACAATCCGCTGGTCAAAACAGCTGATATAATCAGCTAACAGCTAACCGCTAACAGCTAATTGCCAAACAAGGTCATACTGTTCAGATAACATAACATAAATGTTATTTAATAAAAGTAATACAAATTTCTAAATATACTGTTCAGATATACTGCATGAATAATGAAATAACATAAATTATATAATAGATAAAAAGTCGAAAAATAAAATAAAATATGCAATCAATGAATTATTATCGTTCTGTTACTATTTTCTTACCAAAGGCTAAAAGTACGCTATTTTTTTCAGTAACTTTTTAATATTGTAATTTTTATATAAATTAAAATATATTTAACATATATTATTCATTTATCTTATTTTTGTCAATATACATTATAAATATATTTAATAGAAAAAAATGTGCATTCGTTCATCTTAAATTTCTCATTTCAAAATTATAGGAACTAAATTATCGAATGATAGTTATATAGTAATTCTGACATTTCCATACAAATAAAATGACAATAAAATGATAAAGATGTATAGTAATTCTAAAGTTTGTTTTTCATACAAATAAAATGATACATATGAAAGATTTATAATGCATGAAATGCATAAAAAATGCCTTGCTTTTTCTACAACACTTTAACATATACTCTTTGTAAATATACTATATACTTGCATTATAATAAAAATACTATATCATTAGTTTTAGATATTATAGTTGAATAGTAATAATAATAATGATAATAATAATAATAATGATAGTAATAATAATAATAATAATAATAATAATATACACATAATAATTGTAGTGGTTAAGTGCCTTATAATTTTAAGAAAACATTATATTCTAACCTACATAAAAAAAATACATAAGATGTGAACCAATAAAAAATATAACATATTAAATTTCGTAACAAAAAAAAATAATATTTATATTTAAAAAAAAAATAGACTAATATCAATATAAATGTTTGTTGTGTATATTTCCCACTAACTCCAGCACTTTAGAGGATGCTTTGATACAATTTTTTTTTTTCAAAAAATTCTAATAATTTTTAACCAATCACTTTTTTTTTTAACTCAACTTTATTGTTCTCAATATTATTAATATAATTAAATAATACCATTTAATCAATTTAACAATTTACATCAACTTCAATTCATTGTTCATCTACTTACATAAATTTAACTAATTAATTATCACTTTACATCATCTCTTCCATACTTTTACATCAAATTGATTATAATTATTTTTTTAAATATTATTTTTATATAAATTTAAAATCTCATTAACAACTAATAATACCACTTATTTAAAAAAATAACTATACCAAATCAAAAAAATTCCAATAAATCAGCTGATTTTCACGAATGGGTCAATCAATCGGTTGGGCCTAAGCTTTAGCTATAACCTATATAGTGGGCCTAATTGTTGATGTGAATTCTAAATGGGTCGGGATGAATATGGCTTAAAAAGCCCAGTGATCAAAGAGTAAAGTCCAAGACTCCAAGTATAAAATGATTAACAACTCCAATAATCAATAACAAGTAATTATAGCATGATTGACATATTTGAATGACATGAAAATATAATAGTTATTCTTTCATTTATAATCACATAATTGATATAATTTTCTGAAGGAATAACTATTTGAGGGAATCGAAAAATCGATCTCCACGAGATTAGTCATTCTTCTAACTCGTGGATTTGACAGAAATATGTTAAATTATTTTCCCCATGCATCGCACAGATTGTATACAAATTATGGTGAAACATATCAGGAAATTTACGTGCATGCTTTTGCAAAAGTGCCAATTGCATGGTAAATTATATTCCAAAACAAGTGGAAATGAGAAAACAAAACTACGTGAAGTTAGTTGCGAATACATAACTTTGAGAAATGTTACGGTACTGTTACGAAACTATTCTTGTAACTGTTAAATCATCATGCAATCGTCGAAAATAGTTGATCTGACTGTTACAAATTCCGACAGAATAATTCTGCAGGTAACATTTTTCCAAAAGTTTTTATCCAATGCCACAGGAACCAAAGCACTGATCGGTGCTTAACTCACATACAACTATACAAGTTAAATCAATCACTATTTTCCCTCAATCATACAACTACAAGCACAAAAAATAAATAAATAAATAAATAAAATAAAATTAAATAAATAAAATAAAAAATGTGCGTCTTATCCACTGTCTTCCCTTGTTAGTCTGCCACCTCACCATTTTCTAGAATCAACCTCATCCGATTATTGTCATTTTCTAATAGTAAGGCTAAGGCGATTGATTATTTATATTTCATAGGAATATATATTTTTAATACAGCTCTTATACGAAACGAGTCGTTTTTTTCCTTACGCTTGATTTGGTTTGGTTTATTTGATAACTCATATGAGTTCGATTTCGTTTAAATCTTATTTAGCTAATAAATTGACTTCGATTCAATTCGAGCTCGGGTAATCATCGGGTAATTGCAGAAGTGGATAGCTTATGTCGTTCTCGACGATTCAAAGTTTTAATGTTGAGCATAGAATGCATAGTGCTTTAATCTTGGTCATTATAGATTTGTTGAAGAGGCAATGGTCAATGAAGGTATGTCATAGATACCGAGAATCCAACTTTATTACGGATTGCATGGCGAGAATAGCTTCAATCTTTCGATGTGTCGCCGGATGAAGTTCGATAATGGTTACACCACGATGTTGTTGGGGTCTCGTATCTCGACACGTACCGATCTCCAGTACTTAAGCATTAGCCTCTCTATTTGTACCAATACATATATATAGTATAATTTTTTATAACTCATATTCAATCTCATTAATAGTTAATACTAATAAAAAAAAATGGAGCATGAACTCGATTGAGGAAATTAACAATAGATGTCTATAAACATGTACTCTCAAAGCACTGTTTCTAACTTCACACACCACCAATCCACCAATCAGTCGAAATGAGAACCTCACTTCAGCAAATCATCTCTTTCTTCTTCATCCTCCATGTTGTGCTATCATTGTTTCCACAGTCTCAGGCCGCCGCCAGCGATGACGGCACTACCACCATAGCTTTTGCAACCCTAGGTAGATCTAGCTACGCATTCGACATCTACGCTCTCCCCACGTATGGCCCATCGAAAGAAACCCGCCTGACCGACGGAAAATCCGTCAATTTCAACGGCTACTTCACCTCGTCGGAATCCCTCTCCATGCTCCCGATGCTACCCAATCGATCCGACCCGACGACCCATGTCCTCTACGTCTCCGAACGAAACGGGTCATCAAGAATTTACCTTGATGCGCTCTACGAGACCCCCTTTTCACGAATCGGGTCAAGGTCCATACTTGAGTCCCCCACCGAGTCGTCTCGGTTTCAGGTTCCTTTGGTGGGCGACGAGGAACCCGGTAGCCGGGTCTCGATGAAGGACAGGCCGAGCTTGGTGGGTCTTAATTTGATCTACGTTTCGACCCACGAGGATCCGGGCGTGCCCCGGGCAAGCTGGAACGCAGTCTACTTGACTCACCTGGTGACCGGGTCGACTCGGCGGCTTACACCGACAGGGGTGGCGGATTTCAGCCCCGCCTTGTCTCCATCTGGGGTCTGGACAGCAGTGGCGTCGCTTGGGGAAAAGGGTTGGGGCGGGGAAGTTCAAGAACTCGAAACGGATATTTACTTGTTCCTGACTCAAGACGGGTCGAAACGGGTCAAGATCGTTGAGCACGGCGGGTGGCCCAGTTGGGCCGATGATTCCACTATTTACTTCCACAGAAGGTGCGAGGACGGGTGGTGGAGTGTTTTTAAGGCGTCTTTCAACACTAAAGATGACAAACTCGGTGTTGACTCGGTGGTGACTCACCGGGTCACCCCACCTGGTCTGCACGCCTTCACCCCAGCAGCTTCTATAGCCAACAATAGCTTCATAGCATTAGCCACGAGACGACCCGGATCCGAATTTCGTCACATTGAGCTGTACAATTTAGCCTCGAAAAAGTTTACCGACGTGACCCGACCGGTTTCACCAAATGCACACCACTACAACCCGTTTATCTCGCCCGACTCATATCGGGTCGGGTACCACCGATGTAGGGGCTCAAGCAATGACGAAACGGGTCGTCATAATACTTTGGTACTCGAGAATGTTCGGAGCCCGCTGCCCAACGTGTCTTTGTTCCGGATCGACGGGTCGTTCCCTTCATACTCCCCGGACGGTGAACGGGTCGCCTACGTGAAATCCCCGGGCCTTTACGTGATGAACAATGACGGGTCGGGCCTCCGAACCGTTCTAACCCGACCCGCCTTCTCGACCGCATGGGATTGGAAGAGAAAGGGAGTAGTCTACGCAAGTGTGGGGCCCTCGTTTGCAAGCGAGGGCACAAAAGTCGACATCATATCGACCGACGTGGACAATAACGACCGAAGCTACAAACAACTGACCCTAGGAGGCGAGAACAACGCGTTCCCTTCACCCTCGCCGGATGGGAAATGGGTCGTGTTTAGATCGGGCCGAACGGGCCACAAAAACTTATACATAATGGACGCTATAAACGGGGAGTCGGGCGGGCTTTACACGTTAACCGAGGGCCCATGGACGGATACAATGTGCAATTGGTCGCCGGATGGCGTGTGGATCGCGTTCGCCTCGGATAGGGAGAATCCGGGCTCCGGTAGCTTCGAAATATTCAAGATCCATCCAAATGGCACCGGGCTCGAGAAGGTGATCCAGAGTGGTTTTGGCGGGCGGGCTAACCACCCGTGGTTTAGCCCGGATGGGAAGCACATAGTGTTTACATCGGACTATGCTGGAGTTTCTGCCGAGCCGATTTCGAACTCACACCATTACCAACCATATGGTGATATCTTTGTGATCAAGTCTGATGGGTCGGGTATCCGGAGATTGACCCACAACTCTTACGAGGATGGTACCCCGGCTTGGAGCCCTAAATTTACGAGGCCCGCTAATGTTGAGTGGCCCATGGAAAGGCCCAAGTGTTCCTTTGATGATTGCTATTGGCTTAGGATAAGGTCTAATGAGGTATTCAGCTCATCCAAGAGACAATGTGCTGAGTGAGAGAAGCTTTGTGGTTCTTTGCACCATAGCTTATTTGTAAAAAGTTTTGTTATTACAATATGCAATAAGATGCCTTGGCTATATAGAGCTTTGGCTTTGTATATCAACCTTAAATTTTAGGTGAATGTATACTGTTTGTTAATTCCTTTTTCTTTTGTCCATTTAAATTTCTTTGTCCAAGAGATATTCATTGATTAAACTGAGAACAGCACTGAAAAATGGAAAATGGAAGAAAGTAAAACTAGGATAGATTTCTGGAAAAATTAGCACCAAGGCTGTACACGAACTGCTGCTGTTTAAGGTCTAAACTCTAAACCAACTGAACTAAAAAAAAAAAAAAGACGATCGGTACAAGTTTTCAAGCATAAAATTCTAATCCCAACTACGGCACCCATTTTCTCTTCACGCCCTGGTTTCGGCATAAATCCTCGATCGATGAAAAAATGATCAGTCAACTGCACTCTGTTTACACGAAGGGCAGCCAGCAGCAGTTGAAATGCAGAGAAAAGAAAAAAACCATCCAACTGAGCATTGGAAAATAACACGAGATTCAGGCTAACTGCTAATGTTGTGGAAGTATTCTGAAGGTATTGATGGAGGACAGTACTTCTTCGCGACAAACTTGTACTGTTTCAAGCGAAAAAAGTTGAGTTAATTTTAGTTCAATCAAAAACTTCTGGGCCCTGCAGAAAACACAAACCTGTACTAAAAACAAGTTTAAACATAGACCTTGTGCTGACTGTACTTCTCTCTTATGGCAGGCAGACTAGAATTGTGGTTATTACAGCAAAGCCCATGTAATGCCATAACACAGTCGCGCAAATCGTGTGGCTGGTAGAGCGTGTAATGATGCAAAGTCGAGTTCTGCATTTTATTATCAAGTAAATCAATTTGTGGTCTAAGGCAAAAACTTAACAGACTGAAAAAAGAATTTGGCCATGAACATACCCAGGGTTTTTTTGCTGGTAAAAGAATGAATCTGGCCAAGAAAATCGAAGATGCTGCTATGAGCGATGGTGCATAACATAGCATGCTGTACTCCAGAATAGATAACTCGGCAATGTAATTAGCCAAGCACTCGAATTGCAGTAAAGGAGCCTGGAAAGGCAGCCACAATATTTTATACAATTTAGACACGGCCTCCAAAAAAAATTAAATAAATAAAACAGATTCATGGAATAAAGAATATGAGGTTGTTCAATAAAGATCATACCTCATTGGGACCTTGTGCAGCAGCGCGAACAAACCTCCTAAAAAAAGTTTCAGTAAAATGGATAGTGAGTATTAACATCTCTTTCTGAGATAGGTTGAATGAGATACAAATTAAATTATTACCTCAAGAAACATTTGACTGTGGGTGCTGTCATTTCGAATTTTAGATAATTCAAGACATCAGACTCCATTTGAAGAACCTAAAATTTTTTAACTTCTTAGGATGTTCTGCATATATATCCTAAATAAACTAAAGTAACTGCAGAAAGAAAAAGAAAAATTGAAATACCTCCTCTTTGAAGTATGTATTATCAGTAATATAGCAGAATTCTTCCACCTGTGGTGCACAAATCTCTTCATACTTTCTGCAAGTACGCATTCACATTGTTATACTCCCAAGTCGAGAATTGTTTGCCATCAGATGATAATACACAAAACATTTCGAATAGCAAACTTACGATGCAATCATCATGCAAGCCACACCAAGCAATTGCAATCTTTGTCTATCCATGACATTTCCAGAAAGATAACGGTCTATGTAGTTAACAGTTAGATACAATGTGTCAGGTACAAGTCTGTATTCCTCTGCAACCTGTGATTCCAAGTTGCTATAAGATGGAATGGTTTTCAACAGAATATGTAAACAGAACTCCAATGAACTATGACATATGAAAGCATTTCCCATCATCACCCAAAGAAAAAAGAAAGAAACAAAATTCAGCTCTACGAGATGGTACCTCAACAAGCCAATCAATAAGAATCGCACGCATGCTGGCATTAATGTCTTTCTGCACTCTTTCCATGAAGTTAATGGCTGGCCTTTTCTTTGCCTGGAGACAAATAGACAAATTAATCAATGAACAACACTCCAAACTAGTTAACCAATTTCAAGGCCCTATACAACAAGCCTTGTAAGAGACAAAGGCTACAGTTCTGAACACAAATAAAAGGATAAAATACGAACCTCAGAAGCTCTCAAGTGCTTGTAGATATCACACGCGATGGTCGCACATAACTGTGGGTCGTCCAAATTCTCATCAACATCCACAATCGTGTCGTCCGATTCTATTGTTGCTAAAACATCGCGCTTGCACATATTCTCTGAAAACACAAGGACCAAACCATATTACATTACGAGCTTTGGGAATAGCACAGGTACATAAAACATTTGTCGAAAGTAAAAAACCTGCAATTTCCTCGTCCTTTGAAATGCAAAGAATGTTGGACGCTTTCCGCTCAATGGAATCAACTGCAGCTATATCATGGCTATCCATGTATTCAACATCCGGGCTCTTAAGGGAATCACAGGTGGACATAGATTCATCCATGGAAACAGAGAGTGAATCTGATTTATCAGGAGAAAAATCGGCACTGCATGAAACAGGGGCCACAACAGTCCTAGAGAGCACAATATCTCTCTTTGGTAAAGATGAAGCTTGGCCAACCAGAACCACATTGTGCTTTACAGAGGAAGTTGGTGGTAGAGTAACCAAATTTGTTGATGTTGAAGGTCCCTTCTTAATGCTAACAATCTTCGTGGAGCACGGCACCTGCAGAATTCAATTTTATCCGAATCAATTACATACACTTTCTCGTAATATACTGTGTAGATATAGCAAAGAACATGAAACTGCCTACAAATGCCCAAAACCAAAAATTAAGTCCAGAAGTCTTATTATAGCACACATTAAAACTAATTCCATATTAGACATTATAACATTGCTTTACAAGACATGAAAAGTAACCACAGCAACCAAATTATGTTTCAAGTAAAAGCAGATGCCCAGATAAAGCAATATATAAAAATCATACTTGCTCGGTTCAAAAAGAAATTTAGTAGGCCATCTTTTCATTTGCAAGGGACAGCTCTAAATCTTGAATACAAAAATCGTTCGGGTTTTGTGTCCCTTATAAATATAACAGCAGAATACAATCAAGATAATCTGTAAAGGTGTAAAATATAATTCAAACATTCAAATCAATTTCAGGTAATCTATCTACAGGGTTCTCTATCCTTCAGCCATATAAATCTTTTCAGCAGCAGTTCAAAGTGGCCGACAAAATAAAGGCAACTTCAAACATGTTTCACAAAAGATAAAGACACCTACAGATTGTATCAAATTCAAATGGACACAATTTCCAGTGCAATATTATTTATTTTTATTTTTTTTGTGCGTGTTTTTTGAATTTGACCTAAAACAAAATAAAACCCACGTAACAATCTGATCAATCTCGATCAAGAAGTGTTTATAACACGACATTTCACAAAACCCATTCCTAAAACCATGCACATACACCCAAATATGAATCAAGAAAGTTGAAATTATACGGGATTTACGAACAACAGTCGAGGAAATTCACCAAAAATCAGAGGGTTTAACAATGAAAAAACTTCATAAACGAAATTCCATTTTTCTGCACGGACGAATTCAAAGGATTAAAGAGAAACAGAAACATGCAACGAAACCATCTCCAATCTCCAAACCCTGAATTCCACACCACGAAATCAAACCCCGGGAAAACGTAAGTTACGAGTATCGACGTACAATTTTCGACGACTCCGGAACATGGGCCCGGCCCGAACCCTGATAAACGGCTCCATGCCTCAGGTTACTGATGTTAGCCAGCGCCGGTCGCTTCTTCGAAGCGGCGGCCGCCGCCGCGGCCGCCTTCCCGGGATTCTCCGAAGCATAGGCGTGCCGCTTTGCCAAGGACGACGTCGTCGACCTCCTCGCCCCTGCAGCAGCACCCGCCATCGAACCAAACAAAAAGAAAGAAGATAACGGCGAAGCGAAAATTGAAAATCGAATCGATTCTCAGTAACCGAAACTGAATTACAGAGAGAAAAAAGACAGAGACGAAGGCCACCATTTGCTTGTGGCTGTGGGGGTTTATTAAAGAGGGGGTTACGATTTGAACTGCGGAGAGATCTGGACCGTCCGATTGTTTTTCGGGTGTACGTTAGGAGATTGCAGAGGTGGGCCCCACGGGAGCTGCCTGTTTGAATTGGGGAACATTGGAGAGTAACCTGCGGGTCCGTCACGGACCAATGGGGAGTCGAATTGGTTAAAGGTGATTAACTGAGAAAGGAAACGGCGTCGTGAGATTAGCGGAGAGGGCATTGAGGGGGCAATTTTGAATTCGAATTTTGATTTTTGAAGAGTATATCTTTGTATTTACTATTTAGGGTTGCGTGGGGGAAATCAATGTTTATTTTGTAACTATTTCTTATTCCAAAGTACATTATTTACATGTGGACAAAAAATTAATAATGTGACAAAATTTGGAAACTGGTATTTGTATAATGGGATAATTTGAAATTTAGCATGTATAGAGTGATTGATTTGGTTAAATTTTAGTTTGAAAATCAATTTATGAATTCAATCTTCACTGTATTTTGGTACTTCCTTCAATATGATGTTATTATATTATTGGAAAAGACTACAATCCCGTCACAAAATAGTTCCGTGATAGATTTTAGTCTTTCGATATATATATATATATATATATATATATGCAAGTTAGTTATTGTAGATAATTTATGACTAAAATCCCTTATGGAACCATTCCGTGACGGGACTGTAGTCTTTTCCATGAGATCGTAAGTTTGAGTGTTACCTCGTTTTTTGTACTGCACATATATCTAGCAGTTCATAAAAATTCAAATTATCTTCAAGTCTTCTATAATGAATAGATAAAAAGCAAGTTACAGATTATTAATTTTTTAAAATCACCCATTCTTGTATCAGTTGGCCTAAAGCTATGTTTAGTAGACAAATAAACTAGTTTATAATTTTTATTTTTTTTTAATACAGCAGAAGAAGGCAAGCCTCAAGACTTGGCTACACACGTTCCACGAGTAAGAAACACCAATGAGGTTGTGTTCTAACTACGGTCTAACACCATCTGGTGGGACGATAAAGAAATGATACCCCAAGGATTCTTCCGCAGCGAAGGAAGCCAAATGGTCGGCTGCAAAGTCCGCTTCGCGGAATACATGATTTACCTTTACCATCCACTCTCGACCAAGGAGCTCTTTAATACCGAGAATGAGTCTACCTTATAGTTTATTTGGTTAGCTTATAAGTCTTTTGTATTTAAATAAGCTTCATTTGGTAAGACGAGTTTTTTTTTTTTAATTTTTTTAAATCGAGCTTATTTTATAAGCTTCTTTGGATAATTTTTCAAATAAGCTAGTTGGAATTTTTATTTCAGCTAGCTTATCAATTAATTTTACCAAACACTTTTATTATATAAGTTAATTTTTCAGCTATAAACCATAAACTCAAAATTCACGTATACACTATAAGTTAGCTTATCAACTAGTTTTACCATATAGTCTAATTGTTGGGTGAGTCGTTTCGTCTTGAATTTTTTTAACAAAATATTCATTTTTATACACTACTACTAAATGTCATGTTTTTTGTTTTATTTGTTTTTAAAATATGAAATTTCAATTTAAAATTATAAGAAAAAGCCTATATAACATTTTTGTTTTGTAAAATTAGCTTATTGGAGTCTTATTGGCACATACAAATTTTTTGCTCGTGAATTATATCTATGGGTGAAAAAATAGCATAACTGTTGTGTTAATGGGCTCTAGAGTAAACAAGACTTCAACTATGTCAAAACACGTGTAGGCTCACGAAAATAATGGCCAATGCCTCGTTGTAATCTCGTGGGATTTCTCACTAATCTCGAATAATTTGCTCGAGTCTATGAAATTATAAGGAAATGTTACAGTTCCGTTACGGAATCATTTCGTTGAGATTTGTAATCGTTAGATCATCATGTAACCATCTCGTGGATAGTTGATCTAACGGTTACAAATCTCGATAAAATGGTCCTGTAACGAGACGGTAGAATCTCCCATAATTATAGATCAAAGACTAACAAAGAATTAAAAACAGTAGTTTTCTCACTTCAGAGTTAATCATTTGTGACTAAGTTTACCAAGTGTGTGTTTTACAAATAATTTTGTGGTCAATCAAATCGAGTGATTTGTAGCTTAATTAATTTATTTGTTAGGAATTGTGATAAAATTATTTAATAAATTAATTTTGAGTTTGCATTTGAATGTTTTGGTAGAAGGCTGGAGTTCAACGAGCTAAAATAAGCCAAGACCGAGTGAAGATTCCTGAGTTTGAACATAGATAATGTGAATCAAGGAAAGTTCATTGGAAAGTTAAACAAGTTATCATTCGGATTTGAGCCATTGATACTTGAATATGGATTTGAGTCTTTTTCAAGCAGTTCGACTCGTTAAAAATTTAATGTGGTAAATATAGTTGAAAAATTAGGCAACGACTGATAAGTTAACTAATAGTTTATTGGTGAACTAATATCTTATAACTGATAATTTATGACGTATAAGCTGACTGATATAATAAAAATGTGGTAAAAGTTAGTTGATAACTCAATTGAATTGAACAATTCAACTAGTTTTGTTTTGTTTTTTGTTTTTTTTTCTTCATAAAAAAAACTTATAAGATAAATTGGAGCCCTTTACAACAACCAGTCTTACCAAACGAAGCTTACAAGCTAACTAAATAAACTATAAGCTAGCTCATGATACTTACTAAAGATTATGTTGATAAATCTATAAGATAAGCTAGTTGATAGTTAATAAGTCAATTTCGAACTTATAGACGATGACTGAATATCTAGCTGATGTGATTAATTTGGTAAAATTAACTAATAAGTTAATTGAATAACAATCTCAATGGGCTTATTAAAAAACAACTACCAAGAGAACTTATGAGATAAACTCAAATTTTTAAAAAGCTCGTTCTACCAAGTCAAATTTATTTGCATACATGAAGCTTATAATCTAACTAAATAAACTATAAGTTAGCTTATGATGCTTACCAAACACACTCTAAATATCCTATAATTAACAAGTCGATAAATGAACTCGTATCAACTTGTTTAACAATATTAACAAGCAATATAAAGTTACATAAATATTCTATTTTCGAGCATAACTAAATGAGCTTTAAACAAATTGAATTTTGAATTCCAACCTTGACGAGTCGAACCCAGCAGTTCGTTTCATTTATCAATGGTGAATGAAGACCATCTAGCTGTAGAATAATGTTATTCGAACATCAAATAATTTGTGTCACATGTGTATTATGTCAAAATTTATGTTAACCATTATGTTTGTGTAGCATGTTTCTATATTGTAATGTTAATTTAACATAATGCATTTTACATAATTGTTTGATGTGCAACTATTTTGAGTTGTTAATTTGAGAGGTGATGTTTATGTCAAAATTTATGCATGGTGGAGAAGAGAAATTATATCAGAAATTCTATGGTGCCACATGTGACACGTGTTATGGTGCCACAACATGATGTGGCACATTATAATTGGTGCCACAACTAGAATTTCTGTATATTATATGCAATAATGAAAATAACCATTTCAATTATTTAAAGGACTTGAGGGTCTGAAATGAGAATAACCAAAGCTACACTTACACAGCCAGCTAAAAAAAATTTAATCCTACTCGATAAGGTTAATGTTGGACTTAGATCGATTCGTTTGCAGCCCTAAACTTACACTGATACACACCAATTTTCTTCGACAAATAAAAAAGCGGGAACAAAAGCCCTCTTTCTTTCGGAAGACATCGATTCACCTCGCAGCAATCAGCAATGGCGCCACTGCTGCAGAGCTCTCAGCCATGGGTCGAGAAATAGTATGATTTTTCTAATTCAAGCATCTCTCATTCTCTCTATCTCTCTCACATACACGCATTCATCTTGTTTTTCCCCATAATTTTGCTCGGCGATTTCTCTCTTTCCCTTTTCTTGCCGGCAATAGTTGTTGATGAATCTGTATTTGACAGCCGACCGAAGAAAGTGAGGGACGTCGCCCACCAGGACGAGGTCGTTCGAGTCCTCACCAACACGCTGGAGACGACGAATGTACTTTTGTTTTGTGTTTTAATTGGATTTTTTCGTTAGTTTTTGCTCAGTGTTTGTTTATTTTCTCTCATTGTTCTTTTAATTATTGGATTTAGTGTCCGCACATGCTGTTCTATGGTCCTCCGGGCACGGGGAAAACTACTACAGCTTTAGCAATTGCACACCAGCTTTACGGGTAATTCTCGTTCTCCCTCTCTCTCTTTCTGTGTGACCTTTAATCTTCTTTTATGTGAGGTATGCTTACACAGACATATTGCAGAGACATTTTTTTGTGAGCTTAATTATGATAGTAGTGAGCTGTCGACGAATTTCATTACTAACTAGTCGTGATTTGGTCTTACAAGACCTGGCTCGAATTCTGGTTGTATCTGAGTACTAAAAGTTGTTTGATGTTGTATAGGGTTTCATATAGGTTCAGAAAGAAATTTTCCACGATAAAGGAAATTTCGGAAAATTAAACTATATTTATATACTTATATGCTTAAATTCCACAATTATAAATGCTTTTTTTTTCTTCCTTTCTCCCTACATTTGTTGTCAATTTTGTTTGTTTGTTCTAAACAAAACATCGATTCTTAGTTTAGTACACTTTAGTTAGTTTAACGTAGTGACTTTGATATGTTTTGTGGAGTTTCATTTGCTGAACTGGACCACTCTCTTTCTATAGGCCTGAGTTATACAAGTCTAGAGTGCTCGAGCTGAATGCCAGTGATGATCGTGGGATCAATGTTGTCCGCACGAAAATAAAGAACTTTGCTGCGGTTGCTGTGGGTAATGTTCGCCATGGGTATGCATTTATTTCACTCTTATATAGCATGTACATTGTCCCACAATATGGGCATGTGCTTATTTGGGTGCCTTTGTTATTCAATGTAGTGGTTATCCTTGCCCGCCTTATAAGATTATAATTCTTGATGAGGCTGATTCAATGACTGAAGATGCTCAGGTGAGTATATTTTGTTTTTTCATACAGTGTTAGAAACGATGCATTTCTTAATGGAGGCTTTATTTGTACCTTTTTCAGAATGCCCTGCGGCGCACAATGGAGACATACTCGAAAGTAACAAGATTCTTTTTCATCTGTAATTACATCAGCAGGTAGATTCCATGTCCTCCATTTTTCTCTATGTATGCGTGTCTCTTTGTGTGTGTCTTTTGCACTTGAAACAGAAACATGTGTTGCTAAACACATTACTGTTCCTGATAATGTAATTTTCAGTAAAGGAACTTTTGTGTAGTCTGCACTTCAACTAGATTTCTTTCCAATCAGATACTTTTCTGGCGAAATGTTTGAATGAGGGAAAATCCTTTTTGAACCAAACAACTCTTTCACTAGCTGAGTTAACGAACCTGCAGTTGTTTGTATGGGCAATGATCACTTTCTCAAAAATCATCTTTTTTGTTCAATAAATGGGGGGGAGTTTCCCAGTCATAATATTGTAGGAGTATGAAATTGTATACACAGCTGGATTTTGTCTGAGACCGGTGCAAACTGGAAAGTAACAAACAACATTGTGATAATATTTAATAGACTTTAACAAGCATATCTGGAAACAGTAACCTTTGTGCTCGAGGAAAACACTGAAACATAGCAGTGGGGCATATAGGTTTGGATGTTTTCTTCAATTATAGCATTGATAAATTGATATTTTACCCAAGGTTGTTTTGATGGGATGTACTTGGGAGAAATGAGATTGAATTTTTTCTGAGTTTGCATCTATTTTCCAGTTTAAGCGTCTGTTGTCTAGTACTCCCCGAGAACTGGCTTGAAGTAATATTTTACTATTTGCAGAATTATCGAACCTCTGGCATCTAGATGTGCGAAATTCAGGTTCAAACCGCTTACAGAAGAAATCATGAGTACTCGTATATTATATATTTGCAAGGAGGAGGGTCTTAACTTGGATTCAGAGGTTTGGGTTGACATACTTGACATTTAAAACTTGTTTAACTAATTACATGTGCTTGTGCATGCGGTAGATTCTTTTTCCCGTTGAATAATCTCATTGTTTGGTTCATTTGTAGGCTCTTTCAACCTTAAGTTCTATTTCTCAAGGTGACCTGCGCCGGGCTATAACGTATCTACAAGTAAGAAAAATCTAAGAATAATCAACTTTAGTAAGTTTAGAGTGAGTGTAAGGGTTCTTTATATATACATATGGGTATCATGAATAGAACCTGACAGAAATGTCGAACCTAATTGTTCGACCTTACACTATCAGATTTATTTTTGTTTGACACATCACTGACAATTATCGAATATTTAGGAAACTAATGACACAAGAAAATGTTTGTTCTGTGCCCTAAATCTAGAAAAGAATATCTCAATAGGTCCAATTTTACACCAGCTTCTTGAATTTCTGCTCTGTCCACATCTTATTTTACTTTAGCATCACAGATAATTAGATTTTGCATTTGCCTTCTATTTCCAGGGGGCTGCTCGCTTATTTGGGTCTTCAATTTCATCCAAAGACCTAATTAGTGTGTCTGGTGTAAGTACTTCTCTTTTACTCTAGATTTTCCAATCAATTACATTGGACAATTTTCTGTAATCGAAGATCTAAAACGCTTTGACACAGATATCATATATTCACCATCTTAGTTCCTGTTCTCACCAGTATCAAACCAAACTGCTGCATAACGTTTCGAATTGACTGTTTCACTTACCTCTATAAAATATTAAAATATCTAGCTTCAGTTTGTTACGTGAGTGATTTTCTCTCCTTTATGAAATCAACACTCTCAAAAAAGTGTAACTAAACAAAATGCTCAGATAATAAAGAGAAAAGCTCATTTGCAGATGAAGGTGCATGGAAATGCTCATTTTAGTGTGTGTGTGTGTGTGTGGGTTGGTGAGTTTTTTATTTTGCTTTCACATTTAGAACTTTTATCTATAGGTTTACCAGCGGTAGTTAGAAAATTTATTCAGTCTCTTATATTTTCTTGGAAAACCTTTCACTAGTTAAAATTTCTACATCCAGGTCATCCCTGAGGATGTCGTGCAGGCTCTATTTTCTGCTTGCAAAAGTGGCAATTTTGACACAGCGGATAAGGAGGTTAAGAATGTAATTGCTGAAGGATATCCAGTCTCCCAGATGCTATCCCAGGTTTGGTTGATAATTAACTATTTGATAATTTGCCTTGTTTTCTTCATGCTAAATGCTGACTCAGTTTATTCTCAGTTGTATGATGTGATTGTGGAGTTAGATGATATAGCAGATGACCAGAAGGCAAGAATATGCAAGAAACTGGCCGAGACAGATAAGGTGAGATTTTTTTTTTTTAATAAATTTTTTCATTTGATACAATTTGCAAAACACAGAGTTTCTTGTCTGAAGGGCACACCGCAGTTAATAGCTGAATCATTTTATTTATATAATAATGTGGTAAAAGTGCATTGAGGTTGGATGTAATGTTACATCTGATTTATTTCATCTTGTCATACTATTGTCCCAAAGCTCGAAACACTTAAATTTAGAGGAAGAAACACATCAACTTATACTATTTTGTGGCATTTGCAGTGTCTTGTGGATGGGGCAGACGAGTATTTGCAACTTTTGGATGTCACTAGCAACATAATGCGTGCAATTCATAACATGCCACATGAATTTTCCTTTGGGGGTTAGGCTTCAAAGTCCTCGATTATCATGCTGTTTAAAATTTCGCTCTAGCTTAAAAAAAAAACAACAAGTTAGGAATTTCATGGTGGAATCTATCCCACTTGTTTGTCTTGTCGATGAATGAATGTTTTGTATGTTTAACATTCCTTGAGTTGCTTTTCACTGTGTTTTTTTCTCTCATGCGTAATCTTGTCGAATTATTACATTTCCTCAGTAAAATATAATCCCAATGAAAAGCCAAGCATGATATAGATAATTATTCAGGCTTGCAAAAAGTCGTGTCTTCTTTTTCAAGGCGCCATTTTCTTCTCTACTATGTTGCAAAAAATCCGTTTTGTGCATCCATTGTAGGACCATACATAGGCTGCACTTTTTCACCCGCATGTTCTTTTTCTTTTTGTCTCTTCTTATGTTGTTGAAATTATTATCTTTGCCACTATCTGCATGTGTAGATGAAACTTAACTTAAGGTGTAGAACATTGTAAGAGGAAAAAAAACCCCCAAAATTTGATGGGTAATCATATTTGAATTTGATTGGATTATTGAATTTGAATTTGTCTATATATGTGAAATCCAACCCAATTCACATCAACGTAGGTTATGTTTGGTAAAATTAGTTGATAAGTTAGCTTATAGCTTATTAATAATTTTCGAGCTTGTAGTTTATAATTTATGACTTATGGCTGAAAAGCTAGATTATATGATAAAAGTGTTTGGTAAAATTAGCTGATTAGCTAGCTGAAATGAAACGAGCTTATTTGAAAAGCTAGCAAAATAAGCTTATCAAATAAGCTCGAGCTTTTTAAATAAGTTCGTCCTACAAAACAAAGCGTATTTAGATACAGAGAGGTTATAAAGTAATCAAATAAGTTAGGAGCTAACTTATTGGTCTACCAAACATACCCATAATATATATGGAGCTGAACAAAACATCACATTAAACATACCCATAATATATATGGAGCTGAACAAAACATCACATTTCCAATTTGAATTTGGATTTAACTAAAAATTATCAATCAACTTCATCAATTTTGTTTTGACAATCGACTAAATTGGCGACCCTACTTGTTAAACCACCAATTATTATTGACTAAATTCATCCATGCAAAAACATGAATGATCCAAACTTCCAACACGGCCCTACCAATCTCCCCCACTTCCTACGCCTTTGATCAAGCCTAGACTTGAACAACACCCAAAAAATAAAAATAAAAAATAAAAAAATAAAAAAATAAAATCTATTAATACCACACACACACACACACATACACAAAACTTCACTTTGCATCATCAAAAACACAAATCAAGCATTTGAAACTCCATAAAGACCATGCGCAAAGTCACAGATGATTCCTTCAAGAAACCCGGATCCATACCATTCAAGTGGGAGATCCGACCCGGTGTACCCAAGATTCAACCCGAAAACCCGTCATCGGGCCACGCCCAATTTGATTCTAGTCCCGGAGTCCGAAGGCCCAAGCTCCACCGGAAACAGCTCAAACCACCACCGGCCGGGTTCAACTTCCGGCCCCATCTGGAGGCCCGGCCGAGCCCAACTCAATCTCCCTCGGGCAATGTATCCCGTCGTTTTGGGCCGTTGGGCCGTGCCCAACCCGATATTGTGTCATCATTCGGGTGCTTCCCTGCATCGCCTTTGGTGAAGTGGAAAGCCGAGAAGATGCAATGCCCGGGCCCAATATCAAAGCCCAAGCCCGGATACTGTTCGGATCCTGATATTCCGTCTAGGTGGTCGGTTTCCAGTAGGAAATCGACCACTACAGCTTCTCCATTGTCTTCTTCAATGGCTTCCTACCAATCGTCTCCTCGGCCCGTTAGGGACGCCGATTGGGCGGGCTTCGGGCTATTCTAGAGTAATTATTATTGATTATTTATGCAAGCTAATACTATATAAGTTTGTTTTGTCAAATTTGGATTTTTGCTACGTTACTTCAACACCAGAGCTGTGTATTTTTGCACATTTGCACATGAACTATTGCTGTTGATAAGAGAGAGATAGAGTTTAGGCGTATCTCAATTCTCAACCTACATAACATGCAGAGTGATTTTTTCTGTTTTGTAATTTTACGTCTCAATTTTTGGTGATTTGATTTTAATATTATGAAATACATGGTAAACATATTATAATATATTTTAAAAGTTAATAACTTTCGTAATTACATTTATAATAATAAAAAATAAATTATCTATTAATATTAATTAAAAATAATAAATTTATTTACTAATTAAATTATTTTATCTATCAGTCAGGTTTATTATACGATATGGATTAAATAAAATTATTATATTTTAGAAGGGTTAAGACGTACGAGATAAGACTATAATTAAAATATAGATAACTAACATAACGTATTTTTTTTAAGAATTATTTAAAACTTAAATCAAATAATTTGTTATTAGTGTAAGAAATTTAACGGGTATATCCATAACTATTAGGCGGAATTGAATAAACCCTAAGCATGTAATTCTATCAATTCATAAAACATGGATCTTTGCATAAATTAAATTGCACATAGAAACTTACAAGAATCCAGCTATAGTCCTTCCCTGTTCATCTATGATGTTGATCTACGATCATCTTTCTCGTAATCTTCAATGATGGATTCGTCTCGTAATCTCCAACAATAGATTCGTCTTTGCCTATGAATTAATTGTTTCTCTCTCTCGTGTCTCTCGTCTTTCCATAAAGCCCTTAATGTTGAGAACTTTATTTCGTATGAGATGGGAGAGAGGGGTATGTAGTATATATAGGAGGAGGAGACTTAGAATTCTAATCATACTACCATTCTCCATGTTCTAACCTAACTTACTGTCCAAGTCAAACATCACACATTGGACTGTTTAATATTAGAACATTAAATAATCTGTTAAATACATATTCATCTTTAATAAAGTTTGACTATTAATTCAATTAGGTTCAACTAATTATATGGTCCACAATAATAGAATAATATATAAAATATTATTACATTCTCCCACTTGGACCATATAAGTGTCGAAACCCAAAGAACTACTTTAAGCGCACACCTTTCATCAAACTTATGATTGAATACATATATCTATAAGTTTAAAATTAAAATAGAAATTAATCGAGTCATGGTGGTCACAAGTCTTCGAGCGACATGATCCCTTCCATGTACCACAAATCATTTCTAATTCAACTTTACTTTAATATGGAACAAACCATTCGTACCATAACCATAAGCCATCCAACTTTTATGTATATACTATAAATTCGAATATCCATAATGATGGTATTATATGTGAAGAATCAAACATCTTTTATTGAATTCAATAAGTATCAAATCAATAATTGAGCAATTTCATTCAGTATCGGTCAGTCCAACAAGGCCCCATTCGTTATTCCCAATTTTCTTTATATGCCTTGCAACGGCTATAGGGAATAACCCTTTAATGGATCCACTTGCATGCAATTAGTACTAAAATACTCAAATGACACTTTGTTTCTTCACTTTTACTTTTACGACCAAGTATTTAAATTTTATGTGATTCACACTCTTTGAATACTTGTCATTTCCTTGAAATATTATTGCTACAAAACTACGTTAATTCTTAGCGGCTTGGACAAGATGTCGACATTTCCAAGTCCTAAGATAAAGCATCGTAGCCCTAATTTTGACTTGTGGCCTCAAATCATACAAACTCAAACTTAAGTGGAAGTCACGATGATGGACTTTGTTCCACTTTTTCCATAATTTTGCTCCTTTAGACATTATGAGCAAAAATCTGAATCCAAGTATCCAATTATAAAAATAATTTGGATCTTCTTTAAGTTAGCATGTGTTCTTTAATGTCTTGTACATACTTTAGAAATTCTTTGCAGCATTTAAATAATCATTTAGGGATTACAATTATATTTGCTTTTACGTAACAACAACAAATATGTTATCAAACCAAATACAGGTTCGTATCGTTTAAGACTCCTAATCATTTATATCTAAGGAATTTTCTCCATCACTTTCCATTCCATTTCTCCTTCGGACATTTATTCAATAAATATGTCCCTTTTATGAATTGGAATTATACGGAACAACCATCCATTACCTCTCAAATAAAACTTTAATGGGATAAACTTTTAGTCCTAGTAATATATTCCAAAATATTTCTATTCCAATTACCAAGCATGTTTCATCCACATTCTTTATTTCATAATTTTCAGAGAGATAATACTTTAATTCGTGCAACATGTTCACATTATTAGCAACTACAAATATGTTATCGACATGCGGAACTAAAATAACAAATCTACTCCCACTAACCTTAATATAGATACACCGGTCTACGGTATTCTCTATAAAACCATAAGCAGTGATGATATTATTAAACTTAAGATACCATTGACGAGAGACTTGTTTTAATCAATATATCGATCTATTCAACTTATACACTAACATTTCATTCTTGTGATCTCAAAAACTTTTAATTAGTTCATGTAGATCTCCTTTTAAGTTTATCATTTAGAAGGTGATCTTTATGTCCATTTGATAAAGCTCAACATCATACAGAGCCACTATCACCATTACAATTCTCAAGGAATCATTCTTAAAAACTAGAGAGAATGTTTCCTTGTAGTCAATGCCTTCCTTTTGGATGTAACATTCAAGTCTAGCTTTATACCTTTCGATATTACCTTTAAAGTGGTGTTTGGTTTTGGAAAACCCATTTACACACAACTCTTTTATACCCTTCAGGTAATTCTACTAAATTTCAAACTTATTGTCATCCATTGACTTTAATTATTCTTTCATGACATTGATCAACTTTACCAGAATTTTCACTTTTAATGGCTTGAGATTCATCAACCAAAGGTTGTTCTATAATTCTGATTGCTTGTGATGCTTCATTATCAAGTGAGTTTGGATCATTCTGTTATTCATCTAAGTTATATGACAGTAATGTAACTAGAAGAATAACAACCATTAATGGACTCTCAGGTTTGGACTGTTCAATCCGAATTTCTTTGACATCCAAACTTTGCGGTTCCAAACTCCCACTGATTTGATCATTTTTAATGAATCGAGCATTTTCGCAATCAACTATTCTCGTACTATGGTGTGACGCCCCGTTTATTTATGAATAACTGGATATTATTTTTATGGTTATTATTATTATTATTATTATTATTATTATTATTATTATTATTATTATTATTATTATTATTAT
>CACSLK010027752.1:5087778-5102114 GCA_902706635.1 Striga hermonthica | reverse complement strand
TTAAATCTTAAGTCTTAACTCAACAAAAATCCTTAGTTTGATATTTGTTTAATTTTAACCACCTGATATCCCCACTGATTGTTATCTATCAAGTTCTCTAAAGCTCGATCATTGTGGATGCTGACAGTTTCCAGTCCTGCAGCCGCGCGCTCCATAAATGCTCCCGAATCCTAGAGTTTCCGGTTAAAAAAAATAAATAAAATTAAAATTATTGATTAGGAGTTGCAACAAAACACAATTATGATAAAAAAATTATGGATAACGAGTGGGAAGGCTTTATAAAGGATGATAAAGGAAGTAGGGTGGGATTTAGTTACCGGTAGACCAACCATATTGCTTAGCAGAGAGATGTTGTTAACTCCACCTTTTAGAGCTATTTTGGTCTCGAATCTGAAATTTGAATTTCTTTTGGTTCCGTGTCCAGAGCCTAAGGTAGCGAATCAAGGTTAAAATTTGCCTCTTTTTTTTTGGTGGTTTTTTTTGCTTTAAGGAGCATCATTTTGCCGGATGATGAATAAAAGGGTTAATAAAAGAACATCTTGAAGGGACAGAAAGTAACTTAGGGAGTTAGCATGCAAATCAAACATAAAAACGAAGTACTTGAAATCCAGGCATTCAAAGCTCTTTGGTACAAAATTGAATTAAACAACAAATTTGGTCTGTGCAATTTTTGTCTTAATTTACTCGAGGGTTATCTTACCAATGAGTGCTCCATTGACGAATGCACGCAAAACATGCCCTCGAGACGCGACATTAATCACGGCTTGTGATTGCTTGTCCTGCTCAAAACTACATTTGGTATCTTGATGTGTTAGTAGCAGAGAACATTGATTATGAATATTACAAGTATAATTGATGTCTCTTTAAATTATAGCTTTTACTTTCTTTAAACAAACAATTTGAGGAGGGGTTTTCAAGAAAGTTTGTATATTGATTGATCTTTTTTTCAAGTGGAGAACTGTATATTACGTCTAAGTTGAAGTTTTATGATTCGATGCATTTAATAACTCACCTTGCAGTGTACCATAGATAATCCGTTGTGTCTTTTGTAGTTTTCATCTGTTCTAACAACAAATGTGACTTCCGAGAAGTATCATCAAATACTGGAATAACTTCATCATATTCTTCCCATTTTTGTGGCGAGTCTAACTTCACGACTGGTTGCCTTGTTCTCGTGTTATTATTTCGGGCACTTACCTGTTGAAGATGATTAAAACTATAAAAATGGATTTATTTGTTTATTTAGTTGTGTTTACAATTAGGCAAAAATCTCAGGGATTACTTTTGCGATTATTAATTATTATCCATATTATACATGCCTTAGCTGTGTTAAACACAACAGTTTTGCAGTCGGGCAATATACTGATTGAATGACGAGGAATTTGATATGTTCCATTTCGAAATTGGACTTCTGCATTATGTCTAATGTTCGTGTTCACCAAAAATGCTGCGCATTGTCCTTTCTTTCCTGAATACACGTAGGCCTGTAAACAAATATCAACCAAACTGAACTTTTTTTTTCATGATTTTTTTTTGGAATATTTGGAGTTATAAAGAAATCTTACTTCTTGCTGTGGACCTAAAGGGATTATAATTCGTGATCCGTAAAGTAAAGTCTGTGAGCAAAGCTTCACTGCTGCATGTAGTTCCTGGAGATGACCCCACTTTGGCTGCCTTATTAGACCTGTAAGTTTTCGAAAGTTACCTTTTTTTTCGTTCTTAGATTTTTTTGTTTATTTTTATTTTTTAAATATAATATGTGCAGTATAGTCACCATATTCATCCAAGGGTGCTTGATCGTAATAACTGGTTATTACAAATGCTGAGGCTGTGTGCCCGAAATTCGTTCCTCCATGATACTGAAAGCAGCAAAAAAAAAAGGGTAATTACAGAAAAACTCGGAATTAATTCAAACTTTAGGGGTGGTTCTGTAGCATACTAATTTTCATCTCGATTTTTCATATTCTTTATATATGTTTTTTGGCGAACGGTATGAAAAAAGTTCGTACTAACCATGTAATAGTTTATGAAGCTGCCATTCATTTTGACTATGAACAGAGCAGCGTGATATGCGATGTCCTCGGCTGATCTGATTCGAGTGATGCTGCCATATAAGTCATAGCTGGGAAAAAAAAAATAGAAATTTGTTACATACATACATTTCATTGCAAAAATGTGAGGAAATAAAGATGAATTTATTTATTGAAATTGTTCTCACAAGTGTGTCCAGTTTTCTGTCCAAATTGCTGGTTTTTTTGGTGAATTTGGGCCCACAAATGTCTCCCCACACATAAATCCATTGCATGCGTTGATCTGCAGAAACCCAATAGTTAAGGTATGTAACAGTCCCGTTTCGGAACCATTCCGTCGGAGTTTGTAACCGTTAGATCAACTATATATGACGGTTACATGATGATCTAACGGTTACAAATTTCGACGGAATGGTTCCGTAACGGTTCCTTAGCATTTCTCCAAGTTTATATTATCTTAATGAATTATTTTTAAAATTTAACATAATTATTCTGTAATTGGATCAAATCAGTTGTTATTATTATTAATATTATTATTATTATTTTATTGGGCTACGAGCACTATTGTTTGTGGAGTTGTACTGAAACTTTAATATTGTAAATGGGCCTAATATTTGGGCTGGGGTTTTCTTACAACGGGATCAGGAGCATCGTTTTGCTTGCACATAACCCATGGGACGCCAGTCTTGAGGCCCACGGCCATTGCTGCGGCCCAACGGACATATGGCGGCCCATGTTTGCCGAATCTCTTTTCTACATTTTGGTACTCGTTCTCAATCTGCAAAAGAAGATTAAAAACGATCCAAAAATGAGAAAAATTAAAAGAAAAATACGAATGACAATAAAATTAAATTAAATAAAAGATAGTGAGAAAAAAAAAAACTACCTGAGAAAGTATAATAGGACCTCCTTGTGAAGCATACAGTTTATTGGACTTCATCATGTTCACTATTTTCGTAGTGAAATTCTTCATGTAAAACTGTTCTCCAGATCGTGAAAAAAAATAATTAAAAGAAAAAATGTGTACAACAATATAACTGTTAAACGAAACAAGTTGCTTGTGAACACTGTCTGGGCTTCAGCGGATCTTAAGTTCGTTTAAAATTTGTTTAGTTAAAACATAAGTTCGACTCATTAGTAACGGTAAACGAGTCAAACTTGAACTCGTTAAACTCATAAAAACTCGAGCTTGAGTCAGACCAAAAAGAATTTAAATGTATTCAAATAATAATAATATTAATACCTTAAACGGTCCATTGTCAGATCGAAAAACAATGTTGGGAACATCATGAAGCCAGAAAGGAAGGCCCCTGCATGCAGTTGCATATATTAACATTTATCCAAGCATATATTAACATTTATCAAATTGTTTAAAATAAAATAAAATAATAATAAAATTTAATGAAGGTTTAATTTAGCTGAAAAATGCTACAGTCATGTTACGGAACTATTCCGTCGTGATTTGTAACCGTTAAATCATCATATAACCGTCACGGATAGTTGATTTAACGGTTACAAATCTCGACGAAATGATCCCGTAACGAGATCGTAGAATCTCCCAATTTAGCTATTTACCCATAGGACCATTCGCTTTCAATAAAGGGTCCAATTCGAAGGCAAACATAGAGGCCTTGAGCTTCAACTTCCTTTATAAATCTTATTATGTCACGTCTCCCACTGAAATCATACTGAAATTAAAACAATTTTTAAATAATATATAAATATAGATTATTGATTTTATATTAAGTTTAATTTGCTAGAGAGAAATAAAATAAAATAAAATAAATAAATAAATGAACCTGTCCTGGTTTGGGCTCGTGAAGGTTCCAGAAAACATAAGTGTCGATTGCGTCAAGTCCTCCGGCTTTGGCTTTTGATATTAAAGATGGCCACATCTGCACGTGGAATTGCAATAAAATTTGATAAACTTGGGTGATCTTTAATGAGCATTTGAATATTAATTAGAATTGCATTTGGAAGTCACCTAAAATATATTCCCGTTAGGATTTTTTTCATTAGAATTTCATAATTTCTTGTAGTATATAAATGTAATTAGCGTTGAATTTTGACGATTCTAATGACTGAAGCATGAGTGGAAACAAAAATCCCAACAAAAATTTCATATTTCAAAGAAAATTCCTACATATGACAATTTTTGGGGAAATGACAATGGTAACTTAAATTACATAAGAAATTCCAACAGTAATTAAACTCGTTCCAGCAAGATATTTTCGTTGGAATCATGATAACGAAAGCTATAACGTTGAAATATATCCGTTGGAATTTTTATCGCTTAATGTATTTACACCTGCTCAAAAGGTAGTGTATGACACATGTCAATTCATTATTTGTTAATAATATTTGTTAACAGTATAAATGACTCCATAAATCGTACCATCTGATGGCTCCATAACAAAAATATAGAACATATGTTGTATTTTTTTGTTGGATTATGATAATTTTATTTTATAATTGTGGATGGTTCTATAAATCATGCCTCCTCGATTTACTCATAAATAATTGAAAAGTCACACATAAGGAGAAAAAGTCCAATTAATAAAACATGAAATACTACAGTCTCGTTACGGAATCATTTCGTCGACATTTGGAACCGTTGAATCATCATGTAATCGTCGTGTATAGTTAATCTAATGGTTACAAATCCCGACGAAATAGTTCTGTAACGAGACTATAGAACCTCCATAATAAAACACACACAAACGGGTAAAGAGAGAGAGATTACATCGGGTGTGCTTCTTGGATAATGAATTGAGCCAGAGAACAAAAGCTTCCTCTGCCCATCGATGATTAACGACCTCCCGTCGTAGGTCACATCGCCGCCACTCGCACCACCGAGCACCGCCGCCAAAACTGCCACCACAAGCCACCGGAAAATCACCATATTTTTTATTTTTATTTTTCCTCTATTCCAACAGTAAAAAGAATCAAAAACCACATTATAAATAATTATGCGACAATTTGTAAGTGTCCCTGTGCAAAAAAATAGCTTGTAAGCAAAGAAAATTTAATTTCTGAAATTGAAAGATAAGGCGAGTTTGAATTGGAGTATAATTACAGCGAGATACGCACGTAATAATCTTGCATTAAAACATGGGATCTCTGGAGTTGTACGATAATAAAAAGACTCTTTCTTTTTATTTATTTGATTTTTATCTCACTAAAATTGAAAATGAAATAAAAAATTCAAAAAAAAAACTATATTCATTCTTTTACTAAAATCAACTTCCTTTTTTTTTTAATTATTATCTTTTCATTTTACTTTTTCATGTGAGACAAAAATTTGAGGAAAAAAAAAATATTTCATAAATGCATGCAAAGACAAATCAAGTTTTTTGAGTAATAAATAAGCCTGTAATTAATGACAGTTAAATAACGGTTTCTGAATCTAATTATATCTTGAAGATTATTAATCGGCTCTAGTTGAGTTTAGGTTCATTATTTGCTATAGGGATAAGGATTAGCGTACAACATGGTGGGTCTGCCTACAATTAGTTTCACAAATTATTTTTCGGCCACCTAACTATTCATTTATTTATTTTTTTAACAAAACTACATATATATTATAGGAAGATGTTACTGTCCCGTTACATAACTCTTCCGTCGGAGTTTGTAACTGTTAGATCAATTATCTCTAACGATTACATGATGATCTAACGGTTACAAATCTCGACGAAATAGTTCCGTAACAGGACCTTATCATTTTCCTATATTATATAATATGTCATACTATACAATACTCGTGTATGTGTACACGAGTGTTGAGTTATAAAATATAAGATAAAAGTTGTTGCTAAAATAAATTTTTTTATTTAAAAATTTTGATGGACTAATTAATGAAAATAAAGAGGAATAGATAGTGGTGAATGTCATTTGTAAATCGTAATTTATGAAATAAATATCAGAAAAAATTATTATATGATAAGATTGCTACTTGCCTAAGAAAGAAATGTGTACTCAGATAAAAAAATAATAAAACTAAATCTACACTTACCAAATTTGAAAAAAGTTATTTATGTCTAATACCAAATCTAACTCCAGAGTAAAAATTAATATCCTCCCTATATATAATTCCCGAATGCGCTGAGCCTACGTGGCTGCTTCTGGTGCTTCGGAATCCTACTTGGCGAATAATCATTCTTCGTAATTAGGTTTGGACAATTAATATTGATATATTAATAATTAATAATCTAGGTTCGGACATTCCATAAATATTATTTAGCTAACTTATGTATTTTAATATCATTTGTACTAATATAACTCTTTAATTCTTTGTAATTTTACATAGTGAGACACTAAGTCTAAGTGACTAATATATCCTGACTTTTGATTTTTTTTTTCAATTAGCTATTGAATTGTAAATGTATTTTAAAAGTTGATAACTTTTGTATTTCTTGTCGGTTTTACATATATAATATATTAAATTAATCAACTTTTGATGATTTTCGATTTGACATCCATAGTGTATATATGAAATAAATAAATTATATTTATCTTTATAGTAATAAAAATAACAATATTTATTAAAATTTATTATAAAATAAAATTATTTCTCAATTGATATATTTATGTTTAATGTAGTTATATGTTGTAAGTTAAAAAAATTATTATAACATGACACAGGTAAGTCGCAAAAATCATACTAAATATATAATAATATATATTTTTATAAAAGGTATTTAAATTTTCAACTACTTTTTCTCATTAATTTTATTTTTTAAGAAACATTAGCAAACACCCGTGTAATACACGGGCGTTGTACTAGTATAAACAATATTACGAAACATATATTTTCGCCACGTCTGAAGTATGAGAATATGCCATTTAGGCTCAACATCTTTTGAATTAACATATAGTGAGGGATTATTATATAAATAATTTTATAGATATCACATTTTAATTTTCAAACTAAATATGTCTACTTTATAATGTTGTTCTTAATGTTGATTAATTCGGCTTTAGATTTGAGAAACCAAAGCCAAATAAATCACGATGAATGGATTTTTGGAACAACGAAAACCGGAACAGAACGAATGCTACTCAAAGCGAACCGATTCATTCCGGTTCGAGTTTTAATAAATAAAAGCAATTTATTAATAAGAAATCACCGTCTCCTCCTCCGGCGACTGTACCTGAAGCAGCTCGAGGCCGACGGCGTCTCACAGACCTTCAAATAAGAATTAGGACGATTTGAAGGCCTCTGGCAGGTTTGTTGAGCATTTTTGTTTATTTATTATGATTTTAATAGGGAAATTTGTAGATTAACCATTTTTTTTATATACAATTTAATAATGAAATTTGCAGTTTTTGCAGATGGGTTGTTTGTGTTTTATATATTCGTTTGTGCCTTGAACCATTTGTGCTCACTCAGTGTTTTTACTTATTATAATCAAGATTCCAACTTTATTTAAAAAATAAAGACAGTTCTTTTTTATGGGTTCAGAGCAAGAGACCTGAAAGAGAAATGCTACGGTCCTGTTACGGAACCATTCCGTCGGGATTTGTATCCGTTAGATCATCATGTAACCGTGGGGATAGTTGATCTAACGGTTAGAAACTCCGACATTTGTGGGCCTTAAGCTACCGTTAATTAGGTATATGCAGAGCATAAGATGAAAGATGAGTAGTAGAACAAAATGGACTTATCACTAATTACATTTATTCGGAGTTTCATAATGACATTTGTGTACAATTTCCATCTTTAGATCACATTGCTGTTCGTTTATAATAATTAGTTTGTATATGTATGTGTTGCCTGGTTTGGAACTCTAGTATTTTTCGGTTATAACAAGATATAGCTTAGGCCGTTTATTCGCAATGTGCCTCAATCAGCAGATCTTTCTGAACTCCCGGGCACGGGTCCCCTCCGAATCTTTGGTATGACATTGGAACAGAACACTTTTTCCTCCATAAACAAGCCTGTGATTGTCATTAAGTGTTAATGCATGGATAATAAATAAATAAACAAACAAGTGAACAAAAATTGAAGCTCACATTCTCGACAACGGCTCTGGAATTGATCGAGTGACAGCTCCCGATTGTATAATTACCACAACCACCAGTAAGGCTTCCAAAACTGGCGAATATGATTTTCGAGATGTATTTATCGGTAGGGCAGTAGAGCCGGACTTTGGGTTTAGTTATTCTGTGGCGCTTTTCGTACGTAGATTTGTACTTGTGTTTGTAAAGATTTTCTCTTATCCATGTGGTGACATGCGGCGGATGAGAGTATTTAACATGTCCACATACTTTAGTAACCGAGACAGTATCAACTGTTATGCCTGTAGGATCGCCTTTTTCTTCTTCTTCGAATAATACTAAGAGGTTGTCTGTAGGTTTGAGGAAAGATCTTGGTATGTGATACCTGAAAAAAAAAACATAAGGTGATCAAATTAGCAAAATTACATGAAAGAGAGTCATGATATTATATTATATCCGTGCGAAAAATGTGTAGAAATGATAGTTTGAATTGATTTTTTAAGTTGTGTGCATAATGTGATGCTTTTACCATATCTGTGAAGGTTTGCCATCCGGCGTATGGAAGGATATCCAATATCGGCCGATACTGTGATTGTTAACCCAAGCTTCGCCTTTTCCCATGGTGGCAAGATTTAGTGCAACCGGTTCAGTTCCATCAGGTGCATCAAATTTGGTCTTTCAAGATGTTAGCCATAAAAAAAAACGAAAAAAACAAATTAAAAAAAAAACATTTTTTTTTTAATTAAAGACATACAAAATTGGTTTATAATTAGGAAAACATATGTTTCATATTTTTATCCTCACCTTATACCATTTGAGTGGCTGAGAATAATTGCTTAATTTGCTCCACAGTGTATGTTTTGATCCTTCTTCTGTGTAAATCTGTGACTTCTCTCCCAGTAGCCCAACCTTTTGGAAAAAATAATAAAATAAATTAAAATAGGAAAATGAAATCTTCATTCATATTTACCAAAGATTAATCTAAATCATAAATTTGATGTTTCTATTTAAGTGTACCTGATAACCCCATTGAAAGTTAGTCCTCGTATTTTCGAGAACTTGATTACTTTGAATGCTGACGGATTCCAATCCTGCAGCCCTTCTCTCCATGAATGCACCAGAATCCTAGAATTTGCCGGTTAAAGATTAAATGGAAATAAAAGAAAAGATAGATTAGGACTCGCAACAAACCGATAAAGGAATGTAGCACAGTTATTACCGGTAGGCCAACCATAATGCTTAGCAAAGAGATGTTGTTAATTCCACTTTTGAGAGCAACTTTGGTCTCGAAAGTGAAATCTGTATTTCTGAAAAATCCATGTCCAGCACCTAACGAGGTTGATCAAAGTCAAATATCTATAATTTCGAAAAACCATGATAAGAATATTATCATTGTAAGGTTGTGTATTTAAAATGCTTCATTGTAACTTACCAACGAGCTCTCCATTGACAAATGCAAGCAAAGCATGCCCATGAGACTTTACCGTAATCATCTGTTCCGAGTCCTTTGTTTGCTGATAGCTGCAATCGGTATGTTATGTTTCAGTTAACAGCTGACAACATCCATAAATGAAAAATACAAGTATAATAATGAATATATTTTTTTTTCGGATTTTTTTTATCTGTATTATAGGTTGAAGCTTGATGACTTGATAAACGGGATCAGAAAAGACCCGAATTTCTGGATATCTACTTTACCTTGCAGTGTACCATAGATAATCAGACGTATCTTTTGTAGTACTCATCTGTTCTAGCAAAAAATCCGACCTCATAGAGGTATCCTCGAGTGTTGGAATAATTTCATTGTATTCTTCCCATTTTTCAGGTGAGTCCAACTTCACAGCTGGTTGCCTTGTTCTTGTATTACTTTGGGTGCTCACCTGTTTTAGATGATCAAAGGTATAAAAATATGTTTTACGTGTTCATTTGTTCATATAACTAGGCTTATACGAACAATTAATAAACTTTCATCTTGCCTTGGCTGTGTTAAACACGACACTTTTGCAGTCTGGCAAAATGCTGATCGACTTTCGAGGAAGTTGATACATTTGGTTTTGAAATTGCACGTTTGCAATTCTTCTGCCACCGTCCGTATTTACCAGAAATGCGACACATTCTCCTTTATCTCCATGATATACATATGCCTGGTTTTGAGAAAAAAAAAACATTATATTGTTCGTAAATAAGCATCTTAACGGAGTAATTTAAGAATCTGTTTAAATTTACGAGTTCTTACATCTTGTAGTGCACCTAAAGAGGTAACATTCCGTGATCCGTAAAGTAGAGTCTGTGAGCACAGCTTTACCGCTGCATGTAGTTCCTGGAGATGACCCCATTTTGGCTGTGTGATTAAGCCTGTAAGTTTTTTCGTAAAATTATGGTTTTCTGTTCTTTGAATGATTTTTTTTACGGAAGTTAAGGTTTCTCTTTTCACTCATATATTTACCGTATTCATCGAGGGGAGCCGGGTCGTAATAACTGGTAATTGCAAACGCAGAGGATGTGTGACCGAAGTTTGTTCCCCCATGATACTGAAACAAGGGAAATTACTTACAAAAGCGACCCCTGGAGTTTTTGTATTTACGCCTTCGAATATATATTCGTTTTACGGGTTGAACAAAAAAAAAACGTACCATGTAATAGTTTATGAAGCTGCCATTCATTTTGGCTATGAACAGAGCAACCTGATAAGCAATGTCCTCAACTGCTCTGATTTTAGTGGTGTTTCCATACACATCATAGCTTCAAATGGAGGAGAATGCAACAAAAATGGTGAGCTATACACACACACACACACACACACACACACACACACACACATATATATATATATATATATACATTTTTCCAGTGCATGGTGTTGAGGGAAATTAACATATGATTTTGTTGTCATATTTATCTTACAAGTGTGTCCAGTTTTCTGTCCAAAGTGCTGGCTTGTTTAGTGAGTTTGGGCCCACAAATGTCTCTCCACATCTTAGTCCATTGCATGTGTTGATCTGCAGAATTTCATAAGAATTTTGAAGGTTAATTGCAGCTTTATGAATTATGATTACTCCTTTTAGTTATATGTGAGTTTGAAATTTCTATTGTTTATTTGTGTAATTTGATCAATGCTTAAGCTTAATTTTCCCCCTCTACCGTGATAGTGTTCGTGTTTCACTATCGTTTTCTCAACTTATCTGTGTATTTAATTATAAGTACGATAATAAGTTCAGACGTAACTAAATTGTTTATCTCGTATTGTTCTTGTCCTGTCATGTCGTCCTATAGTGTCATTTGTCTTCATAATATTGTTTTCTAATGTGCCGAGTTGTGTTAGTTGGCCGGTCCGATTCATTGGAATAAAGCGGTTGCCTGTGAACTAGTAAAAAATCGGCCAGTCAGACCGGATTAAACTGGTTCAGATTTTTAAAAAAGAAAAAAAAAAATTAAGATATTTAAAATTATTTTAATATAATAAAAAATACATATTTAAATATAAGGGGTATATATAAGTTAATTATGAGATAGTTTAAGAATTTGAATGTTTTAAATTGGCTAAGTATTTAATTAACAAAAGCTTTTATATAGTTATTTTTGCTTTATATATCTAAAAATATTAAATATCTGTCCAACTCGTTTAACCACTAGTTGGACCAGTTTGAGGACCTTGAAAGAAACAAATAAGGTCCATCTACTATATGGACCTAGTCATTGGGCTGCAGTTTTCTTACCACGGGATCAGGAGCATCATCTTGCTTGCACATAATCCATGGGACACCAGTCTTAAGGCCCACAGCCATCTTAGCGGCCCAAATAACATATGGCGGCCCTTTATCGTGGAAGCCTCTTTCTACATTTTGGTATTCGTTCTCAATCTGCATAGAAATTTGATGATCCAAAATGGATGAGCTTTAGACCAAAAATAAATAAAAAATAAAACAATATAAATTAAATAAAATCAAAATTTATGTAGAATTCCAACCTGAGAAAGTATAATAGGACCACCTTGTGACGCGTACAATTTCTCTGATTTCATCAACTCAACTATTTTTGTTGTAAAATTCTTCATGTAAAACTGTTCTCCACGACACAAAAGCACCAAAAAAAAAAATATATCGAATCGAAACCGAACCGAAATTTTTATACACTAAAATAACAAAACCGAATCGAACCGCACCGAAATGCGCGGTTCGGTTATGTTCGGTTTTTCGGTTTTGTTTCAATTTTTATGTACATATTATGCAATTTGGGGCGGTTCGGGGCAAAACCGCACCGAACTGAACAAAATCGAAAACCGAACTTAAGAAAAACTATAACCGCACCGCAAATCGAACCGAACCGAGCCGAACCGATTTATTTTTTATATATATATTAAAAAAACGAACCGAACCGAACCGCACCAAATTACTCGGCTCGGCTTGATTTTTCGGTTTTGGATCGATTTTGCTCACCCCTAATTTTAGTACCTTAAATGGCTCATTGTCGGATCGAAATACAATGCCGGGCACGTCATGAAGCCAAAATGGAAATCCTCTATATCACAACAAAAATATGATGTGTTGTTAGCTCTTAATATAAATATTTTTCGATAATTATAAAAATAAATGTTTTTTTATCAAAATTATTTTTTTTATAAAAAAATATGAATAATAAAAAAAGCTTAATTTAATTGGATTACCCGTATGACCATTCACCCTCAATAAAGGGCCCGACCCGAAGGCAAACGTACAAACCCTGAGCTTGAACTTGCTTGATAAATCCCACAATGTCACGTCTGCCACTAAAATCATACTGAAAAAAATTCATTGCAAACAAAATATATAAAAATCATTTATTGTGGGAAATATTTAATGCAATTGAATATTTATAATTATAAATTGAGAACTTTTATTTATGTATGATATAAAAAAAATAAAAAAATAAAAAAAATAATAATAAAAATGAACCTGTCCTTGTTGAGGCTCGTGGAGGTTCCAAAATACATAAGTGTCAATTACATCAAGCCCGCCTTGCTTGGCTTTCCATATAAGTGATGGCCACATCTAATGGATTATAAAATTCATTAAATGTGTTGAAAAAAAAATATATAATATGAAAAATATTCTTAACTTTTTTTTTTTTAATTATTTTAACTTGTAACTTAATTAAGAACACAAATTCTAGTATGCGTTTTCGTCTAACCGTCTGTCGGGTCGACTTGTCATTATTATTGCTTAATAGAAATATATATGTTATTAAAAACGTGAAAATTTTATTTATATTATTTTTGTAAGTATTATATTTCATTATTTCAATCTAAAAAGTATGCATAACGACCAAATAAAAATAGAACCGTCTAACCGTTTGACCAATTTAAAATTTGTAAGTATTATATTTCATTATTTAGTTATTTATATATATACATATACTAGTACAATGTCCGTGTATTACACGGATGTTTGCTATTTTTTTTTCTTAAAATCTAAAATTAATGAGAAAAGGTAGTTGAAAATTTAAATACCTTTTATAATAATATATATTATTATATATTTAGTATGTCACTTTTTATTTGTGTAACTTACCTGTGTTATATTATAATAATGTTTTTAACTTAAAACATATAATAACTACATTACACATAAATATATCAATTGAGAAATAATTATATTTTTCTAATGAATTTTAATAAATATTATTATTTTTTATCATTATAAAGATAACTATAATTTATTTATTTATATATACAATATGGATGTCAAATCGAAGATCATCAAAAGACGATTAATTTGATATATTATATATGTAAAATCGATAATAAATACAAAAGTTATCAACTTTTAAAATACATTTATAATTCAATAGCTAATTGAAGGAAACAAATCAAAAGTTGGGGATATATTAGTCACTTAGTGTCTCACTATGTAAAATTACAAAGAAATAAAGGGTTATATTAGTACAAGTGATATTAAAATACCTAAGTTAGCTAAAATAATTTTTAGAATGTCCAAATCTAAATTATTAATTATTAATATTATGAATATTATTTTTCCTACCTATTACAAAGCACGATTCTTTGACAAGTAGGATTTCGAAGCACCAAAAGCAACCACGTAAGCTCAACGTATTCGGGAATAATATATAGGGAGGATATAATATTATATTATATACTTTTTTTTTTTGTGATACAAAATAAGATTCATGTTGATTCAATATTGCTAATATTTTTTTTTCTTGAAAAAGTCAATAATAAGACAGATAAAAAAGATTTTCCATTAACTTTCATGGATACCCATTTGGGATTTTCTTGCTAATTAAATGAAAGCAAAAAAAGTAGCATAGTTGGGT
>CACSLK010027752.1:5048041-5061965 GCA_902706635.1 Striga hermonthica | reverse complement strand
GTCCGTCCTCTTCACGGTCGTCCCATTCATCGCCTCCGGCGTCTGCCATCACCGCCGCGTATAGGGCGCTGAACTCCTCGGCGTCCCCGTGAGCGTCAATCTTCGCGACCATCACCTGCAGCTTCTTCTCCGGCACGCGAATCCCGAGATTCTCTAACGACTCGTTAAGCTCATCCGGGGTGATGTTGTTGTCGCAATTAATCGAGCTTGGAGAAGACCCGATGGAGCTCCGTCGTGCCCGTCTCCTCATATGCAGCCCTAATGCGAGAATTGGTTGGATGGTCATTTAAGTTTTCAGCCAGCAAGTTTGGGAGAGATAGGCGAGAATTATTGAATTGATTTTGATCGGTGAGGTTATAAAGTTTCCACCCTATGACAATAATTCATTGGAAGATATTTTTGGATAATCTCCAATGTAAGCAAAACTAAATATGCTGGAAGATATTTTAAATAATTTGGGATATACATACTAAAATAAATTTATTATAGTCAATAGTTTCTTTAAACATAGTTTTGATTGAAAATTTGCAAAATATGTTTGAGCAGGCTTTTCAAAAAATTTCGAAAAAAAATTACTTAATTTAGTAATTCTGAAATTTTTAGGCGGGAAAATATTTACTTTTTTAAGTAAATGTCAAACCTTTTTATATTTATATAGATATAGATTTACAATTCAATAGTTAATTGAAGGAAACAAATCAAAGTCAGAGATATATTAGTCACTTAGTGCCTCACTATGTAAAATTACAAATAACTAAAGGGTTACATTAGTACAAGTGATATTAAAATACCTAAGTTAGATAAATAATATTTATGGAATGTCCAAATCTAGATTATTAATTATTAATATATTAATATTATTTGTCCAAACCTAATTACGAAATATGATTCTTCGCCGAGTAGGATTCCGAAGCACCAGAAGCAGCCACATAAACTTAGCGCTTTGGAGAATTATATATATGAAGGATATTCACACCTTTTATCTTTGGAGTTTTATCAATACAAGACCCGAAAGATGGGTAAACTATCAATGCGGGGCCTGAAAGATTTTTTTTCTCAATTCATGACTTAAATGTTATAAAACTATCAAATTAAAGACCCAATAGATAGATAACTATCAATGCGGGGTCTGAAAGATTTTTTTTTTCTCACTTTGGGACTTAAATGTTATAAAACTATAAAATTAAGTCTAGAATTATAAAAACTCATAACACCATTAAATTTAGATTTTAAAAATAATAAAAGATAGATGTTTACTCACAATAAATAATAACTAAACATTTGCATAATATTAAAAAAGAAAAGAAAAGAAATGGACGATAGCAAAAAAGCTGAGCAAGAGCTTCATACGTTACTTAATTTTCTCCAACAATTTCCTATTTTCCTTAATTTTCTTCATTTTTCTTTTTTTTTTTATTTTTCTTTTTTTTTTTACTTTGTAACAAATTTGGTGTTTTAAAACTTCATATTATCTCTAAATTTAATGGTGTTATGAGTTTTGTTAATTCTAGACTTAATTTGATATTTTTATAACATTTAAATCCAGAATTGAGAAAAAAATTTTTCAGACCCCGTATTGATAATTTACCCATCTTTTGGGTCTTTAATTTGATAATTTTATAACATTTAAGTCCCGAATTGAGAAGAAAAATTTTCCAAACCTCGCATTCATAGTTTACTGAATCTTGTATTGATAAAACTCATTTATAACTATAAACGCTTTTTGCGAAAGATGACAAATAAAATGACAGTGACATCAAATTATCCATGATTATACTTTCTCACATGAAAATTCGCGTAGTAGAGTTTCAATTTCATTATGCATCACCCGACCCGACCCGACCCGACCCGATATGCCGCCACCATACCAATTCGAGGGCTCTGCGGGCCCCATGCCGCGAAATCCAACCTCCTGAGAACGCTACGTGTCGACATCCCATTGGGCGGAGGAGAATGGTCTTGATTAATGCCTTTTCACGTGTCAGAAATAATTATTTTATGGTCCCTTCAAATGTTTCGTAAAGGTGCAGTATGCTGTTATTTCCCAATCTACCCTTCGCTAAATATTACCCTGTATTCCCATAACATAAATATGTTTATATTTGTACTACATTTATGTTTTGATAATACCTTAATATCAATATATATTTTGTATTTAAATATTGATATTATACATTCTATTGATAAAATTTTATGTCATATTGGTATATTGAATTATATAAAGTAACTATTAACTAATTGAATATTCAACAGTTCAAATCGTATATATGCATATTTAATTTGAATTCGTAAATTACAAATTAATAGTTTTCTTCTTCAAAATTGCATTAGAAATTTGCAAATACAAATCATCGAACACTGAATTTTGTTCAACAGCCCACATCATCACCACCACAAACAACCCACATCAATCAGCTCAACCATTCTCCTTCTAAACCGTAACAGTAATAATGTTTATCCTCTCGCAAAAAAAAAGGAGAAAAAAATCAATCACCCCAACGTATGCCCTATAAACCCGACGACGAGGAGTTGCCCGACGGCGACGAGACGGAAATAAAGAGAGAGAGAGAGAGAGAGAGAGAGAGAGAGAAGCGACGACGGTTTCATGCTTCGTGTTCGTCGACTGCAAGTGCCGCCCTTCCATCCAGCTGCTGGAAATTTTCCTCATTCATCATCGATAACAAAATCAAACGCATGAGATTCATTTTCCGATAACTTTGAGCTCAATTGTTTAGAAATATGTGGGAAATATATTATCTATTGAGGGTTTTGTAGCACTTGTGTATTTTGTAGTTGGTATTGACTGCTTGAACACATAACTTGAGTTTGTACCAAAAAAACTACATATTTTGAATGTATGATGTATTTTGACAAGAAGTCTATTTTACTAAAATGTCTTACTCATGCTTATAATGATAACAAGTTAAATGTAAGCGACAAAATTGAGCCGCCCGTGACGGGGAGAGTCTGCTAGTAAGAGAATAGATGTAATACATTTATATAAATATGTTATATACTTTTAACATATTTTTAAAATATCAATATATTTTTGCATTTTAAATATAGTCATATATATATCTCATACAAATAAAATTATATCTCTTATAGTCTTGTAATAGACTTCACATGTATGTAGGATCACTTCACTCTCTAATGCCTCGAAAGGAAGCATGTCCCAAACATGACACACATATGCATTACATAACCGATCAAAATAACATCGTGTACTAGTAACACGGTCGTTGACACTTGAAACACAATCAACCTTTTAGAAAAAACTCTATCACAGTTTTAGAATGAAAAAAAAAACGTAATAACAGAAAGATAAGTCAAGTTTTCAGATCATCATGGACTATCCTTCATCATGCTCCCGCCGGTACAACTGCCCCTGCTCGTGGTCTTGGCAGCTCTAGCTTGGGCCTGAGCTTTTGCCTTTATTTTTTTCGCTCTTTTTTTCGTCGAGTTGGATTTCATTTCATCCTTCTTGTCCCTTCCAACCTGTGCTTGCTCATCAGCGCGCCGTGCTTCTTCTTTTCCAATTGATCTGAATATCTTCATGCATTTCTCTCAGTGCTTCACAACCTCGTCTCCTTTTAGATTTTTCAAAGTCAAATTGTATTTGGTGTGCACCAAATGCAATTTACAACAATTTGACTTTGAAAAATCCAAAAGGAGATGAGGCAGTGAAGCACTGGGAGAAATGCATGAAGATATTCAGATCGATCGGAAAAGAAAAAGCACGGCGCGAGGATGAACAAGATCATGCTGAAAGGGACAAGAATGATGGAATGAAATCAAACCCAACGACAGAAAAAGCGAAAAAAACTAAAGGCAAAAGCTAGAGCTGCCAAGGTCACGGGCAGGGGCAGCCGAACACCGGCGGGAACATGGTGAATTGGTCCATGATGATCTGGTGCATGATGACTTTAAGACTTGACTTACCTTTCTGTTATTTCGTTTTTTTTTTTTCATTCCAAAACCGTGATAGAGTTTTTTTCTAAAAGGGTGACTGTGTTTCAAGTCGACGACCGCGTTTGGGTTACTAGTACACGACGTTATTTTTATCGGTTATGTGCATGCATATGTGTGTGATGTTTGGGACATGCTTCCTTTCAAGACATTAGAGAAAGTGAAATGATCCTACATAGATGTGAAGTCTATTAGAGACTATGAGCTGCTTTGAGAAAGGTGGATATCTGGAGTGCTTGTAAGGATGAGACATTAAAAAATACACTTTATTTCTGTAGTGGATGGTTTTAGAGGTACTTGGGTTTTCCTTATGGCTCATAAATCACGGGCTGGGAAAATTATTGAGATCTTTTGTTACTATGGCAAACACACAGTATGATTGTAGATTAAAGAGGGTAAAATCAGACAATGGACACGAATTTCTGGGAGGAAAGCTACATATTTTTTTTTTATTTTTTTTTTAAGGAGAAAGTGATACTGCATGAACATGTGAGCAAGTATACTACATATATGAGTGAAAAAACCTTAACTTCACGTAAATCCATTCAAAACAAAAACCATAATTTCCGAAAACTTACAGGCTTAATCACACAGCCAAAGTGGGGTCATCTCCAACAACTGCGCTCAGACTCTACTTTACGGATCACGGACTGCTACCTGTTTAGGTTCACTACAAGATGTAAGACTCGTGAATTTCAGCAGATTATTAAATTTCAAAAGAAGAAATTATTTTGTTAGATGCTTATTTACGTACAATATGTCGTCTTTCTCAAAACCAGGCCTATGTATATTCTGGAGACAAGAGAGAATGTGCAGCATTTCTGGTAAACATGGACGCGACAGAAGAATTGCAAACGTCCAATTAGAAAACCAGATGTATCAACTCCCTCCTAAGTCGATCAACATTTTTCCAGACTGCAACAATGCGGTGTTTTGCCAGATCAGCATTATTAACTGTTCGTAAAAAAATTCATAATTGCTAAAATAATCCATGAGTTTTATCCCAGTTATAAAAACAAATGAACAAATAAAACATATTTTAATTTCTAGTAGTTAAATATTTTAATTAGATTTTGTGTTTCAGAATGAACAACACTTCAAATAAACAAAGGGAAAAGGCTAAACCTCAAGGTTAACAACAAATAAAACCTTTATATATTTGATTATCTCAAACAGGTAAGCACCCAAAGTAATACAAGAACAAGCAACCAGCTGTGTGATGCTGGACTCACTAGAAAGATTGGAAAAATATAATGAAACTATTCCAATATTCAAGGATATCTCTCTGAGGTCGGATTTGTTGCTAGAACATATGAGTACTACAAAAGATACGTCTGATAATCTATGGTACACTGAAAGGTAAGTTGATATCCGAAAATTCGGGTCTTTTGATCATGTTTATCAGGTCATCAAGATTCAATTTAAAACTATAATGCCTTCGAAAATATGGTGTTCTCCAGTCTCCACATCAAAAGGGTGTAAAGGATGTAGTAATTTATTACTAATACTAAACTTCTTTGCATTGTCGAACCAGGATAAATCGACTACGTGTACTCTAACAAGAAAATATCCATTATACTTGTATTTTTCATATATAGATGTCGTCAGCTATTAAAACATATCGATTGCAGCTATCAGCAAGCAGAGAACTCGCAACAGGTGATTACTGTAAAGTTTCGTGGGCATGCTTTGCCTGCATTTGTCAATGGAGAGCTCATTGCTAAGATAACACTTTGAATTTTTAATACAAAGTCAAGATTTAACATATTACGGTTTTATCAATTACAGTCACCTTCAAGTTCTTTCAGATTTGTTGCCCAATTCTAGAGTTATTTTCTTTCTCCCCTGAAATTGTTCCTTGTACCGCTTTCAGTTCTCCTCGCCCATTGACTAATACTCTGCTCATTAATGTACAAAACCCACCAAAAGAAAATTTTGGGCCAAAGAACAAAAGACACACAGAAAGACATATCACCCTGTCAATATCACTAAATGAGAAAAATAAAATGAAGCATTTTAAATATACAAACTTACAACGATAATTTTCTTATCCTGGTTTCTCAAAATCATAGATACTTGACTTTGCCACCTCCTTAGGTACTGGACATGGATTTTTCAGAAATACAGGTTTGAGGTTTCACATAGGAGACCAAAGTTGCTCTAAAAAGTGGAATTAACATCTTCTCTTTGCTAAGCATTATGGTTGGCCTACCGGTAATTGTCTACCTTCCTTCTTACCGGTTATAAAGCCTTTCAACTTGCTTGGATAATTTTATCACAATTGTGGTTTGTTGCTAGTCCTAATCTATCCTTTTTATTTCGCTTTAATCTTTAACCGGAAATTCTAGGATTCTGGTTCATTCATGGAGAGAAGGGCTGCAGGATTGGAATCAGTCAGCATTCAAATTAATCAAGTTGTCGAAAATTTAAGGACTAACTTTCAATGGGGTTATCAGGTACACTTCAATAGAAACATCAAATTATCATATAGATTAATCTTTGGTGAATATGAATAAAAATTTATTTGAGAGTAATAATACTTCTTTCTCCCTATAAGTTTACAATTTGTTTCATTTTCCTTTTTTTTTTTTTTNNNNTCCACAAGGTTGGGCTACTGGGAGAGAAGTCATAGATTTACACAGAAGAAGGATCAAAACATACACGGTGGAGCAAATTAAGCACTTATTCTCAGCCACACAAATGGTATAAGATCGAGGATAAAAATATGAAACATATGTTTTCCTAATTATATGTCCCTAATGGGTTCTTTCATGTCACAATGAACATTATGTGGCATTCATCAGGAAATGAACTGAAGTATAAAACAATATGTGGCATTAATCATATTATGGACTATGAACTGATGTATAATATCTTAATAGAAATTAGAAAAAAACGTTTTTTTTTTTCTTTCCTTTTATGGCTACATCCTAAAAGACCACATTTGATGCACCTGACTTAATTGATCCGGCTGCACTAAATCTTGACACCATGGTAAAAGGCGAAGCTTGGTTTAATGATCAGAGTATCTGCCGGTATTGGATGTCCTTCCTTACGCCTTATGGAACTCCTTCACATATATGGTAAGAGCATCACATTATGCACAAAGCTTTGAGATTAAATCATTCGACATATATAATCTTGATATTGTCATTGAATTTATATGTTTCCTAGAGTAAAATCTTTGGGTATATGCAATAAAATTCTGATTTGTCTGGCTTTGATTAAGTTTGTGGTGCATGGTGAAAGATTGTGAATGATGATCTGTTGCGTGAAGCCCTGAAGACTTGCCTACTTGCCTTTCTGTTATTTCCGCCATAAAAATCAAAACTTTAACCCTACAGAACAGAGAAATAATGAAATTGAAACAGAAACAGATCAAATATATCTAAATATCTATATTAACCAAAAACGCCTCTTTAATAATCTTAAAGATAAAGGTATAAAGACTCGAGAAGAATAGTAGTGTAGATCTAAAATGAGTAAAGAGGTGATATTTAACAGAAAGACCAAATCTTGAATTCAGAGAACCTCAGATCTGAATCAACAAAACTCTTAATTGATTAAATGAAAAATGAAATACTCCAATAAATTAATGAGAAGTAACCAAAAGGAAAGACAAAGCCTTGAATCATAGCGCAACCAAAATTCAGAAAGTATGAAGTTGATAAATTGAGCTTTTATTTGTTAAATTTTCATGAAATAGAGTGAGGTCCATACCAAATTGGTCGGTAATTTCCGGCGAAAACCTAAATCCAATTGGCCGGTAATTGCCCGGCGGCGGCTGCAGATCGGGGTATTGGGTAGAGGATCCGTGCCAAATTAGCCCATAATTTCCGGCGAAAATCCATATTCAATTGGCCAGTAATTGAGGCTTCGGCGGCGGCGGCGGCGGCGGGTATTGGGTAGGTGAGAGAGCTAAGTGCTAAAGATGACTTAGAATCTATATATATATAATTGCTGGCATGTAGCATTTAATAAAACATTTAATAAAACCTCTAAAATTTTCTCTCCATTTTTCGGTTACAAAATTTGTCATTAATATTTTTTACTTCTCACATTAATACATCTTAATAAGTTTAATCATGTATGTTTCTATTATATTATATAATAGTTATTGCTAATACTAACTAATAATAATTGACAACAAAATTAAATTACATAATTATAAACAATTGTTTCAAGTTATGTATTTTAACATCAATTTTATCTTTTTCTTTTGTATCTCATGAAAAAATTTCTTTAAAAACAATTAGTAAATTGTTTTAATAGTATAGTCAAACAACTTAAAAAGCTTATAAACAATTATTTTTTTAATAATAATAATAATAATAATAATAATAATAATAATAATAATAATAATAATAATCAAATTGTTATTATCTAATGATAATAAACAGTTGTTCATAATAATAACATTGTTAATTTATTTTTCCTAATGATCAATTTTTTTAAAATGTATTATGTTCATTATCTAGAATTCTAATATTAAATTCTCAAATATTACTTACTAATATTTTATGTACATCTGTGCATGTGCACAGGATATCTACTAGTGTGTGCTAACTACTAAGTGCTAAAGTCTACCAGAATGCATTCTAAGGGCTAAAGATGACCCGAAGGTGTGGTAATTGGGCTTATTTGCAAGTTATGTTGCTAAATTTGATGTTAGAAAAAAATAAGCGTCAGTAAACAAAAAATAAGGGTCAGTAAATTTGATGTCGGAAAAAAAATAAGAAGCTGATCAGTGCTACTACCGTGTGCCTTGGCACACCTAGCAAGGTGTGTCAAGGCTTTTTTAAAATAAACATGTTACTTTATAAAATCAATATGTGTAGACTACACATGTTGATTTTAGGGTTAATTGCTAAATAAACCTTAACCTTTTTACGTTTAGCAATTTTATACCAATATTTGGGTAATTGCAATATAATCTCGACCTCAATTTACTTATTGCAAATTTGGGTGCAGAGTGATTGATCTTACGGATTTTGTGGATCCATTTTGTGTCCAAGTCTTCCACTGACTCGGGTGTTTATGTCATCCACGTAGCAAGTTGACAATATCCACGTATTTAATGTATATCCACGCACAAAGCCGAAAATTCTACGTCAATGTAAACTACCGGTGATGAGTATCCACCTATTTCTGGAGTGAACCGATAAATATGATCTTCGATCTGTTTGAACTGCCTTCAAATCGACCAGTCTTTTGAAGGTCCAACCGGTTTTAAGTTTGACTTGCAATAAGTAAATTGAAGTCGAGATTATATTGCAATTACCCAAAGTTTAGGATAAAAATGACAAACGCAAAAAGGTTAATGTTTATTTAGCAATTAACCCTTTATTTTATAAAGTAACATGTTCATTTTAAAAAAGCCTTGGCACACCTAAGTATTTGCAGAAGCCGACCCAAATGTGTGCTAACTGCTAAGTACCAAAGTCGATCCAAACGTGTTCTAAGAGTACGACAATGCTTTGGGTCTCTTCTTTTTATATGTGACAAATAAATACAATTAAATTCTAATGATATGAACAAACTCAAACTAAAAAATTGAAAATCTATCCAATGCAAAACAAAAAAATACTAGGTCTAGAATACTAAACAACCAATTAAAATATAGTAATAATAAATGCATAAAAAAAAATATATTTTGCCTATTAAAAAAAATTATAAACAATTAATGACTATGCGGGTTTGCACATGTGTCCAAAATAGACCCAAATGTGGACTTGGTCTCTTTTTTCTAGTGCCACTTAAGTTGGATTAGGTTCACTTTTAATTGTATTGTGAAACATTTTTTTATAAACTATGTCTATTTCCTACATGACATATGATTTTTTTCTAGGAAACTCAAATCATCGTGGGTGCTCTAAGTACAAAGGTTGACACGAAAATGAGCTAAACAACCCAATGGTAAACTCAACCTAAACTACCTAGAGCATGACCCAATTATGTTAAATGACTCGTGTGATAAACGACCTAAAAGTGATAAAAACTACCTAAAATGACCCAAATTACTTAAATAAGACCAAAACAATCCGAAGCTCTAATATGCGACCCGAATGAAGAACTAAATGACCTAAAAGTGCTAAAATTACATAAAACAACCTGAAAGAATTAGAGGGCAATTAAACACCTCAAACACTTGAGTGTTGATTGGAGACCTAAAACAACTTGAAGGACCGAGAGGATAATTAAGGGCTTGATTGTTTATAAATTATTTTATTCGCTTTTATTTCTAACTCAAAATTTAACTTAATTTTAACTCTACCACATTATCTTTAATATTATTCATATAATTAAATAATACAAATTAATTATTCTTACACATCATATCATCTTCAATTCACTATTCATCCACTCACATAATTTTAACTACCTATAATTTTTAATAATTTTCAATCATCTATCTCTTACTTCTACATCTAATCAATTTTAATTATTTTATTTTAAATATTATTTTAATACATTTTTAAAATTCCAGTAACAACGAACCATACACCTTTTTCAAAATTAACTATGATTAACCAAAATAACTCATTTTGAACAAATTATTTCATAAACAATCAAGCCCTAAACGACTTAAAGACTTGGGTGTTGATTGTGGACCTAAAATGACCCGACGAAATTGTGGACCTAAAATGACCCGATGACCGAAGTAAGGTCTTAAGAGGTATCTTGATCTGGATTCAGAAGTCTAGAAAGATAATAATCAAGTCTAGAAAGATAATAATCAATGTAAACGTTCTAATCATCAAGATATGAACAAATCTCGAACAACCAACTGTCCCCTTCAGGCAAACCATTGTACTTCCTTTATTGGGCACCAAGGCCATACTAGAATAAGATCACCACTATATATAGAGGGTAAAAGGTGTCATTTGCTCACTCTTAAAATATGAAATTATCTTTTAGCCTCAATTTCCCTCCTTTAGGTCCCTCACTAACTTGAACGTTTGAGTGCCAAAACTAGGAGAATCTCGTGGCCCCTTTTGCAAGTAACTTGTTTCGCCGTGGATAACATCTCAGGCGATCCAATCACTTGACCCAACAGGTGTTTTTGAGAGGTCCAACCGGCTTGAACCATGGTTATTTGGTGGAGCACCATCAAGCACAAGAAACTGATAAGAGCGGATATTTTTGGTCGGCCACAGTTTCTTGGCCCGGCGGCAGCCTTGTTTTGACCGACTATCACTCCATCGATCTTTTGGGCACCTCTCGGCCGGTTATCACTTCATTTATCTTTTGGGCTCCTCTTAGGCTCTCTGTTGGCAAATGATTCGGACTCAATAGTTGGGCTGGTTTTGTTGGGCTTATTATGCTGTGATGTCGTGGGCCGAATGGTATGTTGAATTAAAGAGCTCCTTGTTGGGCCTCAAAAAATCTGGATAGATTGGGCTTAATCATTGTTTATACAGGGAAAGGTCTCCTATCCACCCACCTACACAACGTTGTGGTTACCGTCTCTTTCCCTGTCCACTCCTCTCTCTCCTACCCAATACCCCGACCTGCAGCCGCCGCCACCGGGCAATTGCCGGCCAATTGTATTTGGATTTTCGCCCGATATTACCGAAAATTTTGGTACGGATCCTCTACCCAATACCCCGATCTGTAGCCGCCGCCGCCGCCGCCTGGAGATTACCGGCCAATTGGAAATGGATTTTTGCCGGATATTATCGGGTAACTTGGTACGGATCCTGTATCCCTCACTCAATTACATAAAAAAATTAACAAATAACAGCTCAATTGAGCAACTTCTGACTAAAGGCTTTATCTTTCCTTTTGGTTAATTTTCATATAATTTCTTGGAATGTTTCATTTCTTTTAATCAATCAAAAGTTTTGTTTATTCAGATCTGAGATTATGCTAATTAAAAGTTTGATCTTTCTTAAATTACGGATAAAAATCACATCTTTACTCATTTTTAGATGTAGATCTACTATTCTTCTCGCTTCCTTTTCCCTTTATCTGTTACTAAGATTACTAATTATTCGTATTTTGTTAATTTGGATAAGTAAGTTGTATTTGAATCTGTTATTGTTTCAATTTTCTTTCTGTATTCTTTCAGTTAAAGTTTCGATTTTTATGTGCGAATATGAGTTGAAATCCACATCCTCCGCATTTTTTTTTTTCAGTCTATTGGTTCTAACTTCATCTTTTTTTTCTGAAATATTAAGTGTTCTCTTCTTAGGAATGGGTCTTTTTTTTTTTTTTAATCATTATTTTGATCAGTGTTTAGTTTTTTGGGTTATGATTGATTGATTCATATTTTGAAAAAAAAATTCTTGTGAATTCTATATTCAACTTTCTGATATGTTAGATATGTCGATTTGCCAGGCTGATGGCAGAGCATCAAAAGTATGGATCTTCAGACACTGTGAATGAGAAAAGACTCTGAATTTAGCCAAGAATCGAAACAAAACGAGGTTAAGGACGTTCGAGAAAGCACCAAATGTTCGGAATCAGGAGAAAAGCTCCGTGAGCTGGAAGCGGAAGTGATGAGCTTGAAGAAAGTGCTAGCGGGCAAGGGGTCGGCTGTGCAGAGCCTGCAGGAACAGCTCAAATTGGCCCAAAAGGACGTTTTCATCTGAAAAAAAAGCTCGAGAGGGAGAAACACTAGGTCACCAAGCTGCAGGACTGTATGACGAGGTACATAGAAAACCTGACCGAAAGGGATCCTAAGAAAACGAGCGGCTGAAATCGGAGATGGCAAAACTCGCCAAAGAACGGGAAGCACCAAATGTTCGGAATCAGGAGGTTAAGGACGTTCGAGAAAGCACTAAATGACCAAATGTTTCGAATCAGGAGAAAAGCTCGTGAGATGGAAGCGAAAGTGGCGAGCTTAAAGAAAGAAAGGACTTGCAGGCAACTGCAGCGCCTGCAGGAGCAGCTCAAACCTGCCCAAGCGAGGTTTCCATCTGGAAAAACAAGCCCGACAGGGAGAAACACTAGGTCACCAAGCTGCAGGATTGTATGGCGAGGTACATAAAAAACCTAACGAAAAGGGATCAGTAAATCCGGGGGCTTTAGAAGGCGAACAAAACTTTATCCTAAGAAAGCGAGCGGTTGAAATCGGAGTTTACGAAACTTGCAAAAGAAGGATAAATCTGAAGGAATTCGATTTACGGTGCCAGTCACTGGAGGAGGAAACGAGGCATAGGTCTCGTTTGGGATTCAGATCAAAGTATTGAAGGCTGAGATTACTGAGCGAGATGGGCTACTGGAAGAAGTGAGGATGAAACATGAGACGCTAAATGGCTGTGAAGACGGAGCTTGATGATGCTCAGTTTGGCGACATGAGGGATCACCTGAATTAGCTGCACATTCAGCACGCTGATGGCCGATGCTGATGTGGCGCGATAGTCGACTGAGGATTTGAGGTCGAGAGTGGGGTAGCTAAGAGGGAGGTCGGCAGAAAGGAGGAAGCTTTACTTGAAAGGGCTGAGGAAAAATGAGAGGCTATTTATTCCGCAGCTGCTTCTCACTCGAGCACTACTGCACGGGGTACCACGAGCTTTGGCAGGAAGTCAGACCTGTTATGTTGGCTTGAGTTGCGTGTGGCAAATATTGTGCTCAGGTATGGTTTTCTTGATAAGGTCCATTTGTAAAAACAAATCTGTACATTTGTGCAGACATCGGTCGTTTTTTTCGTTTTTTGGGTTCCGGAAATGTCGTTGATGCAGGGTTTTGTTGTGGACTTGAATGGTTGTTGTTGTTTTGGAGAGAATTTAGGAGCTAATAGGATTACTTGCTAAGACACACTTTCAAATGGTTTGTTGAGTTACATTTGTTTTGCAGGACTGATGATAGGAGGAGGCCAATAAAAGCTGAGATCTGTAGAAGTGTGAATAGGAGGAGGCCAATAAAAGCTGAGATAGTGAAGGTATAATTGAGAAGGATATGTTCTGTAATTTTCCATTCCATCTCCATTCACAATCACAATATTAGGGAA
>CACSLK010027752.1:5018120-5030667 GCA_902706635.1 Striga hermonthica | reverse complement strand
TAAAATTTTGCCTACAAATTTTATTTTGCCCTTTATTAGTAATTTTTTTAAAATATTTTAGAAAAATGGTTGAAATTCAAATAAAAAACCAATATAATTAATGTACATAATTATTATGGTCAAATATGATTACTATTAACATTCAAATGATGCAAATATTTTATTTAAATATTATTTCATTTGAGTTGTGATTCTATACAAATTATTTTCTTAAAATACGTTGTTCACTCTATCCGATGCCACAATTTCATTAACGAACTTATAAATAAAAAACCTACACAACACATTTAATAATAAAAAATCTAATTAACAATTTTATTTAAAAAAAAAAAGATTATGCAACACATTCCATAATAACAAATACAATTCGTAGCTAGATATTGGTAATCCAAGCTAGAGATGTTAAATAGTCCTTATCCCAATAGGTCGGCCCGTTTAACCCGTAAAAAAGCAGGATTGTGGTCATTTATTAGTAGCCCGTTTAAATCATGACATTTTAGGCCTGGACTGTTTACCCCGAAGCCTACTAGGACTAGCCCGAAACCCGCTAGGGCTAGCCCGTTTAATTAAGGTTGGGCGGTGTAAATATTAGCATTAAGTAGCCCGTTTAATTAAGGTTGGGCGGTGTAAATATTAGCATTAAGTAAGTAATATGCTTTTAGATTCCCTGTATATTAAAATTTTGCTATTCCACTTGTCATGTAAGTATGAGTTGTAATGGATTATTGTGATTTTGAAAGATAATTATTAACAATATTGTTATCGTACTTCACACCAAAATATTTAAGCACATCAGAACGACTAATATGAAACACATAAAACATAGTGATAGAATTTATAGCGAAAATTCCTAAGACGTACAAAATAAGTAGTTAATGGTAATTGTAAGTAATAGTTTGAATATTTTTTATGCTTTGAGAAAAATGTGTTAGTTAAGAGTTTGTAATGTGTGTTCATATATGACGTGTAGTTGTATATATAGAGAGTTAAATACTAAATAGCCATTGAAAACAATCATTAACTAGCTGTTGTTATTTTTTTCTAAACGGAAATGTGCTACTATTAGTCCGCCTCTACAAATTAATTAATCAAATTATGGTCTAAAGTTATAAAAAATAATAATCCGATTTTAGTATAAAGTGGACGATTTTATTTTAGATTTCTAATGCTCATTTTTTTTTTTTTTTNNTAGGAAAGGTGTTATTAATAAATGTCTTAATATATGGTATGAAGTGGGCGATTTTATTTTGATATGAAATGTAGGGATTCAAATGACATGAATTTTATTTGTTATGGCTATGAAAGTCAAATGTTAGGTTGATTTGCTATAAAATCAAGGTGATATGATTATCAAATTTTAGCATATATATTGATGATAATTCGACAAATGGTATGTATTCCTCTTGAAAATAATAAAAAATATTTGAAAAAACATTGGTTAATAAAATTTAAAAGTTTTAATTTAATTCTAGAGAATGAGTTAATAAATTTGAATAATAAGGTAAGCGGCAATAAATCTAGAAAATTGTGAGATAATATATATATATATATATATATATATATATATATTATTGTGTAGTCTAAATTTGAGTCTCAAATTTAAAAATCAATAAGTAATTATTCATAACTTATGGATTAATATTAACTTGGATGTAAATGAGATAGTCAATTATTTATAGTTTAATAAATTACTCAACTACTTAAATATTTTTGGTTTGGATAGTTTATACAAAATATAAATTTATTTAAATTAATGAAACAATATAAGTTTTATAATTATAGCTATCATTCACATAGATTTAAAGATATGATAAAATCTTTCCAAAACTAATTATTTTATGAAATCAAATTGTAGTCTAATCAAATTTCTAAATGAAAAATTTAAAATGACACTTATTTTAAAATAAATATAATGCAATTTATTATCAGCTGTAGGAGTTGTGTACATCAAATATACATGTTATATGTAATTTTGCACAATTTAAATTTCATATAATATTTTTAATAAATTAATATAATAATTCGTATTACGTATTAATTCTTTATTTTAAAATTATAAGTATTAGTCAACAAACATTTTTAATTTATAAAAAATAATGAATATTTCTTACCCGTGCATCGCACGGGATTCGTACTAGTTATGTCAAAATACAAAGTGATTTGAAAGTATAATATAAAAGTAAGTCTTGTGTTGAGAATAAGTTAAAAGTGAAATCCTAAATTGAAAAGGTAAAAAAATTAAACTCTATTATAACAAAATACCCAAAAATCAGATCCTCTAATGGAATTTCCCCACTTGAGGAAACATTTGAAAAAAAAAAGGTTTTGTGAAGACATAATTAAATATTTTTAGACCTTTATTATGTTCATGTTCGATTATGTTCGAACACTGTTCTATTCATTTGTTTATTTATTTTTTAACAAAAAATCGTGTTTATTCATGTGGGTTAGAAATTAGTTTTAAGTTCATTTGTATTCGAATCGTTTAGTAAACAATTTTTTTAAAAGTGTTTGATTAATTTAAATTATGTTTGTCGAATCCGTTTGAGCTAAAATAAAGTAAATTCACATTTCCTACTTTTTGTTAAAAATAATATAAATATATATATATATAAATATATATATATAAATAATATATAAATAATATAAATATATATATATATATTAAATTAAAGTTCAAATTCATTATTTTTTTTCGAAACAATAAAATTTATTACTAAAAAACACATGCTTACAAACGATCCAGAGTCGAAAGGAGGCCTAATAAAGGTAGACTAAATGCCATAACACAACACTATAAACACACAAAAACTCCCCAATGGAAGAATACACTTCGAAAACATTATTGAACATTTGAGAATTAGGTCTTGTTAGTAATTCGTATTCCATAAATATATATATATATAATATATATATATAATATATATATATATATATATTTGTTTCTTTCGTTCTTCAGTCTATTGGTTCTAACTTCATTTTTTTTTCATAAAGATTAAACTTTTTCTAACTTCATTTTCTTTTCTAAAATATTAAGACTTATCTTTTGAGGAATGAGTCTCTTGTGTACTTTTAAATGAATTTTTACTCAAAGCATTTATGAATATAATATTGCACTTCGTATAAACTTGTATTAAATTTATAAAATTAAATTTTAATTTATTTCTTGCAATCAAACTTTTAAGGTGTTGCGTTATTGTTGATTTTGATGTATGAAAATTCCTGCTTCATGCTACAAATTAGTGGAATACAAAAATTTGCAAAACAATATCAAGTTTGCACCTTTACTTGCACCAAATATCATTTTCGAAATTTAGTTTGTTAAAACATATATTTGTATATATATTTTTTCTGGCAGTGCTCTTATCTATTTGTGGTGCAAAATGCAGTTATACTTGTAAAAAAATAATTTTGCAGAATTGTGAACTATCTACATCCAGTTTTTGTGTCCAATATAACACAGTGTAGTTTGTTGTTTAAGTGCAAATTTTATTATATACATCGTTAATTTGCCTCTAAGTGTATTATCTAACTGAATAATTGTAGTTCTAGTATTTCTTAACTACTCTTTTTGGGTATAGAATAGATTGTTTATAATATTAATTTTTATTTAAGAGTTTCAAGTTTTAAAATGGTTCATTTACGGACACTCAAATAAAAAAGTTAAATCTTCACAGTTTACAATTGTTGAATTACGCAGGCTACACTAACACTTAAATATTTTACAATCTGATTTTTTCACCGAAATGACATAGTTTTCTTCTCAAAATCATTTCCCATTCTCTTTCTAAACCGCAACAGTAATAATTGTTTGTCCTCTCGCGAAAAACGAGAGAAAAATCAATCACCCCAACGTATGCCCTATAAACCCGACGACGACGAGGCGGAAATATATATATATATATAGAGAGAGAGAGAGAGAGAGAGAGAAGCGACGACGGTTTCATTCTTCGTCGACTGCAAGCGCCCCCATCCATCCAGCTACTTGAAATTTTCCTCATTCATCATCGATAACAAAATGGAACGCATGAGATTCATTTTCCGATAACTTTGAGCTCAATTGTTTAGAAATTATGTGGGAAATATATTATCTATGGAGGGTTTTGTAGCACTTGTGTAATTTGTAGTTGGTATTGACTGGTTGAACACATAACTTTAGTTTGTACCCAAAAAACTACATATTTTGAATGTATGATGTATTTTGACAAGTAGTCTATTTTACCAAAATGTCTTACTCATGCTTATAATGATAACAAGTTAAATGTAAGCGACAAAATTGGGCCGGCCGTGATGTGCACGGCGAGTCTGCTAGTAAGAGAATAGATGTAATATATTATATAAATATGTTATACTTTTGATATATTTACATATTTTTTAAATATCAATATATTTTTGCTTTTAATATATTTACATATTTTTTAAATATCAATATATTTTTGCATTTTAAATAGTCATATATATCTCATACAAATAAAATTTTATACTCTCATAGTGTGTAATAGACTTCACATCTATGTAGGATCACTTCACTCTCTAATGCCTCGAAAGGAAGCATGTCCCAAACATGATACACATAACCGATCAAAATAACATCGTGTACTAGTAACCCAAACGCGGTCGTTGACACTTGAAACACATTCACCCTTTTAGAAAAAAACTCTATCACGATTTTAGAATGAAAAAAAAAAGACAAAATAACATAAAGGTAAGTCAAGTCTACAGGTGCATCACCAGATCATCATGGACCATCCTTCACTATGCTCCCGCCGCCCCTTGCCCGTGGCCTTGGCAGCTCTAGCTTCATCCTGATCTTTTGCCTTTATTTTTTCGCTCTTTTTTTGTCCAGTTGGATTCCATTTCATCCTTCTTGTTCCTTTCAGCATGTGCTTGCTCATCTGCGCGCCGTGCTTCTTCTTTTCCGATCGATCTGAATATTTTCATGCATTTCTCCCAGTGCTTCACTGTCTCGTCTCCTTTTAGATTTTTCAAAGTCAAATTGCATTTGGTGCACACAAATGACCCCATTTGCACATGTTTACATACAAAATTATAGGATAAGTATGTTTGCAAAGCATCTTGACAAAATGATCAAAATTACAGAAGCAGCATTTATACTATTGTATAGATATATGTGCGATCTTAATCTATGTACATTTAAGATTTATGAAAATAATTATAGAATAAGCATGTTACAAAATCATCGAAATAATTATAGCATAAGCATGTTAGAAAATTATTGCACCTATACACCGTCAAGGAAACGATCAGTGGATTCATAAATCAGTATTTTCTATATGAATCAATGTTCTATTAATCAAACAATTAAATAATCTCTTTATAGAAATGATGAGTGTATTCATAAATCAGTATGTTCAATAAATAAACTAAGCGTACATTATTCTCAAAAAATTTGAAGCTCGAATTTTTTCAACATTAGTATCGGCATACATTATTGTGTATTTATTTGAACATACTGATTCATGAATCCACTCATCATTTCCATAAAGAGATTATTTAATTATTTAATTGTTTGCTTAAGAAAACATTGATTTATATAGAAACCACTGATTTATGAATCCACTCATCATTTCCATAACTCCTATATATAGGTGCAATAATTTTGTAATATGTTTATCCTATAATTATTTTCATGATTCTGTAACATGCTTATCCTATTATTATTTCCATAAATCTTAAATGTACATAGGTTAATCACACATATATCTATACAATAATATAAATGTTGCTCCTGTAAGTTTGATCATTTTGTCAAGATGCTAATAGCATATTTATTGTAAACATACTTATCCTTGTGTGTAAACATGTGCAGATGGGGTCATTTGTGTGCACCAAATGCAATTTCACTTTGAAAAATCCCAAAGGAGATGAGGCAATGAAGCACTGGGAGAAATGCATGAAGATATTCAGATTGATCGGAAAAGAAAAAGCACGGCGCGCGGATGAGCAAGCACAGGCTGAAAGGGACAAGAAAGATGAAATGGAATCAAACTCGGCGAAAAAAAAGCGGAAAAACTGAAGGCAAAAGCTCGGGCCCAAGCTAGAGCTGCCAAGGCCACGGGCGGGGGGCAGCCAAACACCGACAAGAGCATGGTGAAGGATGGTCCATGATGATCTGGTGCATGATGACTTGAAGACTTGACTTACATTTCTGTTATTCCCTTTTTTTTTTTTCCATTCCAAAACAATGATAGAGTTTTTTTAAAAGGATGACTGTGTTTCAAGTGTCAACGACCGCGTTTGGAATACTAGTACACGACGTTATTTTTATCGGTCATGTGCATGCATATGTGTGTGATGTTTGGGACATGCTTCCTTTCGAGGCATTAGAGAAAGTGAAATGAACATATATGTGAAGTCTATTTCAGCTTTGATACAGGTGGATATTTGGAGTCCTTGTAAGGATGAGACATTAAAAAATACACCTTATTTCTGTAGTGGATGGTTTTAGAGGTACTTGGGTTTTCCTTATGGCTCATAAATCACGGGCTGGGAAAATTATTGAGATCTTTTGTTACTATGGCAGACACACGATATGATTGTAGGTTAAAGTGGGTAACATCAGACAATGGACACGAATTTCTGGGAGGATAGCTACATATTTTTTTTTTTTCTTTTTTTAAAGGAGAAAGTGATACTGCATGAACATGTGGGCTAGTATACTACATATATATAAGTGAAAAAACCTTAACTTCACGTAAATCCATTCAAAACAAAAACCATAATTTCCGAAAACTTACAGGCTTAATCACACAGCCAAAGTGGGGTCATCTCCAACAACTGCAGCAGCTGCTCAGACTCTATTTACGGATCACAGACTGCTACCTGTTTAGGTTCACTACAAGATGTAAGACTCGTGAATTTCAGCAGATTATTAAATTTCAAAAGAAGAAGAAATTACTTTGTTAGATGCTTATTACGTACAATATGCCGTATTTCTCAAAACCAGGCCTATGTATATTCTGGAGACAAGAGAGAATGTGCAGCGTTTCTGGTAAACATGGACGGCAGAAGAATTGCAAACGTCCAATTAGAAAACCAGATGTATCAACTCCCTCCTAAGTCGATCAACATTCGTCCAGACTGCATTTTTGCGGTGTTTTGCCAGATCAGCATTATTACCAGATCAGCATTATTAATTGTTCGTAAAAAAATTCATAATTGCTAAAATAATCCATGAGTTTTATCCCAGTCATAAAAACAAATAAACAAATAAAACATATTTTAATTGCTAGTAGTTAAATTTCTTAATCAGGTTTTGTGTTCCAGAATGACCAACACTTCAAATAAACAGAAAGAGAAAAGGCTAAACCTCAAGGTTAACAATAAATAAAACCTTTATATCTTTCATCTCAAACAGGTAAGCACCCAAAGTAATACAAGAACAAGCAACCAGCTGTGAAGCTGGGCTCACTAGAAAGATTGGAAAAATATAATGAAATTCCAATATTCGAGGATATCTATCCGAAGTCGGATTTGTTGCTAGAACAGATGAGTACTACAAAAGATACGTCTGATTATCTATGGTACACTGAAAGGTAAGTTGATATCCAGAAATTCGGGTCTTTGGATCATGTTTATCAGGTCATCAAGATTCAATTTAAAACTATAATGCCTTCGAAAATACCGTCTTCTCCACATCAAAAGGGTGTCAAAGATGTAGTAATTTATTACCAACACTAAACTTCCTTGCATTGTCGAACCAGGATAAATCGACTACGTGTACTCTAACAAGAAAAATCAGAACTTTAACCTAAAGAACACAGAAAGAATGAAATTGAAACAAGCCATAAAAATCAAAACTTTAACCTAAAGAACACAGAAAGAATGAAATTGAAACAGAAACAGATCAAATACATCTAAACATCTAAATTAACCAAAAACGCCTCTTTAATAATCGTAAAGATAAAGGTATACAGACTCGAGAAGAATAGTAATGGAGATCTAAAAGGAAAGTAACCAAAACGAAACCAAAATTCTTCAGAAAGAGAGAAGTTGCTCAATTTATGTCAAATTTTCATTTAATAGAGTGAGGGATAGAGGATCCATACCAAATCGGTCGGTAACTTCCGGCAAAAATCTATATCCAATTCGCCAGTAATTGCCCGGCGGCGGCGGCGGCGGATCGGCGGATTGGGTAGAGGATCCGTGCCAAATTGGCCGATAATTTCCGGCAAAAATCCATATTCAAGTGGCCAGTAATTGAGCGGCGGCGGCGGCGGCGGCGGCGGCAGATAGGGGTATTGGCCTATTGGGTAGGTGAGAGAGGGAAGAGACAGTAACTACAATGTGGGTGAGTGGATATGGTTTCAGATAGGAGACCATTCCTTGTATAAACAATGATTAAGCCTAATCGATCAGTTGTTTTTCTGAGGCCCAACAAACAGTCCCTTAATTTACCAAACAAGTCGGCCCATGACATCACTACATAATAAGCCCAACAATACCAGCCCAACTGTAGAATCCGAATTTTGTAGAGAAAGTCTTTCCCTGTCCACTCCTCTCCCCCCTACCCCATACCCCGATCTGCAGCCGCCGCCACCGGGCAATTGCCGGCCAATTGTTTTGGATTTTCGGCCGATATTACCGGAAAATTGGACGTATCCTCTACCCAATACCCCGATCGGCCGCGGCCGCCGCCGTCGGGAGATTACCGGCCAATTGGATATGGATTTTTTGCCGGATATTATCGGGTAACTTGGTAAGGATCCTGTATCCCTCACTCTATTACATCAAAAATTAACAAATAACAACTCAATTGAGCAACCTGATTAAAGGCTTTATCTTTCCTTTTGGTTACTTTTCATATAATTTCTTGGAATATTTCATTTCTTTTAATCAATTAAGAGTTCTGTTTATTCATATCTGAGGTTATGTTAATTAAAAATTTGATCTTTCTTAAATAGGAGTTGAAATCCACATCCTCCGCAATTTTTATTTTTATTTTTCGTCATTTCTTCAGTCTATTGGTTCTAACTTCATCTTTTTTTTTTTTTNNNNTTTTTTTTTTTTTTTATGAATTATTAAGTGTTCTCTTCTGAGAAATGGGTCTTTTTTTATCATTATTTTGATCAGTGTTTAGTTTTTTGGGTTATGATTGATTGATTCATATTTTGAATTTGTGAATTCTATATTCAACTTCCTGATATTTAGATCTGTCGATTTGCCAGGCTGATGGCAGAGCATCAAAAGTATAGATTTTCAGACACTGTGAATGAGAAAAGCTCCGTGAGCTGGAAGCGGAAGTGGCGAGCTTGAAGAAAGTATAGATTTTCGAGAAAGCACCAAATGTTCGGAATCAGGAGAAAAGCTCCGTGAGCTGGAAGCGGAAGTGGCGAGCTTGAAGAAAGTACTCGCAGGCAAGGGGCCGGCCGTGCAGAGCCTGCAGGAGCAGCTCAAATTGGCCCAAAAGGACGTTTCCATCTGAAAAAACAAGCTCGAGAGGGAGAAACGCTAGGTCACCAAGCTGCAGGACTGTATGACGGGTACATAAAAAACCTGACCGAAAGGGATCAGGAAATCTAGGGCTTCAGGAGGTGAAGAAAACTTTATCCTAAGAAAACGAGCGGTTGAAATCGGAGATGACGAAACTCGCCAAAGAACGGGAAGCACCAAATGTTCGGAATCAGGAGGTTAAGGTCTTCGAGAAAGCACCAAATGACCAAATGTTTGGAATCAGGAGAAAAGCTTGTGAGCTGGAAGCGGAAGTGGCGAGCTTAAAGAAAGAAAGGACTAACAGGCAACTGCAGAGCCTGCAGGAGCAGCGCAAATTTGCCCAAACGAGGTTTCCATCTGTAAAAAAAAGCCCGAGAGGGAGAAACGCTAGGCAACCAAGCTGCAGGATCGTATGGCGAGGTACATAAAAACCTGACCGAATGGGGATCAGTAAATCCGGGGCTTTAGGAGGCGAACAAAACTTTATGCAAAGAAAACGAGCGGTTGAAATCTGAGTTTACGAAACTTGCAAAAGAAGGAAAAATCTGAAGGAATTCGATTTACGGTGCAAGTCACTGGAGGAGGAAGCGAGACATAGGTCTCGTTAGGGATTCAGATCAAAGTAATGAAGACCCAGATTACTAAGCGAGAAGAGCTACTGGAAGAAGTGAGGATGAAACACGAGATGCTAAATGGCTGTGAAGACAGAGCTTGATGATGCTCAGGCTGGCGACATGAGGGAGCACCTGAATGCACATTCAGCACACCAAGCTGATGACCGATGCTGATGTGGCACGAGTCAGCTGAGGATTTGAGGTCGAGAGTGGGGTAGCTAATAGGGAGTCGGCAGAGAGGAGGAAGCTTTACTTGAAAAGGCTGAGGAAAAATGAGAGGCTATTTATTCGGCAGATTTGCTTCTCGCTCGAGCACTACCGCACGGGGTACTACGAGCTTCGGCAGGCAGTCATCGCACATATGAGACCTCTTATATATGTTGGCTTGAGTTGCCTGTGGCTAATGTTTTTCCCAGGTATGATTTTCTTGCTATGGTCATTTTGTGAAAAATCTGCATCGGACATGGGTCGTTTTTTTCTGTTTATTTTTTTCTTTTTTGTGGGCCTTTCGAGTTTCGGAAGTGTTGTTGATGCAGGGTTTTGTTGTGGACTTGAATGGTTTTTGTTGTTTTTGAGAGAACGAAAAAGCTATTAGTCTACTTGCTAAACACACTTTCTTTTATCTGTTAGTTAAAATTATTAAAGAGATTCGTATTTGGTTAATTTAGATGCATTTGAATCTGTTTGAGTTTCAATTTTATTCCATCTCTGTTCTTTCGGTTAAAGTTTTGATTTTTATGCTTGAATAAGAGTTGAAATCCACACACCACATTTTAATCTGTTTATTTTAATCAGTGTTTAGTTTTCTGGGTTAGGATTGATTCAAATTTGGAATTTTTTTTACTGTGATTTCTTTGTGATTTCTTTGTTCAACTTACTGAAGGTATATTAGATTTGTCAATTTGATATGTTGTGGTGCTTTGTGTTTATTGTTGATCTGCTAGGCTCTTCTGCAAGACGAGGAGGCAAATTGAGATATGTAGAACGTTTGAATAGGAGGCCAGGAAAAGCTGAGATAGTGAAGGTATAGCTGAGGAGGAGGCCAATGATATTCTATATGTTCTGAAATTTTCCATTCCCTCTCCTTTCACAATCACAATATCGAAAAAAAAAAAAAAAAACCCTATGCACAATCAGGGTTGCAAAATTAAATTTACTCATTTTCCTGTTTCACTCTTGCCAAGTTTCCATACCAATTCAAACACCCAACACAATGATACGATGATAGGAGTTATCATAAAGCACCACAACCAATCATGCAAAAGTCACACCAACACAACACATAGTCATAGGAGTTCACATCATGCAAGACCACACCCAAACAGACTTAAGTAATCACATCCAACATATAATTGCAAATCACAATCTTAATTTTGCATATCAATAGTCTTAAGTAATCGCAGCAGCACATAATTGCAAATAGAATCATAGCATGCCAAATCATACTTGCAAACCAAAATAGTCTTACGTTTGCATTTTAAGGTAGTCTTAAAATTGCATACCAAATAGTCTCAAGTGGTGGTGGTGCTGGTGCTGGTGCTGGTCTCATGGTCCTCAGCCTGGTCCCAGGCTTGGGCTCGCTCTTAAGCCTTGGCTTTTGCCTGTGCCTAGGCCCAGGCCTGGGCTTTTTTAGCCCTTTCTTTTACCTCATTAGCCCTTTCTTTATCTTGCTATTGGGCTAGCTTTGTAATTTTCGTGGCCCGTCTGGCTTCCTCCCTTCTTTTTGCTTGGAATGCCTTTGAGCAGTCCATCCGATGCGCTTGAATTGCTTGATCTTTGGGAATCTCTATTGTGATCTTGCATTTGTCGCATTTGATTTCTTTATTTTTTCTATAGATGGTAACTTTCAAATGCATGCAAGATTACAATTGAGATTCCCAAATATCAAGCAATTCAAGCGCGTCGCATGGACTGCTCAAAGACATTCCGGGCAAAAGGAAGGGAGGAAGCCAAACATGCCACGAAGATTGCAAAGCTAGACCAAGAGCAAGATAAAGAAAGTGCTAATGTGGTAAGAAAGGGCCAAAAAAGCCCAGGCCAAGGCAAAAGCCAAAGCCCAAGCCTGGGACCAGGCTAAGGATCATGAGGCCAGTACCAGCACCACCAAGACAAGCTGGTACACGAGACGCTAAATGGCTGTGAAGACGGAGCTTGATGATGCTCAGGCTGGCGACATGAGGGAGCACCTGTCAGCTGCACATTCAGCCACCAACCTGATGGCCGATGCTGATGTGGGGTAGCTAAGAGGGAATCGGCAGAGAGGAGGAAGCTTTACTTGAAAAGGCCGAGGAAAAATGAGAGGCTATTTATTCGGCAGCTTTGCTTCTCGCTCGAGCACTTTCGGCAGGCTGTCATCGCACATATGAGACCTCTTATGTTGGCTTGAGTTGCGTGTGGCTAATGTTTTTCTCAGGTATGATTTTCTTGCTATGGTCCATTTTTGTGAAAAATCTGCATCGGACATGGGTTGTTTTTTTTTT
>CACSLK010027752.1:4856418-4872278 GCA_902706635.1 Striga hermonthica | reverse complement strand
TTTTTTTTTGTCTTGCACTTTTTGCATACAATAATCATACTCCATTAATGGAAAAGCAAACATATAAATAAATAAATAAGGGACAGCAAGAGCAAGGCAGATAAAGCAAGAATATATATAATATAAATTATATAATGAATGCAAAACAAAATAAATAAATAAAATAAATAAAAGAAATGAGTTATACTATTAAAGAGAATTACACGTAGTGGTTGATATAGCAATAAATAAGAGAAATAATAATTTAGTATATGTGTCATAATTGGACTTTGCATGTCTAGACTCGTGTGTAAAACATCTGTGCAATAATTCAGTATACGTGTGACTGTGCAAGTCATAGATTAGCACGTGCGTAACAGTTGTGACACTTGTACATTTGTGCGTATGAATAAAATAAAATAAAACAAAACAAAAGCTACACGCACAAAGCTCGATGAAAATCCACTACATTATTAATTGAATGAAATGAGTAGCTTTAGAATTTGTTTCATTTAAAATCTCAATTCAACTTTATTTGAGCTGTCAATGCCAATAAACGAATGACCACGAATATGATTCGACCCGATGTTTGATAAACGAGCTCAATTAGTTGATCGAACTCGACTATTTAATTTAACACGAACGAACCGATCGAGTTCGAATTTTCACGGGCTGAACTAAGTTGATGGTCGTTAACAATTCGATTCGAATATGTAGCAATTTCTGGCTAGGCCTATGCCACGGATTATACACACATATGGGCAAGTGGCATGCGCAAATACAGGGCACACCTTTCTAGGTGTGCTAGAGCCTTTTGTGAAATACAGCTCTCCTAAAAGCGCGTGAGATAAGGAGGTAAGACAATTTTTTTTTTTTTTTTTTTAAATAGGACATGTGTCTCATTTCTATTGGGTAATAAAATTCATATATCATATTATATAAATTAAATTATCATTCATATTTTGTATCAAAAAATAAAAATAAAAATACCAAAATTCATAATTTCTCATTCTCTACAAATAGAGACTACATTTGATATTTTTTGGAACACAATTAATATATTATTTTTTACAATTAATTTATCTTATTGGAATATTATGACATAAATCTATAATTAGATGAATATGTTACATAGTAAGATGAACATGTTATAGAGTAAGATGAACATGTCATAGAATAAGATGAAAATGTTACATTTTCATAGATGAAATTTAGATGAACATGTTCTAAAATAAGATGAACGTGTTACATAATGAAATGAACATGTTATAGAATAAGATGAACATGTTACATAATAAAATTACATTTTATAGAATAAGATGAACATGTTACATACACAATAAGGTTAACATGTTACATAATAAAATGAACTTGTTATAGAATAAGATGAACATGTTACATAATAAAATGAACATGTTATAGAATAAGATGAACATGTTACATACACAATAAGGTGAACATGTTACGTAATAAAATGAACATGTTATAGAATAAGATGAACATGTTGCATAATATAAATGAACATGTTATAGAATAAAATGAACATGTTACATAATAAAATGAACATGTTATATTATGTATTATTTCAATCTGCAATTTGTAACATGTTCATCATATTTGAAAACATATTTATTTTATTGTGTAACATGTTCATTATATGTCAGTATAATAAAATAATTACGAAAAAACGAAAAATTAGTTGTGTTCAAAAACATATCAAATGTGGTCTCTATTTATAGATAATGAAAAATTATGAATTTTGGTATTTTTATTTTATTTTTTTAATATAAATAATTAATGATATTTTAATTTATGTAATATGTCTCATTTTTCAATTAAAAGGGAAAATTGGGGATGTGAACTACACTCTCTTAATTTCTCTAGTTTTAGAGAGTTTTAGGAAATAAGGGGCGCGTGTAAATGTGCCCTGACACACCTAGCTAGTGGTACTGAGTGGCATGTGCTTGTTACTATCTTTAGACATATATGAGCAAGTGGGCATGAGTTTGTCACTGTCATTAGACATATATATATATATGGTGAGGTGGGTCGGGGCTCAGGGACCTATTTTGCAATTCCATTAATTGATTGGAAGTTGGAATTAATTTCATTTTTTCTTTCTCCTCAAGTATGAACACAATTAAATCAATCAATAATTTTGTTTTTGTTGATTTGTGTATAGAATACTATGATTAAGATTAATTTGAATAATTAGTTAGTTTCAGGCACTGTTTTTAAATAGCCCAACAATTGTATCTATTTATGTGACATATATTTTATAACAGATAGCAACTGTAGACTTTGAGATATACAGAATTTACATGTAAAATATGTTTTTTTTTTATTATTATTAAAAGTACTTGTTCAAATATTTAACATATGAAACGGAAAATCTTTAAGATGAGAAACATTGTTATTATGATTTTTGAGGTATAAATTTTGCGTAGAAATTATTTATTTATTTATTTATTGTCTATTTTGCGAAATATATTCACATTTTTGAATAAAAAGTTTTTTGTGTGTTTATTTGGCAAACATTTATGATATATATATATATATATATATATATATATATATTATATTAATTTCTTAAAATTAATTATGTTTGCTTTACAATTGATTCGGTGGCCCAACGGTTAGATTAGTAATCCGGAGACGAGTAAAATCACTCTGTGGGTCTGAATGAATTATAATAATGAATTTATATATTATCACACTATGGTAAGTAAAATTCATTAAATCAAAATAATTTTATAGTATTTGTCAATCTTAATTGTACTCAATGTATAAAAACAATAACACCACAAGTAATCTTAATTATTTTTTTTTTTTAAAAAAAAAACCACCTTAGATATTTTCATTGGTTTTATGTTTTACCTAGTAAAGGGACAATTAACCGGTCAAGAAATTAATTATTAGTCCAATCAGAGCAAAGTCTTTAGATAAACAAATTTCAAACAAATTCATAAAATAAGAATCACAATTACAAGGAAAAAGAAAAGCAAAAAATCATACGACAGTCGCTGGAATTCTACTCAGAATTGTGTTGTTCTAAAGATGATTAATGATTCAATATAAGGATTAAGGACAAAACAAGATGTTCACCAGCTTCACTACTCATGGTGAATATGTATTTAGTATGCCCAGCAGCAGACCCAGCAGCAGAAGATATATATATGTGACTGAAAATTTACGAAATCTTAACAAGTGGCTGTTGAGCAATTCTAAATGTGGGGAAATGCTACGGACGGGACCATTCTGTCGGGATTCATAACCGTTAGATTATCATGTAACTGTCAACAGAAGATATATTGTTATATTGATATTTTTATGTGTAATTATCTTGATGTCTCACTTGAGTTTGTATTCAAGCAATTTGCCTCAAAAGAATCCAAAGAGGAAAGCACCCTCATCAACCACCTGAGGTCACATCACATCCAAGGCTTCAATCAGATGAAGAGGAGAAGGAAACATTAGGATAACTTGACAAGATTTCACAAGCTTATCCAATACTTTGAAAAAAATAAAAAATCAGGCATAAATTCAAAGATATTTGCAGATATATTGAATAACACCTGTGTTTGATACCAAAATCAAAGAACAAAGTACAAGATACACATACAATGCAATTACATGAACTTTATTTTTATGTTTTTTTTTTTTAATAAAAATATTGTCTTTCCAAAATGCAAATACAAAAACGCCCCTAAAACCGAGACTTGTCAAAATATTAGGAGTGTTCTTTCCATAATCATGAACACTCCCTCAAAAGGGTGTTTAGCTATGTATGATAAACAAGTGAATCTTTTTGCAAAACTACCAACTTTTTTATGTCTGTGTTAAAAAATGCCACATTAACCTATCGCGACAAATTACGACCAGATGTGGGATTTCGGCTAATTACGTTGAAACCTCAGGGATGCTTTGCAATTATGTCCAAACCAAACAGTTTACCGATTGTAAAATGGCCTATCGAAATCAGATGGAAAGCGAAAACAAAGTGAAGCCTCAGGATAACACAAAAACAAACAGTTGAGGTGAATGAAAATGTGGATAAGTTAAAACTCACCTCACAAATAAGGTATAGAGAATAGCTGATTGTGATTTGTGACCTTCCGGATATAACCGATGTACAACTGGTAAAGCAACGTGTCGGTACAACTGGTCATATGCAAAGCATCCAAATAGCCAATAGCACTCCATCAATTGTGTCCGTTCAAACATCTATTCTGCACCAATTCTTGTGAAAATGAATGAGCAACATTAATAATACCACTGAAAATACACATTTTGAAATATCTGGAATGAATGATAAGATGATTATACCAAGAAAACTCGGAGTTCTAATAGAATGGTACATTAGCAAGGAGTAACTCGAAGTTTAAGATCGCCTGAGAGCTCGATCACGCAAAGTCGAGGATCGAGCCCGAGAGCTCGATCACGCAACTGGGTCTCGTTTTACGGGTCTTTTGTTCTATCTCGAACGGTTCAGTCTGTGATGCTCTATGCTCCCTATCATCTGAAATGAATGAAAAAATGATTATACGAAGAAAACTCAGAGTTCTAATAGAATGGTACATTAGCAAGGAGTAAAATTTGCTGCAGCAGCAGCCTATGGTAAATATTCTAAAAGCTCCAAATAGCTCATAAGAAATGCACATTGATAGAGAATGGTACTTTAGCAAGGAACAAAATGCAGTAGTCCTTTTTTTTTTTTTTTTTTTTCTTAACGATAGATGTGCTCATAAAAACTGAAAGCAACAATACAAAGTTCAGATACAATGACCATCTAAGCAAACGCGGGCATCACCCGAATAAATCACCTACCAAACAATATAAAACCCGAGGGCCTAAGCCAGGGAGAACCACATCAAACACTGGAGTGGCCTAGACTTTAAACACCTAAACAAGAAAGCTAATGCAGTAGAATAACACTGAAGTCAATAGCTAACTCAAGAGAATTCATCTAACATAACACAAGAGAAGAACCTGACCCTAGAAACTGAACTGAAAAACAGACCTAACTAGGGACATGGTTGCCTCTTCTAGTACTTTCTCGCAGATCCACCGCTTCCTGTCAATCCCTTGTAGTTGCTTGTACTGTGAGAAGTTCAGGGCGCCAAGTATTTTCAAATTGCCACAAATTCATTGATTTTAAAAGCCACCATAATATATAAGTAGTTAATTGAATTCGGGCTTCGGAAACCATGGATTTATCAAGAGAACACACTTGGCTCCACCATTGCTTGAACCTTCTGGAGTCTGCTACAATACCATCCCAGCTGATTGGTGCAAATTTCCAGACTAACTGTGCCCTTTTGCACCTAAAAAAGACATGTTCTATTGTTTATTCTTATGAAATATTTACCTTGTATTTTTTATTCTTACTCAAATGATTTGATTGAATTAACTTTGAAATAAAAAAAAAAAAATGATTGAAAGACTAAAAGAAAATAAATACTTAATACACAATATTGAAAATATGAGAAGTCGTCCTTATGGTAAAATATTATTTCACCACATGAACTAATCGCAAATTACCTTATTTTCTTGTTACTTTTTTCATATGTACTAATATATATTATGCATTTTAGATTTATTTAGTACTATTTTCCCAAAAATGGATTAACATTAATTCTGTAAAAATTCAACTGAATAAATGTGAATTGTTTGTATAATTGTCATAAACTGTTTCGTTTAATTTTTGTTAATGTTCCAATGACAAATAAAATAAAATTGCTACTTAATTTATTTCTTATGGAAAAGACCTTCAAATACCAAAAATAAATTCATCCGTTTTATACTATGTTTTGGTGATTGATTTTCAATAATGCTACTCAGCCATCCACTTTCACAACCTCTATGACAACTGCTTACGTGGAAAACAATTACTTAACATATTAAAACAATTACTTACTTTATTAATGATTTAAAAAAAAAATAAAACACTCCTCTTCAATTAGAATTCAGATTCAAAACCTAGATCCAGAGAGAAACAAAACCTGAGAGAATCGGGTAAAATTTCACATAGCTTTCAGCGGATAATTCTGGGCCTCTGCTTAAAGATCGAACATTGATTGCCTCTGTTCTTTCCTATTTCTGTATTGATTTTAAATTCCTTTGTTTGGGTGCAGATGTCGTTAGCCCGGAAGTTCTTCGTAGGAAAGGCATGGCGGCCATGTATTCCTCGTTTTGCAATTGGTGAGCCTTCCCGATTTTGCAACATGTTTGCTAATTTATTTTTTAATGTTCTTATTTATTTATTTATTTATTTATTTGAATTTTGGGAGCAGGAGCTACAGAAATGGAGTCGTGTGACACGATTTGCTGTAGGACAACTCATCTTCCAGGAATTATTCTTTCATGTAATTTTGGGAGTATGAGCTACAGAATATGTAATGTCTCAACATCAACATGTGTAGCTTCTTTACCAAAGCAAAATGTATTTTTTTTTCCTCTGAAATAGTTTAATGCTAATAGCATTATTGTAAATTAAATTACTATTGAACATATTAATGGTCCTAATCTCTAAATTACCCAGGTGAGTCTCAACCGTCTGGGTGTTGCTCCAAGTTTATGAGGGAGAGTGCCAGGACCAGGGACAATAACCTCCTTGGGAAATTTGAGTTGTCCAGAATCCCGTCGGCTCCCAGGGTGTCCCGCAGATCAACGTGACATTCGACATCGATGTCAAGGGTATCCTGAAGGTAACGAAGGAGGACGAAACAACAGGCATGAAAAATAAGATAACGATCGTGAACGGTAAGGGAGGCTGGGCAAGGAGGATATTGAGAAGATGGTGAAGGATGCGGAGATGTATAAGGTAGAGGACGAGGAGGTGCAGAAGAAGGTGGAGGCGAAGAACGCACTCGAGAACTACACATACAACATGAGAAGACGGTGGAGTGGGTGGACCAAATCCAGTTAGCGGAGGTGGACGAGCTGGAGGAAAGACTGAAGGAGCTGGAGAGAATCTGGATCAGTCGATGGTGCAACCACCGGTCAGGACTACGTTGGCCTCAAAATCACGGTCGATGGTGGTTGCACTGACCGTGAAAATAATTTCGTGTATCAGATTGATGCATATGGAAGAATTTGAGGAGAATGGAATCCAATTTAGTAGGATCTTAGATTTGTGTTTGTTGCCTTTTTTCTGATGTATTATTGTAGTTGAAGATCAAGTTTTTACTTCATTACATTCCCATTGTTTATCTGAATATTGTAATGAAAGGCTATTTGTGTTGAAATATATGTTTGAACTAATTTTTTATGCAAAAACGATATGATATTTTCTTCAAGAAGTAAAATGATCTATCTTTACTTTTAGTTCACATTTTCCTTGCTCACTGTACAGCCGGTGCGATGAATAAGTTGTGTTGCATGATAACAGGAGAATTCTCCCCATCATTTTCATGTCCAATTGCCCTGTGTGCAAAGTGAAAGCGATTGTCGTTGTCCATACAAAAGAAGCAACCCAGAAGAAATGTGTATTGTAACCCTTAAGCATAAAAATTAAAATATTTGTATATGTTGTCCATACAATCACAGTCATGGACATCGTACTGGTACATCAACTAAAACTCAACTATGAGGAAGAGCATTTATCCGATTCAAAATTTAGCGGCACTAGCATGATGATTCAATACAAACATGATCCCTCATTGATAATTGAAAGTTGCACATTAAGGTGTGTCAAAAGTAATACAATAATATTATTGAGCCATCTAATTTTACAAGGATGCTTCTTTAAGCAGTGAAGTTGCTGCACATTTTGGATATGCAGTAACATGTATTTCACTGAAAATGACAATGACAAACATGTAATTCTAATAATAATGATTAATTTGAATTGCACTAACATTTACCTAAAAATAAATAATCACACCAAATGACAAACCAATTAGCATGTAAACTTAAACATTAAATCAAATGAAAACTATTTCAGAATGCATTTCAGTTAGACAATGTGAACCAAAAGCAACCCTAATCAAACTATTTAATAGAAAAATATAGTGCCACAATTTTGTCCAGGATCAACCATTTTGCTAGTCTAGGTATGGATGTTGGTCGCTCATCGATGACTTCGACGTTTTGTCCACCTCATAAGTTGCCATCATATTAGCTCCCCAATTTGGAACAAAAGAGGGTGTAAACAATTCCTGTGAGTATGACATTGGAGCAAGGGTGGGAAGATTGGCATGTACCATTGGATGAATATATGTGGCACTTTCATGTGATTTAGAGAATTCCTTATTTTTTTGTTTTGACGAGACCTACATAGTCAGGATATAAGATTAATAAACTAAATATATAAAATGATGATCTGATATAACCAAATACAAATTACAATTTACCTTTAATTTTTTAGAAATCTTTTCCAGTGCCCCCTTTTGACGTAATTTTCGAGGAGCTCCTTTTCTTTTCACATGGTTTGGATCAGAAATTTTCGGTCCCAAAATTTTATCCACTCCTCCATTAACTGAATCCACCAATATACTTTGGTGCAAATCAGATTTTCCTTCACTTTTTTGATCCACATTCATTGAATCCAAATCATGAGAGACAGACTCGATCCACTCCATAAGCTTACCTGCTCTCACATCATCATTTGCCACCTTGTCGGCCACCGCTGCAAAAGCACTACATAAATGATCATATCGTAATTGATCAGGTCTCGAGATCCAACCATTATAATTGATCTTCACCCTTTGGTATGATCTACACGCATCTCTCCTCCACCTCTTCAATATATACATGTCAGGAACGGACGTCACATCATTGCGAATCAAAACTGTGATAGCATGTTTGCAAATTATCCCTCGAAACTCAAATAAATGACAACTACAAACAAAGTTTCCCGATTCCTTTTGAGTTTGGACGATGTATATTTTTTTATATTTTCTTCCGTTGCAAATAACATCCTCCTGAACCATGTGTTTATGTCCCCGTAAAAATTTCTCACATCCATCCTCATTGGATATAATCTCACAGTAAACCATACCTGTGAATTGAGATTGAAATTCCTTGAACTTATTGATGGTGTAAATGGCTTGAAATTGTTTTTCTAATTCATACATAGTAGCACATGGAACCATCGCCGAAAATGACTTACAATCAGCCTGAATCTCCTTCTCCACTTTACTACGTAGTGCCCTTTCATACTGTTCAACAAATTGCTTCAGTGTTGTTTTTGAATTGACATACCCATCAAAAAATGCATTAATACTCTCACTACGTTGTGTTGTCGACATCCCTGCCCAGAAACTCGTCTTCAGAAAACATGGAACCCAACGGTTTCTTTCACTATAGAGGCTAAGCAACCACTCATTCTCTTGTAGTTCATACGAATGAACCATATTAGTCCAACCCTGCTCAAATTCTTCTGGACTTTGAGATTCATAAACCACTTCATGAATTGTCGACATGATAACACCTTTGTGCAGATGACCGCCAAACTTCTCAGGCAACTTTTTAAGTATATGCCATAAACACCATCTGTGTCTCGTGTTTGGAAAAACTGTTTGGATTGCATTTTTCATTGCCCTATCTTGGTCAGTTATTATTCCGATGGGAGCTTGTCCTTCCATACACTCAAGCCATGTTTTAAAAAGCCATATGAAAGTGTCTGTGTCCTCACTCGATATTAAACCGCATCCAAACAACGTAGAATGACCATGGTGGTTAACACCTACGAAAGGGGCAAACGGCATCTCATACTTATTTGTTAAATATGTTGTATCGAACGTCACTACATCGCCGAACTCTTTATATGCTTGTCTGCACCTATTATCAGCCCAAAATACATTTTTCAAGCGAAACTCCTCGTCCAAGTCAATGCTAAAGTAAAAACCCGGACAATTAGCTTGCATTTTAGAAAAGTAAGATTGAATTGCAGCTGCATCCCCTTCTCCGAGTCTCAAACGTCGAACCTTATCAATATAATTTCGACAGTCCTTCTCAATAAATGACATCTTTTCGTAACCACCAGCTTCTACAACAGCTGAATTAAAGCTTTTATGCAAAGGAATGCCAGCTACGTCATTCACCTCAAGTCGTCGTTTAATATTGGCACTTAACTGTCGATGGCAACGATATAATCTTGATTTGGAGGGACTTATAGCATGATTATGCTCAAGATGGACACCTGTAATTTTCCATGTCCCCGTAATATCCGAACAAGCTGTCAACCGAGCTTCACACCCATTTTTAATGGTGGGTTGCGGTTTGAAAGAAGTAGCAGTTGATTTATTTCTTTGTCCCTCTCGGCTACAAGCAAATGTTGCATTTTTTATGACACCCTCTTTGTCTTTCCTTGAAGTTCTCTTTCTAACTGGAAAATCCACACGAGCGGAATATTCTTTGTAAAACTCAAACACTTTGTCGTAGTTTTCGAATTTCATTCCAATCACTGGCACATGTTTTTCATCTTCATTGGGTAATCCATCTTGCAATTCAACGACATCCCTTGTCTCATTACCTTCTAGACACTCATCCTCCACCAACATATTTTTTCTTCCTTCACTGTTGAAATAAGAAACTTCATCTCCTACATGATGAGATATACCCGTGTCATTTGTCGTCATCTCCACAAGAAAAAGAATACCAAGTAAACAGTTTTGTTTTTCCTTTTCTGTAGAATGAAATCGTAGAGACTGCGGCGACTTTAACGATCACAGTATTAACGTCACAATGTCGAATTTATAATCGAATCCAGAAATAGGGAAAGAACAAAAACATATGACGGTCGAATTTAAAATCAAATCCAACAAAAGGATATCAAGGTTTTGCTCTCGGCTGGACCCAAACGACGACCGACTCTTAAACAGCAAATTTCCCCGATTCCCTCTCTCGTGCGAGGTTTTGTTCTTCCGTGAAGTATTTTCAATCTCTTAAATTGCGAGGTTTTTCACTCGTAAAGTTTCTGAATGTTTGGGGTTGTAAATTATTTTTTATTTTATATTTACCTTGACACTTTTTTCATTTAATATGTTAAGTAATTGTTTTCCACGTAAGCAGTTGTCATAGAGGTTGTGAAAGTGGATGGCTGAGTAGCATTATTGATTTATTTTTCATAGAAAAGACCATTAGATACCAAAAATAAATTTACTCACTTTATACCATAGTTAATCGTTTTATTTCCAGATTTATTAAATAATTTTTTTTGGTGGAAATAATTACTATTTAAAAAATAATCAAACTTTTTTATATGTATACTAGTACAACACCCGTGTATTACACGGGTGCTTGCTAATTATTTCCTTAAAATCTAAAATTAATGAGAAAAAATAGGTGAAAATTTAAATACTTTTATAAAAACATATATATATTATAATATTTTTAGTATGACACTTGTTTTGTGTGACTTACTTGTGTTATATTATAATAATTTTTTTAACTTACAACATATAACTACATTAAACATAAATATATCAACTGAGTAATAATTTTATTTTTCTAATAAACTTTAATAAATATTATTATTTTTTATTATTATAAAGATGAATATAATTTATTTATTTGATATATACAATATGGATGTCAAATCGAAGATCATGAAAAGATGATTAATTTGATATATTATATATGTAAAACCGATACGAAATACAAAAGTTATCAACTTTTAAAATACATTTATAATTCAATAGCTAATTGAAGGAAACAAATAAAAAATCAGGGATATTTTAGTCACTTAGTGTCTCACTATGTAAAATTATAAGGAATTAAAGGGTTATATTAGTACAAGTGATATTAAAATACCTAAGTTAGCTAAATAATATTTATGGAATGTCCGAACCTAGATTATTCATTATTAATATATCAATATTATTTGTCCAAACCTAATTACGAAGCATGATTCTTCGCCAAGTAGGATTCCGAAGCACGAGAAGCAGCCACGTAGGTTCAGCGCATTCTGAAATTATATATAGAGGGGATAGATGTATATGAAAGCAATTATATGCATATATTCAAAAAATTTCTAAAAAAAATGTATGTATTAAATGTTTTCAAATTTTTTTACTATTATCTTTAGTAAATAGTTATTCTTATTATATAGATATAGATATATTAATATTTGGTCATTTAAAATTATATATATTGCAACTTTTACTTCCATAAGTACGTGTTTACGACAAAATAAATGATAGAAAATCAGCATATTCTACACATTTTAATTGTACCAAAACAATTTAAATAAATTTAATTAATTCAACTTATAAAACTTTGGAACAACAAAAAGTTGCAAAAATGAAACGATTCAATTATATAGAAATGATTATGAGCACCTGTTTTTTTAAAAAATTGTTACTAGTGTAAACTTCATCATGGATCTTGAATAAATAATTTGGAGTATACGAAATACTTACTTGATGCGGAAGACAAACATAATTTATGATCTTGATCTTGACGATCACACGAGGTTGAATGGATTGTTAGATCTAAATTAGTTTCTCCCTCCTGTCCAACCTTTACGTAGCAGAAAAGTGATGGGATAAAACTGCGTACCATAATAGGAGGAGAGAGAACTAATTTATATATGAGTGACTTTATATCTGGTACGTCCATCAAGTATCCAGATTAATGGCTTAGATTTGTTTGACCATTAATTAAAGACCTAGCCCAATATGATAATTAATTGTAAGCTCAATACTTTCGGGCCACATATTCTTACATTCTCCCACTTGGTCCGAAAGTCCTTAATATAATGGTATAACATTAGTTGCGCATAAACAAATCTCATTATGCCATACATCATAATAAACTATGACATGATAAACCATATAGTGATAGTTATGGCGGTTGTACACTCTCGATTCGCATACTTCCTTCCATATACTACTACACTAATAGTTCAACACATCAAGTTCCATAATTATATATAAATATCATAATGTCCACTTAATTGTCATGAAGACATTCATTTCTTGCTCTAAACATAATGTATACAAAATCATAATGAACAAGAAATTCAATAATAGTCAGAAACATAACATCAATGAGCTCAAGAGTGTGCCATAATATCATCATAATCAATCACTAATACAACCAAGACCCATTCTATGTACATGTTCTTTAAATGTCTTTGGTTGTAGACCTTTAGTTAACGGATCAGCAATCATAAGGCCCGTTCTTATATGTTCAATGTACACTCTTTGTTTTTGAACTTCCTTCTTAACGGCAAAGTACTTTAATTCCATGTGTTTTGCACCCTTGGAATATTTATCGTTTTTGGAGAAGAAAACTGCTGCGGAATTATCACAATACAATTTCAGCGGCTTGGTAATGGTGTCGACAACCCCAAGTCCCGAAATAAAGTTCCGCAGCCATAACGCATGAATTGTAGTCTTATAGTAAGCTACAAATTCAACCTTCATAATAGATGCAACTATGACAGACTGTTTGACACTTTTCAATGATATTGCTCCTTCAGCGAGGAGAAACACATAGCCAAACGTTGACTTGCGATTGTCAATGCACCTAGCAAAATCTGAATCTGAATATCCAATCACCTCAAGATGATCAGATTTATTAAACGTGAGCATATGATCCCTCGTCCCTTAAAGGATATCATCAATATATAGAATCAAAAATATAAACTTACTCTCACTGATCTTCTGGTAAATACACCGATCAACAGTGTTTTCTTGAAAACTAAAAGACGTGATGGTATCATTAAACTTAATATACCATTGTCTGGAAGCTTGTTTAAGTCCATATATTGACTTCTTAAGTTTACACACCATGTGACCTTTTCCTTCTATGGAAAAACCTTCGGGTTGATCCATATATACTTCCTCATCTAAGTCCCCATTAAGAAAGGCCGTTTTCACATCCATTTGATGTAACTCTAAATCATACTGAGCTACTAAAGCCATAATGATCCTCAAGGAATCTTTCTTAGAAACAGGTGAAAAAGTCTCCTTATAATCAATGCCATCTTTCTGAGTATAACCCTTGGCAACAAGTCTAGCTTTATGTCGTTCGATATTGCCACTCGAGTCGCGTTTGGTCTTAAAGACCCACTTACACCCAACTCGTTTTGAACTTTCTGGCAATTCTACTAGATCCCAAACATTGTTTTTAGCCATAGAGTTTAGCTCTTCTTTCATAGCATCAATCCATTTACGAGACAAGTCACTGTTAATGGCTTGTGAAAACGAAACAGGATCTTCATCAATGCTAGTATCATAATCCAACTCTTGCAAATAAACCACATAGTCATCCGAAATAGCAGATCTTCTCACCCTTATAGGTTTACTTAATGCTATTCCACGTGGTTCATTTATATTAGTTGGTGGCAAGTTAGTCTCTTCTTGGGGTACTACTTCATCCAAATTTTGTCCACCATTATTTTGTGGTTGTGGAACAATATTTGGTACAACTGTGGATATTGGAACATTAATGGGTAATGGAACATCAACCCTTATTTCATTAATTTCCACAGTCTCTTTAGCACTCCCACTAACTTCACCATTTTCAATAAATCCAGCATTGCCTGTTTCAACGATTCTAGAACTATGATTAGGACAGTAAAACATATACCCTTTGGACTTCTCTGGGTAACCAATAAAGTAACCACTCACAGTTCGAGAATCCAATTTCTTTTCATGTGGGTTGTATACTCGTGCTTCTGCTGGACAACCCCAAACATGCAGGTGTCTCAAACTAGGTTTCCTTCCAGTCCATAACTCAGAAGGAGTTTTAGGAACTGCCTTACTAGGAATTCTATTTAGCATATACACGGCAATCTTAAGTGCATACATCCACAAAAATTTGGGTAATGATGTATTACTTATCATACTCCTAACCATATCAATTAATGTTCTATTTCGCCTTTTCGCCCGGCATAGTATACTGTGCACATATGCCATGTCTTTCAAGGAACTTAGCAAATGGACCGAGATTTTGTCCTGATTCATCATACCTTCCATAGTATTCACCACCTCTATCAGACCTTACTATTTTCACCTTTCTGTCTAACTGCCTTTCAACTTCATTAATAAAAACCTCAAGTGCATTTGCAGCTTGAGATTTTTCCTTGAGCAGATAGACATAACCATAACGTGAAAAATCGTCTATAAAGGTAATGAAATACTTTTCTCCATTAAAAGATGGAGCATCAAAAGGTCCACATATATCAGTGTGTATAATTTCAAGAAGCTGACTACTTCTTGTGGCTCATTTCTTGTTATGTTTGGTTTGCTTTCTCTTAATGCAATCCACACACAACCCAAGATCGGTAAAATCTAGATCCAAAAGAATCTCATCTTTCACCAACCTTTGCATTCTTTCTTTGGATACATGACTCAAACGTTTATGCCACAAGAAAGTAGAGTTCTCATTTGCTACACCACGTTTAATTCCAATGTTTTGATGAACACACATTAAAGATGCAGAAAAAATCAACATCAAGTTTCAGTTTATATAAACCATCCATAAGAATTCCAGAACCAATAACGGAATCATGTTTATCAAACAAACTGAAACATCCATGTCCAAACTTAAAGGAAAACCCAAGAACATCAAGTCTAGAAATAGACATTAAGTTTCTAGAAAATGAAGGTACATAGAGAGTTTGTAAAAGATCCAGATGGTGCCCGGAATCTAAAACAATACGATAAGTCCATATTCCTTCAATTGGGGCCTTCATACGGTTTCCCATGAACAAGAAGTTCTCATTTGGGTTTATGCTCTGGATTGTAAGAAATCCCTGCATCATATTAGAAACATGAGTTGTAGCACCAGAATCCAACCACCAAGTATTTGAAGGAACCTCAGACAAGTTTGATTCGAAACATACAAAGGTATTAGAAATACCTTTCTTTTCAAACCAAGACTTGTGTTTCAGGCAATCTTTCTGTATGTGACCTTTTTTTTTTTTT
>CACSLK010027752.1:4843080-4856407 GCA_902706635.1 Striga hermonthica | reverse complement strand
TTTTTTTTTTTTTTACAGAAATAACATTTATTTGCCTGATTTTTCTTCTTTTCATCATTAGTGACCTATGAAACTTTAGCAGGTCCTTTCTTCTTAAACTTGTTGGATTTCGGTTTGAGAACATCATTAGCTCCACGACCCATAAGGGTGACCGTATAAACTCCTTGTGCCATAAGTCTCGTCTCCTCCTAAACAAGCTTACTGGCCAATTCATTATCATCCCACTTATCCTTAATAGTGTTATAGTTAATTTGAAAAGGCCCATATTCAAGAGGCAACGAGTTAAACATAAATTGCACCAGAAAAGAGTCATCCACAGTCATGCCCAGGGACTTAAGCCTTGCTGCAAGATTAGTCATGTCAAGAACATGTTGCTGCATACTACGCGACCCATCATACTTTTTGGTCGTGAGTTCAGCCATAAGTGTTCCTGCCAATGACTTATCCGCGGAACAGAAACGCTCTTCCACAAGCAAAAGATATGATTTCGCATCCACATTATCGGGAAGAGTTGACTTAATATTGTTGGCAATCGTCATTCGCATAAAGCTCAAACATAATCTGTTAGACCTGTCCCAAGCCTTACGGTTTGATTTCTCAGCCTCACTGCTTTGATCATTAATGTCAGCAGGCTTTTCTTCAAGCAGAGCCAAATCAATATCCATAACACCTAAATGAAAATTGACTTGCTCACGCCATTCAAAGAAATTCAAACCATTGAAGTCAGTCACAGAAGAAGCTCGCGAATGAAAAGAGACAATTACACAATCATAAATGCTCACTTAATTAATAGATTCAGAAAATACATTCATCACATATATTGCAGGTCTCATTTGGGTAAACACAACAATATATATCATTATCATAAGTCGAATGTCATTTAACACTTAATAAGAAATTAAATAAACTCCATCAAATATACATAGTATCTTTGGATATCTACATACACTCGACAAGAGAATATTATGTTTCTCCTTAATGTTTATTAATTATAGAACATTGATTCACCTTTGGGTAAATCCATAATTTCTAACAACCAATAAACTCATTATCTTAAATAATGACATTCTCATGAGAACATAAGTTATATGACCAAACATTAGAAAATTAATTCGGCCACTTTGGTGACTAACAAATTAATTTTCACTTAATGTCATATAATAAACAGTTGAATAATATTATATGACCGGACATTAAAAATTAATTAGGCCACTTTGGTGACTAACAAATTAAATTTATCTTAATGTCATATAATAGTATCATAACGATAAAATAATATGACCGAACATTAGAAATTAATTAGGCCACTTTGGTGACTAACAAATTAATTTCATCTTAATGTCATATAATTATAAATAATCATAATGTTATCAAACTAACCCTTATTATTCATAAACATAATGAGAATTTGTCAACTCAATCATCATCATCCAAAATACATAAATATCAATTAATCAATAAACTATTTGTTCCCAACAAATAATTTCGTACTGATATTGTTGATCAAAATTCATAATTCATAAGCCGATTTAAACAATATGATGTCAAGAACGATGCAGACAAATTATGCAGACAAATTATGCGCTTAAGATGATCGGCCAAAACATTCATGTGTTTGCCAAATGAAATGAATAAGACATAATAATTATTCCAATAACACATGTGTTTGCCAATTGACTATATGCATAAGTCAACAGATGCATAATTTCACATTGTAGAAACGTGAAAAAAAAGCCTTTATACATTGAATATAATTATGATGGCAACAAACAATGAACAAGCTCTGTCAGGCATTCGGATTTTCAAATTAAATGAGGGCATCACAAACTTCAGGTTGATGCGCATATAATTACGATTCAATTTTAATGGATACAGCAAATCTCCAATTACGTACAGGGATTTGCGCATAAAATTGGATACAATCGTACAAAGAACATCAAATTATTTATTCACAACACATGCTCTGATACCACATGTAAACTTCATCATGGATCTTGAATAAATAATTTGGTGTATACGAAATACTTACTTGATGCGGAAGACAAACATAATTTGTGATCTTGATCTTGACGATCACACGAGGTTGAATGGATTGTTAGATCCAAATTAGTTTCTCCATCCTGTCCAACCTTTACGTAGCAGAAAAATGATGGGGTAAAACTGCGTATCCATAGGAGGAGAGATGACTAATTTATATAAGGGTGACTTTATATCTGGTACGTCCATCAAGTATCCAGATTAATGGCTTAGATTTGTTTGACCATTAATTAAAGACTTAGCCCAATAGGATAATTAATTGTAAGCCCAATACTTTCGGGCCACATATTCTTACAATTAGAAAATTAAAAATTATATCACTTTTGATTGCTAGATTTCTCCATTATCCACTTTTATCTTACCCATCATCTTTTTTATCGTTGTTTTAAACTGTGCGGCTGTGCCCACATAATAAAAATAAATAAATAAATAAAAAAAAAATCAAATAAACTTAACCCATAAAAATTAAAATACATTTATATAAATATATTTTGCATAAATATACTAAATTGAGAGATACTTGTATCCAATTGGACAAATTGAGACGGGAGTGTGTGGACAATTAAGCAACCACGTGTCAAACGCAATGACCCCACAAAGCTCCACGTGGCATTCCATAGAAGGTCAGCCAAGATCGCGGCGAACACCAACCTCTTATCACGACATTAATCTCTCAGTTCATTCAAAAAAAAAAAAAAAAAATCCGTTCTTTTATTATCTCTCTTTCTTCTCTGACGAGCTTCGGACCCGACCCGACCCGACCCTGCCATGTCCGCCATTGCTACTGCTGCTCTGTCTCTCCCCATATCGTTATCCCGTTCAAACAAGTTTAACAGCAAAAGGGTACTGAAAAGTTTCAATCTTTATATGTTTTCGTGTCTCTTTTTTGCTTGTGTTTTTGGTGTAAATGGCTAGCTAAATAGTTGAAAATGGAGCTTGAAGGCACTAAGGAAGTCCCTTTGGCTGTGTTGTTATTCTATTGCTTGTTAATTTAATTTTCTGTAGATTATTGGATTATTTGCTTTTGTGCTTTATGAGATGTGTTTTGGTGGGTTTCACAAACTTTGTTATCAAATGTGTTAAATGTCTTGCTTATGGAAGCTTCTCCATTTACTTATAATGAAAAATAAGTGAGGAAATGAGAAGGTTCTTGAAACGGGTCATATATTCGGTGTAAAGACTGAAATCTTTTCGCACTTTTATTAGAACCGCGGGAAGAGAGTGCAGTCCCACCAGATGAAGCGCACGATAGGAGGGTCAACCTAGATTCACCTTAGTGAGATTTCATCCCAAAACCAATTGGTGATGAGAGTAGTTGTCCACTAGGCTCATTTTCCCTATAGAATCAATGTGGGACAACTCACAAGTGATATTCCAACACTTTCTCAAAAATTGGAATTCAAATGCCGGAGGACTCAGACTGTGTAGTGTAATGTAATGCCAATTATAGTTGCATTAGCATAGCCCGGTTCAGCCACTGGTACAATGACAAATGGTAGCCACTTGTTTTTCACCATGTTAGGAGTTCAAAAGAAGCTTCTTGTGATTATAAATTTACGATTACCTTATACTATTGGCTTTAACTCTGTTGCATTTTGTATCTCAGTGTGTAAATGGAGGCTTTGGAGTGTTTGCTATCATTGGTGAGGAAGGTGGATTAGTCACAAGGAGAAGTTCTTGGACGACAATTTTTGACGTGGCGGATCCACGGTCTAACGCCCCGCAGTATAAAGGCAAGTTTATTGATGTGAACCAGGCTTTAGAGGTAGCTAGATATGACTTACAATATTGTGATTGGAAAGCTCGGCAAGATGTTCTCACGATTATGCTTCTGCACGAAAAGGTACTCGACAGAAAAGTTTCACCTTTGTTAATAATCATGCTTGAAATTTTCATATTTCATAGTTTGATCAAATTGGCAATCTTTCTTTTACCTTTGTTAATTGTTTATTTTTTTTTTTGTCAAATTTTAAATTGCATGCAGGTCGTGGAAGTATTAAACCCTCTTGCTCGTGAGTTCAAATCGATTGGAACTCTCAAGAAGGAACTTGCGGAGTTACAGGAGGAACTAGCACGAGCCCATAATCAGGTTAACACTACTTCATTACTTTAAAAAAAACGAAATTTGCTTAAATGATGGTGTAAAAATTGCAAAATGCCCTTTGAGATATTTTGTTCTCTTTCACATTAATTGCAATCTTTAGAAGGAGGTATGTTTTTAACTGAGCTGGAGATGAATTTATGCAGGTACATATATCAGAAGCAAGGGTATCGACTGCTTTGGATAAGCTAGCTTATATGGAAACACTTGTTAATGATAAAATAATTCGAGACCGAAACACAACAGAAACTGATAACTTACTCCCAACTCCGAGTACTTCCGCTACGATGAAGAGCAAAAAGCCCAGGAAAAACCTCAACGTGTCGGGACCCGTACAGCCTTACAATGACCGTCTGAAAAATTTTTGGTACCCTGTAACTTTTTCATCAGACTTGAAGATCGACACGATGGTGAGAGCTGAGAACCCTTGTCTGAAACTTGTTCTTATTATTAACTCTTGAACCATATTCGTGAGGGCTTGGATTTTGAGTTAACTCGATCTTGAGTATTAAAGATCTTTAATCAAGAAAACAATAGTCTTCGTTTTTTTTCTTTGGAAGTACATTGCACAATGATTCATTTTCGTTTTCCGTTTTTATGATTTTTTATAATTTTTTCCTAAATATTGTAATACTTTTATCACACATATTAATTAATTATTCAATTACAAACAATCATATTTATTTTTATAATTATTTTACAATTTCTTTTATTTATTTATGATTTTTTTTTTTGTTTTTTTCCTTATTTTTTTTAATATTTAATCATATATTATTTGATTCATAGTTTGTACATACAAAATTTACATATTTAAATTCAAAATTTGCACTTACGAGTTTTATGACATTGAATATTCTTTTTTTTTTTTTATTTGTGAGCCATAAACTTTTTTAACAATATGCAAGGTTGAATCAATTTTTCACATATGAGTTATTTTAACAATTTTTTGTACCAGGTTCCCATAGATTGTTTTGAAGAACCATGGGTTCTTTTTCGTGGTAAAGACGGCACACCTGGGTGTGTTCGAAACACATGTGCTCATAGGGCGTGCCCGCTTCATTTGGGCTCGGTTAACGAGGGCCGTATACAGTGTCCTTATCATGGTATGATTTATAATTTGTATAATCTTCATTGTAATCTCAAATGAAAATTAAGTGAGAAATCAAAATGAAACTTTTTTTTTTTTTTTTTTGCATTTGATTGGTTGATATCATCAAGGGTGGGAGTACTCGACCGATGGGAAGTGTGAAAAAATGCCATCAACTAAATTACTTAACATCAAAATCAAGGCCTTACCGTGTCTTGAGCAAGAAGGTATGATTTGGATTTGGCCAGGCAATGATCCCCCAACGGCTAGCCTTCCTTCGTTATTGCCACCTTCGGGTTTTCAAATACATGCTGAGGTATGTTCTTTATGCAATCAAATTATAACATTTGGGCAAATGAAAACAAGATTAAGTTAAAAGTGAAGAAGTTCTCGATTCAGATTTTCTTGTTTAATATAAAAACAGATTGTGATGGAACTTCCAGTCGAACATGGATTACTACTGGACAACCTTTTGGATCTTGCACATGCTCCTTTTACACATACATCGACATTTGCTAAGGGATGGAGTGTTCCAAGGTTAGTTCTTGATGTAAAATGTTTATTTTACTTCAGTCTTTTAACTGTAACAGTAAAAAAAAATAATAATAATAATTCTTGTATTCTGTTTTTAATCATTCACAGTTTGGTGAAGTTTCTTACTCCAGCATCTGGTTTGCAAGGATACTGGGACCCGTACCCGATAGATATGGAATTCAGGCCACCTTGTATGGTACTTTCGACAATCGGGATTTCGAAGCCTGGTAAATTAGAGGGGCAGAGCACAAGAGAGTGTTCAACTCACCTTCACCAGCTACATATATGCTTGCCTTCAACACGGAAAAAAACGAGGCTTTTGTACAGAATGTCACTCGATTTTGCCCCCATACTAAAGCACGTACCTTTGATGGAGCACTTGTGGAGACATTTTGCTGAGAAGGTAAAAAAAGAAAAAAGGAAAAAAAGATGTTGCTCTTTTTATTTTTCTCCTATTGGTTTTGCTCTAGTATTTAAAGAGGGATAAATTACCATGTACCCATTTGTAAACGGTGAAAAGTGTATTCTATGACTTCTAAGATTGATGAATTCTTGTTGCTAATTTATCAGAATTTTTTTATCTTTTACTGTGAGTAAGATTTAACCTCATGTTGACGGCACAGGTCTTGAATGAGGACCTAAGGCTCGTATTAGGCCAACAGGAACGCATGGTAAATGGCGCTAATGTCTGGAATTGGCCCGTTTCGTATGATAAGCTTGGAGTAAGATATAGACTATGGAGGGACTCGGTTGAGAATGGCGAATCGTAAGGATCACTCTCAAGTCTCAAGTAACTCTACGTAACAAAACCCGTTTGACCCCGTATTACCACAAGTTAAATCAGTTTTCTCCCTGTAGATGATATTCGGCTCTATACGTTGATTTTGGTCCAACATCAATCGATTCAGAATTCGAGCAAATGGAGTTGTTGGAGAATTTGCAAAGAGAAAGCTGTACCCATCTGTATTCTTTTTTCTTTTTTCCCTTTCTAGTGTACAGTTTTTGCATTGAATTTTAGCCTTCCTTTGTGACACAAATTCCATTAGGGTCACTCGACTTTTTTCCACCTCTGTGATAAGAAAATTTTGCTTCATGTGTATCATCTTTTGGAGTCAGAGTTGTGCTTAGTACAGTTGAAGCTTGAAAGTTTGAATCCAAGAGTATTGTGCTGGTTTTTTTTTCCTACTTATAACAGCAGATATAGATGAACAACAATTTTGTATTTTTATCTTCATTTTTCTACTGATCAATGAAATAAAATTGTGAATTCATTCCAAATTATGAGTATATAGTTGAAATTTTGAAATCTTGAAAAGTCATGCATTCATTTATCATAATAATCATATGATGCATGAAACATAACAAAAATGATCAGGCTAATATCCCTTTAATCTTACAGTAACCATGATTCTCAATACAAATACCAACATCACCAAACTGCTATATACTCAATAATCTTCACATTCCACAACTATTATTATCATGCAATTTCTCTACGAAACACCCATCTATCGATAATTTTACAATATTCGAAACGCGCAGTGTATATATGAAAACAAAACAACAAAATAAAATTTTAGTAAAACCCATTATTACATCAGTTTCCAAACCGCAAGCAGCTCCTGGAACATCTCCACCACGAGCTCCCGATCAGCCTGCCTGAAAAATTCGTTCATCTCCTCCCTCACATCGTAAATCTTCCCAAAATCGAGCAAATACATCAAGCAACCCTTTTTCAACCTCTCCAGCCCATAAAGCCAGGCTTCTTGCAGCCTCTCGAGCACATTCCCCGAGTTTATGTCTTCCAAGAGGCTCTCCTCACAAGCATCTTTCAAGTCTGAAATATCATACTTATTTGCCGAGCCCAGCAGAGCCAAACGGTGCCTCCAGAAGTCTTCTTGATTTATCGAGCCGTATAAGTAGCTGAGAAGGGCCAAGCACGACTCGCTAGTCATGTCTTGAATCTCGATTGTCGAGGACTCTTTTTCCTTGAGGTCATGTTGAAACATGCTGTGGAAAACGGGGGAGCTTGCGGAGAGTATGGATTTGTGGGCCCGGAGAGTGCCATCAGCGGTGGTGATGATGAGGTCAGCGTGGATGCCTTCTTCGAGCATACGAGAGAGGCTTCGGAGGGTGGTTTGAGCCGACTGGTGCTGCAATGTGGCGTCTGTGGGCCATATGGAGCTGCCTTCTCCACCCTGAGGATTTCATGATGAGAGAAAGGGCGAGAAAAAAAAAAAAAGGAAAAAAATTCGGTCAAGAGAGAAAAACAGAACACAGCTTTTATTCATGGTCTCTCAGCATGAAACTCCATGCATTTTTTGTTTTAGGATAATCACACAAACACACGTGTAGTTTTTTGGATAACCCTTGTAATTGAAAGGCTTATAAGCTAGTTTATAACTTATTTGATTAGCCTATAAGTTTCCTATATTCAAATAAACTTGGTTTGGGACGAGCTTTTTTAAAAAGCTTGAGCATAACTCATAAGCTTCCGTTTTTCAATTAAGCCCATTGAAGATTTTATTTCAGCTATCTTATCAGCTAATTTTACCACACTTTTATCATATAAGCTAGTTTTTCAGCCATAAGTCATAAACGATGCTATATGCTCGAAATTCATTATAAGCTAGGTTTACCAAACATAGGTGTGATCACAGAACTTCAGTACTTTCCGAAAATAGAAATGCCATGAGTGAGGTAATTCTGAAATGTGGCTATAAATTTCTTACTCCTCATTTTTCTAGTAAATAATTTAAACGTCCAAGGGAGTTTTTTTTTAAAAAATAATTATTCCTTTTTATCTTTTAACTCTTAATAAACTTGAGAACAAAGTCACAAATGTGAGGTAAAAATTAAAAGCACAGGTTTCCAGTATATAGAAACTAGTTAGTACTTAGGCATGTAATGTGTTCTTCAAGAGAAAGTTTGTTTTTCCGCTGTTGTATTTCAACCAAAAAAAAAAAAAAAAAATCATATAGAATTTGAAAAGGGTTCGAGTTTTAAGCACAAAATCAATGTGTGCGTGTATCAAAGTCTCACATTTAAAGGGCAGATCTTAAGGTCCAGAAACTCGACTTCAATCGTGAAACGGCCATGGAAGTTGATGTCGACAATACAGGCAAAGTCATCACTTGTCCGGAGTAGTCTCTCATGAACTGCAGCACAAAGCAACAAACACCAATTAAGTAAACTCTAACAAAGAAAATATGCTGCAACCATGCAACGCATATTAAATATATAGTGTGATGGATTTATATGCTTAAGCTTATGAGCTTGTAATCACACAGATAACTATAAACAGTGCTTCGAATAATATGGTCATCCCGATTCATGGTGTTATAGAAATACAGTAAATATACTGACAAGAAAGACAAATGGCACAAACAGATATTACATTTACACCTATAGATTTGACAAAATGCAATCGAGGAAAATGAAGAGTATGCTGCAAACTCCAAATACGTAGACAAAAATTTTCAAACACGTACGATGTAACAACCTTTCTTCTAATCTAAAGTAGTGCGTGATACCACAAAGGCATTAAGATTCGTGGACGGGACAGCACTGTAAATATTTGGCAAAAGAGAAAAAAAAAAATCAATTCTCATTTCTGAAACTTCACCACTTCTCCAAGCACCCATCACCTCTATGCCCCAAATGGCCAAATCTAATATAAAAAATGGACTTTTCAGAAGCCATTTTTACATAAATCTAGTCGCTTGGCTAATACTCATCCTTCTTCAACAGACAATCTAAAAGATTCATGCCCACTATCACAATCAACAAAAGCAATCGAAATAGTAGGGCAAAAAAGTCGACCGCAAAATGGAATCATAGGTAGATAACACACAAAACTGTAAAAGAACGCTGATGAGATATTACTGGGAGAAACGTAGGGCCTGCGATTGGAGCCGGTGGGGTTGACGCGTATGACAAACCGGGCGACCGGCGGCTGCTCCTTGGAAACCCGCGAAGGTTCGGGGAAAAGCCGGATGTACGTGGACCGATTCCTCTCCACCGATAAATGCCTGAAAAAAAAAACATTGAAAATCCCCAATTTCACGTTCATTCAATCGAACGATCCGAATACGCGGCAAAAAGGGGGAGAAATTGAGCGATAGATTACCAGTTCCAAATACCGATTTTGAACGGGTCGGATCTTTTGTAGGGAGAAGTTGGGCCAAAGCTCTCGATTTTCCACTGTGCGAGTCGAGCTATAGTCTCTACCTTGGTGTCCGCCATTTTTTGCCACTAGGGAGAGAGAGAGAGAGAGAGTAGAGAGTGGTAGCCACTGAGCTATGATCACTGTGTTTCGATTTACGGAGGACCAAAGGGTGTTTTGGTCATGTGAAAATAAATTGTTACAAACATATTTATTTAGAAACTAGTATTTTATCTCGTGCACAAATAATTATATAAATATAAATTATTTAACTTACATATTAATTTTTAAATTTATGCAATCGTGGTTGATTATGACTGTTAATTGAATTGAAAAATATTAAAATTATTATTATAACAATTGCGTACAAAACTTTAAAGGGTTGGGTTATGTCAGTAAAAGATAATTAACTATTTTTAATTAAAAAAACTTGATTAATGAAGTGAAAAAAATAATCTTAAATAAATAGTTTGAAAAAAGGTTTACATTACAATAATATTTAATGTGTCTTAATTATTAATTAATACTAGCAATTATATAATAAAGTAAATAAAGAATATAATTGTGATTAATGTAAAAATAACGGCAAAGACGGGAAAACAAAAAGAGTTTTATTAATTGCTTTTGCTAACAATTATATAGATATAGATTTCATTAACTATGTGAAACCATTGTAGGAGCTGTCTTTATGGAACAAAGAGTACCAAATATTCAAGTGACTAAACATGAACCTTTAACATTTAACTAAAAAATAATAAACATTGTCTTAAACAATACAAATTATTGTGCGTGGATACCTAACAATTAGACATGTCGATTCATTTTATTTTTTTAATAAAAATACGTACTTATTTTAGAAAACATTGTACTTTTGTTCATTCTATTTTTTTTAAGTATGACATTTAAATTTGAAAAAATATGCATTTTTAAAGAAGAAAAAAAAAAAAAGATGCAACCATTAAGTTGATCTAAAATTATAGGTTTTTATCAAATACTCCTTGTTTTAGTTTTAATACACTTCTCTTTTAATTGAACGATTTTCATTTAATTTTTTTATACTTCATATATTAGTTTTTCTATAAAATTCAAAGATAAATTGTCATTAAATAATGAAGACTTGTGTTAAATTAGCAATGGGCCATATTTTAAAACTTGACCTTTTCAAACCCACTAGGCCTCAATACCAAAGAGTCTACCACGGCGGCGTTAGGCACTCAGGGCCCAATTGGCCCACTTGTTTATTGTTCAAAAATAAACAATAAATAAATTAATCAAATAATTCACTTTTGAATTTCCTATTTATACCTTGAAATGAGAAACAGAGCCAAACTGAAAAAAAAAAAAAAATGGCAGACGAGAAGAACAAAATAGTTTGGAACGAGAAGGCGAAGAGATTCGAGACGGAGGACAAGGAAGCCTACCTCTCGTACGAGCTCCGGCGAGATATCAACGGCGACGGCGGCCAAACGGCGATGGACATAACCCACACGTACGTGCCGCCGAGCAAGAGGGGCTTAGGCCTCGCCGCCGACCTCTGCTCCGCCGCCTTCTCGCACGCTCAGAGCCACTCGTTGTCCGTCATTCCCACCTGCTCTTACGTCTCCGTAAGCTGCTTCGTCTTTTCCCCCCTTTTTTTTAGTGCTGATTTGAAAAATGGGGTTCGAATTAGGGTTAGGGTTTTGGGGATGAATTTGGTTGACGATTTGGGGGAAACAGATTATTTATATGTAATGATTGTTACTTGACTTTCAATTTTTGTTTTTAGATTGCTTGATTTTTGGTATTCTCACCTTCACGAGTTGTTTTTGCTTGGCAGGATACATTTCTTCATAAAAACCCTAATTGGAATTCAGTTTTGTACAAAGGAGATGTCAAGTCCAGCATGTGAGGTCGTAATTTGTATTTGTATTGTGTTTTTATGAGGTGTTTCATGTTGGTTACCTTTAATAAAGATTGTAATTTTAAGCTCAAGAATAAAAATGGTTGTGACTTGTGATTGTATTTATATTTAAACATTTTTTTTTATTTTTTTAATATTTTTTTGTTGTTTTGGTATGATTTATTATTCTAATTAAATATTGGATTTTTTAATTAGGATTAGATTAAAAACAACATTATCAATAAAATAGTAATTGATTTTAAATTTGTAAATCAACTCAGTCGTAAAAAAAAACTCAAGTCAACCGTAATTGAATTAATTGAAAAATTGAATTCTTAGTTAAAAAAACTCAAGTCAACCGTAATTGAATTAATTGAAAAATTGAATTCTTAGTTTCGTGCTATTGAATCTAATACCAAAAAGAATTTTAAATTGGCTCGAATTTTAAAGAATTTATAAAACTGGTAAGTTAAAGGTTTGACTCAAGTTTTTCAACTTTCTATTTATGATTTTTCCATCAACCTCTTGCAATATATATAGATATAGATTAATATATGAATTAAATAAGAGGTAAAATAGTACTACCTCCTATTTTTAATATATGTCGTTTTGAGAAGTTGCACGTTAATTAAGAATATTTTTTTTGTCAATAATAACCTTATTTAATGAATATAGAGATGAATGTTTTGAGAAAAAAATGAAGAGTGAATATGAAAAGACGTAATGTATTTACTAGCTAAATGAGTGTAATAATGGAAAAATATGTAGAAAAAATCCAAAACGACATTTATTTGACAAATAATTGATAAAGCTAGAATGACATTTAAAAAAAAAAAATAAGAGGAAGTATGTGGTAACTTAAGAAAAAGGAAAACTAAGTAATTTTTAAGCCTAACAGTCAAAGCAAAACCAAAACATTTGTCAATACGAATCACAAATTTATGCCAAATAAGTTTACAATGCATACGATTCTGCCACTTAAGCTAAGCGCATTCTAAAATTATATATAAAAACGATAATTTTATGTTATTTTTTATGTAATGAGATGGATCTAGTTAAGAAAACATGACAATCATTGCAAAAAATTAAAAATAAAAAACAAATTGCAAAAATAATCTCATAAGATTAACTTCTCGTACACTCGGTTATGTTGCAAGTTTGGTTACTAATCATCCAACTCGATTTCGTACAATCTGTAGTGTTGCAAATTTGATTATTGATTATCCGGCTCGATTAAGCTTTTCAACTACACGAACCTACACTTTGCTATAATAACAATAATAATCATTTTGTAACAAAAAATCATTTACAAGAGATCAAATTTGTAAATAGTGTATAAAAAAATATTTCTACAATTTCCTCAATAATTTTAGTCACTTGATTGGTTTGATTTTCAATTTATGTCGACACACTGCGATTTATCAAATTCGTTCGGTTTCTACTAAGCCGATCTAATAAAAAAACCGATTTTTATATTTCTTTCATAAATATACATGCTTTCATTATAAAATATACCGATTTGAA
>CACSLK010027752.1:4808842-4830139 GCA_902706635.1 Striga hermonthica | reverse complement strand
GGGGGGGGGGGGGGGTGGAAGGCATTTTTCTACACGAGAAACATAAAATATCAGCACGGAACTTGCCTCTATCATCTCAGGACAGCTTGTGTAGAGTGATGATGGGAGCAGAACTAGTCCAGGAGAATGTGGGACAGGGGTGGTACTGATGTTAAGGGAATCTAAAATAGAAATTCCAGCTGCTGCTAAAAAGTGCAGCTTCTACATTTTTACAAGAATGAGGCATTAAACAAATGCAAGGATTCACATTCACACAAAACTCTAGTGGACAGTGTTTGTGAGAGTGTTGGATATAAAAAAAGTAAAGAACTTTTTATGTAACAAACACATTACTTACTGGAGTCATCTGGGCATCAATAGCATCCCCTGCCTTCTTGATTGCATTAAAAATACTTCGCAAATACAATGAAACATTGGATTTACTGCTCGAGTTCCCACCAAGCAACATTCCATTCACTAAGGCCTCTACAGTGATGAAGAGTGGACTGCGGAAAGAACGATCACGACAAAATAAGAACTCACGTTAATGATACTTCATTTATACAGCTTAACTTTTTTTAATATCAAGGTGACTACATCACCAGCATAATCAATACCTCAGAAACTCAGCATATATATTTTCATCTCGACAGTCTGGAGAAGGGAAATTAGGGTCATGGGCAATAACATGGATCAAAAACACAACCAGGTATGCAGGGTGATTATCTGATTCTTGTATGGTCGTGGTTTCATGTAGTTGAGCTCTTTTACCATGCTCCCTGATAAATTCTTCCAAGTACTTTAATCCCTGAAGGATATCAGGTCACCAATGTGCTAAATATGATCTAGAAGATGACTTGAGATAAGAAAAAATGACAATGGGTGGATAACAAACTCACATCATTACGCAAATCTTCAATGCAATCTAAAGCAACAAACGAGAAGGCACATGCATATCTACTGGGCATGGCGTGATTATTCAACAACCTGTGTACTTTGCTGGCAAATGATCTACGCACCCAAGGAGAAGGATCCTGGAAAAAGATCAAGTTATCAAGTATTACACTCAAACCACACTGGTCACAGTAACGACTGTGCCTTTCTGAGTCTAAATTTCACAATTTCATAAACCACAGATACTGCAGGAAAATGTTTAAATGACAATAAAGTCATCACTTAATGATAATAGCTTACGTCCTAATCCAATGTCATCACTTAAACAGTAATATCTTGCATGCCCTCGAGGTCGACTAACCTTGGCCACTGATATTGTTAAGCGGAATATCTGGGGTGAAATATGCAAATCCCATTTCCTTGAAAGCCTGAGGACAGACTTCGCCGCAGCTACACAGATGAAAGCCTCATCATGTACACTGAAAACCAGGGATAGATACACCTTGTTAGAAAGCCAAAGAGAACTGAAAGCGCAACAGAGAAAAGCTAATGATACGGGACAAGAATCGTGAACTATCCAAGGGATCTATAAAGAAAGGCTATCCAGTATGGGCTTAACTCTTTTCAGTGCGAGTGTCTGTAAGCCAGTTTATATGACCAAAAAAAAAAACTGAAAAGAAAAACGCATGTCAAGATATAATGACCTATCCAAATGTACAGTTGAAGTATGAAAAGAGCCAAACGAGATAAGACAGCTTATCTAGATTAAATCGACCAAAAGCCTCATTTATATTGCAGGAGCTACTAAGTATCAAACTGGTGATTACACCTATGATCACCTGGGATTACTTTTTCGGGCCCCCAAGTCAAGATAAGAATTATTTATTACCATGAACGGAACATACTCAAAAGAAAATCCAAAGGGAAATAATAATTCTTATGCTTGTCCATCCTCTTTACTTCTCTGATGAACAGAGAGGAAAAAGAGAAGAAAAAGAAACCAATGTAGGGATTTTATGGATCGGCCTTTACAAACTCCCAAGTCTCAAATAGGAAAGGGTTATTACAATTTTTTTCATTGAACACACTTGCAGCAGAAGGCATAAAAAGAATAAAAGTATATATAGGAATGGATTCCAGAATCAATAACATTAGCTCAGTACTCCTGCACTTCATGCTTAGGTTCCCATTCATATAATTGTATGGCAATCCTTCTTCAGCTAAATAAAACAAAATACATTTTGAATATCCTCACCATGGGATACTACCAGCAGGAAATCCACGCTTTTGTAGCATCTGCTGAATAATATCCAGCAAGAAACCAATAGGACGAGTAAGACGCGCATGTTTATGTGGCAGATAGCTTCTGACAAGAGCTTTAAGCCCAAAAATCTGTAAATGACATTAATTTGATTACAAGAAGTCTAATTTGGATATAATTATGACAAGGACAAAAGAATAAATGTTTAAATTATACAATATGCAAAATTCATTCGGTAATAGGTTAAATAAACTTGGACACTACTACTAATCTTAGGTAACAAAGTATATCGACATATTACTCTCAAAAATACAATCAACTTCACCGTGAACACCAACTATCGGTTATGCAGGACCATGAATTTTTCACGAAGGAAGGGTATGTTTGAATTTTTTAATAATAAAATCCATTCTAAAACTTTTGATTTTTGCTATGCACATTGAATTTGTACCTTTAATTTACATGAACTGCAACAGTTTGAATCCTCATTGAAATTCTCAAGATCCTTGGAACTGAGAGCCTATTACCACAGAAACAACACAAAGGTTGTGGCATGAATAAAGCAAGATAGCAATGGTTAGAGTAGTACCACGGGAAATTATGAATAGTGTAGAAAATTACATCATTTGGCCGAAATATTTTCTCAACAATGTAATTTGTAATCACTTTTTCTAGGTCTTCAAATGATGGAGGCGAATGTTGTGCCAAGCAGCCCAATGACTGCAAAACAGTTGGAGCATTCTGTCCATTGCATAGAGAATCCACGAGCGTCTAGAGACAAGAACAAGAATTTAAGTAGAACATCAGGAATTTAGGAGACTCGAACATTACAAATGAATATTTGGATCCAGACTCCTATTAAATACAAATCCTGGTCAAGAGAGCTATTTCTCAATGCATTTTCAATTAGACCTGGTTGTTTATGGTAACATAGTTTACGCAAAAAGTTGACCACCTAGGAAGTAAAGAAAAGCATGAATACACTAATTAAGAGAATATGATGCTAGTGGCCGAAGTGCTACAGTCATACACTCTGTAAGCAAAGAAGGCAGAGTAGAGACGAAAAATAAACTGCTCAATTCAATATTAAAAAGAAAAAGGGAAATAAAACCAAAACAGAAATTTAAAACATTATAGTTAACAATAAGAGTTGTTCAACATTAAAACAGATGAATAAACGACTGACCTTGCAAAGCTTTGGGAAAAAGAACTGTTCAGTACCAGCTAACGCAGCAATTGCAAACACGGCCAATTTAGACTGGGCGCGAGTTCCTTCTAAGCATACCTCCTCCAAGGAAAAGTATACATCGCTACGTATGCAGAGATCATAGAATCACATAACTAAGTACGTCAAAGGTAAACTATTGGCATAAATTAGTACATATAACTTTGATAGACAAAACTTGTGCTATCTTGTAAGTAATTTTCCACTCCTATAGCTTTTTTACCAGTCAATATTTCAGATTGACATGCAGTAGTTTCAGCTGCTACATAAATTTTATTGATTCTGTCGGAGCTAACGTCAATATGAGTGACTTTTTCCCCTATTACCAAAGATTCCAACATTCCACTACAACGATCACTTTTGATACTGAAGTATAGAGAAATCAATGGTATAACCCATTTTCATTTTTACATATTTGATGTTGAGGGTTAGGCTGAAAGTATACATATACATTAATTATGTGTGTTTGCATGAATGACCTCAAGACACGATATATCTGTTAACTCTTACAGACTAAAGGAGCGCCCTGTCCACTTTAGAGATGTCAATAATAGTGATTTCCTGGATCCTCAACTTTATATTTGATTTTATCCGCATAATAACAATGTAACTATCCACTTACGTCGGCATAGATTATTATAATCCACTTATGTTTGTATAGATTATTATAAGCGATAGCATTTAACATAACTTTTACACAAAATGCCTATTGTATTCTATATCTATCATAGGATCTGCATGAAGTACCGACTGCACTTTGTCTTCAAAATACATCTCCTACAATGTCTATAGTAAAACAATAAACTGAGTTTGCAGAGTAAGAAATCCTTGAACAGTAAAGAAAAACTAAGATAACCTGTTCAACCCATATTTTTTCTTCTCTCCAAAAAATAACTGTTAAAAACAGGAAATGAAATGAACTATTTACCTGAGTTTAATAGAAATATGGCTTCCCTCTACAGCTAGCATTTCAAGCAGTTGTTCATTAAAACGAATCTCCCTTTCACGTAACAAATGCTGGAACTGCTGCTCTGAACCTCTAAGTAGTAGGGGAAAGGCACTGATAATTGTCTAGGTAAGAAAATCATCGAACACAAACATTAATAACAAAATGAAAGGATAAGAAAAGACAATATTCGTAAGAATACATCTGAGAAAGCTAATGAAATACAAAATTTCAGAAAGAAGCAGTCTCTGATTAAGCTAATCTGTAGAGAAGCATCACTTACCAAAAGAAGCTGCACCTGACAATCCTTCAAGTGCTTCTTTTCAGTTTCATCAGTAGAAAGACAATCCAAAATGTAGCGGACATGCTCAGAGCTAAATACATTAAAAGAGCACTTCTTGTAAACTAGATGGATGAATTCGGATAGTGCTTTCGGGCCACCAAGTTCTCTCTCACATACATCCTGGAAAATGCATTTTATAGAAAATAAGTTATCTAATTGTAACAGAAAGAAAGGGCACATGAATCAAAGAAGATTAACACATATGATAGCTTCAAGAAATCAATAAGTTGGGGCAATAATTCATACAGTAGCTGTGAAAACCATACTTACTCCATTGCAGAATTACCTAAGTAAAGAGCAAGTTAATATGATGAATTTCACAATATAAAAAAATATAATATTGAGGGCAAGCAACTTGGAGATTATTGGGCAAGCTACTTTGATATAGAGGAGCCAGCCCATAATGTCCTTTAATAGCAAAAGATATTATGACCACGTACTGCATCTTGTTTGGGAACAATTTAATTTCATACATATAAAGGTTCATGCATAAACAAGGGAGCTGATGCACAGCACACGGAGAAAGAACCAATGGAGTGCACATAACATACATGATTGTCACAAGAAAAAGGAAAACAATGGTCAAATCTTTACACTCACCTTCATAGTCTCAGTACAAAGAGGGGTCTGATTTGTCAGAAACTGCTGTAACACAATAAATATTTCATTATTTTTGAGTTCTTTAAACTTCTGAAAGCAATCCTTTGCTTTAGCAGGATCAGGAAAGCATGAAGACATCTTCATAACCAGTGACTCTAGTTTCTTTTTGGCTTGTTCTGAACCATTATCCTATAAGACCACAACCATGCCAACAAAGTAACGGATCAGTATGTTGCAAATAGCAAGTACCTATTAGTAACTTTATGTAATATTATTGTAACTTTGATAAATCAATACAGGATGCCTCGTTGCATGGATTAAAATATACCAACTGAATGTACAAGCTTTTCTAGCCTGATTTTGTAGTAAGAAACCACTGAAACAGTGAAACCACCTTGAATAAGTACCAAAAGGACACTCATTATAATGGCGAGCTGACATAGTATAGAGGTAACTATACTTCAAAATCAAGAAAATGCTGGGTAACTGAGATACGTGCTGATAAATAGAGAGACCTGTATATCGCTAACAAAATCAATTGGGAAACATGAATTTCATAAAACATTAACCAACGCCTAAATCATTTTGGTTATAGCAAAACAGTATATCCTCATGGCCCAGTCAGTACTCCCTCATTGCTTAGTCAAGTATCCATCAAAAACCTACACCATCTTTCTGTAAAAAATAAGAACGGAAAATCTCGTTTCACCATCATTTATGCCACTGGTCAGTTCTACTGTTGTATATCTCCAAAGTCCGAACTGCTCTCACCTCGGATAATTGAGAGATTAAACTGAAGAGCCAAACAAGCATCATGACACTGAAATCTCTTCTGCCATTGATGCCGAAGACCAAAATGACATCTCCATAAATTTCCTCTTGTTGTTTTTCACCCCCGAGCAGACACAAATCCCACCCGTGGACACAACATTGAACAAAAACGAACTCAGTTCTACACCTTTTCTACCATCACGGCCCAATAAAACATAATATTCAGTTAAATACAACTCAAGATCTAAAAGAAGCTAGTCCCCAGTAACATCGCATTTTCCCAGAACCAGTTTTCCATCTAAATTAATGTTTTGATGCCTTGTTCTGTGTAGGTAATTAATAAATGGGCACTGGGATGTAGGTTGATGAAGGCATGTTATAACTATGGGTTAGTTTAACTTGGTGAAAAAACAAAGGGGGAAAGGAGTTGGAATGAAGGAGATAATGGATTCCAAATCACCAAACTGAGCTTTACTATTTCGTGTCTGGGTAATACAATTAAAGTTTTTCCTGAGAGTTGTTTATTCAAATAGCACAGGGGATTTTGGCTACACAGCTAATCCAGTGAGATCAAGCCATTTATGAGGAGAAAAAACTCCAATCCTGCAACCTTAGTAAAGGTACAAGCATATCCAGAAGAAATACAAGCAAAAGAGAAGATAAGCGAAAAACCAGTTCTCATGCTATACCTCCATCCCATTCCAGAGATTTAGGAAATCTTTAAGCCCATCTCGTAGCCTGGCAGAAAATTATAAAATTCTAAGATGTGTGCCTTGAAAAAAACTAGGAAGGTGAAGCAGTCATGGGGGAGGGAAAGAAAAAAGCACCTTCGTTTCTGAGAGAGAATAATTTTCAGTGCCTTAAGATGGGGTAGCTTGAAGAGTGAAAATATAATTATCCAGTGCCTTGTTCTTTCTTCAACTGAAAGAGAAGCCGGGAATAAATCAGCCAGAACAAGCTCCATGCTTTGAGGCCTGGAATTAAAGCAACGCCATAGTATTGCATTTTGTTGGAATAGACTAAAGGCATTAACTTAGTTTTGCATAAATTAGGCATACCTGAACTCCAGACAGTCTTTCTCATAGCAAAGCATCAAAACTTTGCAAGGAATCTCCTCCATATGTTCATTGAGCAAAGTGATGCCTTCTGCACACCTTGTGCAATAATCCTGGTACAGTTCTACCAACTTCTGCAAGGCTTTGCTTCTGACCAAGAACTAAGTAATACGAGAGGATAAATCAGAGACTAAGACCAGAAAAACTCAGAAAATTGGATACCCTTGAGGAGAAGCAAAACCTTCTTATCACGAAGCCTTTTAGATGCTTCATCTATTAAGCCTGTGAACAGGTTTAAGTTAGTCATAGCTAGTTGACACACCACATTCACTGCTTCGACTCTGACTTTGTCATCGTGATCTAATAATCGACCCTGAATGGCAGCTGCACATCTCAGATAAATATAAATCAGGGACGGGTAGGGAGAAACAGAAATATGCAGGAAATCAGGTCACTTGCATTGTGAAAGCTTACAGAGGATTTTAGGAGATTCTTTCACTGAAATATTAGTCGTGTGCATATCTTTAGCACATGAAAGAGCAATAAGTCTGACTTCCGCAGATTTATCAGAGAATCTATTCAGCAATTCACAGCAGACATGTGGATAATCCCGTGCAAACTGATGCCCATGCATTGATAGGAGCTTTCTGATTAAATTGATAGCTTTAATGCGGACATCAACCTGATCAGTCTGCAATTTGCAATAACTTTTCACTGACTAGAAAGAGCCAAAATAAATATTTTGAAGAAAATAGAAACTACACATGAAAATGGATGGGTAGCTGAATGGAATGACAAGAAAAATGAAATGTGTTGGTCAAAATGGAACTATACATGAAAATGCTGAATAGAGAAAAGTATGATATTCATTATGATAACAAGAATTTAATATTTTTTTGTCAGAATCAGTAAAGAAGGAACTACAGACCATTAATTCATGAGTCAGAGAAGGTATTACTGAGAGGAGCAGATGTGGAGAAATTCTGTATATTTCAATAATAATCTCGTGGTAAGATTCTTTAATCACACTCCGAATAGCATCTCTTTCCAGTATGCATGATTTCAGGAAATGACATAAACTGCGCTCCAACTTTTCACCACAGTTTTGCATGACAGTGACAGCAAGTTGATGAGAAGCAGATCCTATACACTGAGTAGCACGAGAGCAACGGAAAGACTTAGTAGTGTAGAATATTCAGTTTGCACTAAAATCATGTCCATGTAAATGCAATACAGAAAGAGTCTTGATGAACCTCTACCTTCCTCTCCTTGATGATATTCTGCAAAATCACATCTATGAGTGAATGAGATGGATTACTTTCAAGAGGATGAGGACCATCCTCCAAAATGCTTGTTATTATTGATGACATTGAATTAATCAAACTTTGAGGATGATCTTCCCTACAAATATAACAACAATGCCAAAATTAATGACATTTGGCCACCCAATGAGAATCCAAAGGGAGTATGTAGGACAAACATTACAAGTGCAGGAAACAAAGCATAGCGTAGAAATAAGCAATATATTCAAAAATTAGGACAAACATTACAACTTTACAAGTACCTGGTATCAAGAGTTATTTGATTTCATTTGTTATACTATCACTAATTCCAACAAGCAAGCAAGAGGAATCACAAATTCTATCTGTACTTCAATAAATACAATAAGTTTCTTTTAGAGGTTTCATTTCCATAGTCCATCTCTTTGATAATTTTAATGGCAGGAATTTGATGTTAATACATTTTCTCATTGTAGTAAAAAAGCATAAAATAAGATATGTAAAAATAACAACAAACAAAATATTATGAAATGCTGGATACGAAAAACAGACCTCGCAACACTGAAAAAGCTTTTGAACATTTTCAGAACCAAATCCTCACATCCAGTATCTAGCATTACCAGACAAAACTGCAGTTTAGCAACAGTCTCCAATAATTTGGCCCTCCTCAAGAAATACGGACTGGCAATGTCATCAAGCTCCTCAAAGATGCTTAAAAGAAATCTAAAGATGTCCTGCAGAAAGACAGAAGTCAGAATGCATATGTCCAAAAAGAATGGGGTACAACAAATAAAATCCATCAGCGTGTAACTTAAATAATCGTACACACACACACACAAAGTAATAATAATGCATATGTAAGAGTCTCACCCTAAAAACTGCAGGGCTAAAATCAGGATTCGGTGCCAGCACCCTTATAATTTCGCAGAGACAGATGCCAACAAGGATTCTAATGTCTCTATCTTTGTGGTCAAGTAGGCCATGCTTGATCAGAGAATCACTAATTGGCTTTACTGAACATTTTAGCGACTCTGAATTCTTCAACTCCTGGAAAGAACTTGAAGCCTGCTGTACCTCAGACTGTTTCATCTCTGAAAAAGCACTTGCAGCTTGCTGCACAGAGTACATCACAAGTCAACCTCAATACCCAAGGGAACAGAAACCTATGTCATAAATAAATCGCAGGGAAACCCATCAACCTATTTCATTGCTCGAAGCACCAAAAATGAAGACTCAAGTTCCAATAAACAGTGTCATTAATGGGGGATGGCGGTTTGCCAGAAATCTGCCATGGCGGCCTATGGCGCCGCCATAACCACCGTCCTTCACAAATTTAGCATGATGGATTGTTCAAAATCTGCCACAACACACCGCCATGGCCACCATTTCATAACACTGAACAAATTTAAAACGTTGAACTACATCATCTCTAGGACATACATTTTGCACTATGCCCAATGGCCTCGTGCTGTTTTGAGATAGTGATGCATGTATGGTAAATAACCAAAAAAAAAGGGATTTATTATAGTTATACAATGTCAATAGCTCAAATAACTGCTAAGTCACATCCAGGAACAAGCACCAAAAACTGGGAAGCATTGGTAAAACCGATATTTCTGTAACTGAATCTCATTGAAATGTCATATTAGTTGACAGTTGTTCATGTTGCAAATAAGATATAAAAAGATACTTCATGCCTCCACTTACATTATAGCTTGTAGCTGCGTAAGCAAACACCACATAATGCGAGCAATTTTACAGAAATAGACGACACTAGATTTAAATAGACGACCCTAGACTTAAATAATGGCATGCAGTCAACAGAAAGTCCTTTTACTTAGCTTGCTTTGCCCGACTGTAACACCAGTCTCAGGGATTTGTGGAAAGGTGAAGCAAATCAAAGGAAGAAAAACATATAAAATCACCACACAATAAAGTACCCCAACACCATAGAATCATAAGCACAGCACAAATCAACAAAAACACACGCAAAACATGCTGAAAAAACAGAGAAACAACCCGAAAACCTCGTTCTGTCAATAATTTAACTGACAGATAAAACATACAACATACAGCAGTAACTACATCTTCCATTTTCTTCCCTCTTTCCTCAAATTCAGTCGGTGAAAATTCATCATCGCGTAAAATGCTTGGTAAATCAAAATACGAAATCCAACAGCAACAGAAAATTAAAGAAGCAGCAAAATTCAAAGACAGTGACCTAGACATATGGAACAATTAGCAGAACAAACCAGTTTACCCATTATTCGGGGCATTCAATTGCAGAATTTTACCTTGAGCAATTTACCGAGCGTGCTTTTGTTCGGGCAAGTTTTTGAGCTCGCGAGTTGTTTGCCGATTTGCGATATCACTTTCTCGGCCTCCTCCTCCTTCTTCTTCTTCTCTGCCTCGGCCATTTTCGGCGCGTGCTTTGCGTGTTAGTGTGTGCAAATTGTTTGTGCTTTAGGGTGTGCTGTGCGCACTGTACGACAGTGTCAGAGTGTGTGTGTGTGTGTGTGTGTGTGAGAGAGAGAGAGAGAGAGAGAGAGAGAGAGAGAGAGAGAGATTGTTGTTTGCTTTTGCTGTGAAAAAAGATTCCCGCCTGAGCGCAGATAATAATGCTTTGGTCACACACTGACAGAGGCGGTTAGCGTGAAGGTGTGAGGGCATTTCGGGTAATGAACATTGACCCCGATTGGGGTGTGTTTGGTTGTCATCTATATATATATTAAAGCAAAGCAGCTCAAAATTTCCCCCCAAAAACTACATTTAATACATTGTAATAACTTTTATCAATTTCTATGCATGATTTATCAACAAAAAATATTTATGTCATATAAACAATTAATTTATATTGTAAATGTATTGGAATTTGCACTCCAATTTTTCTTGACTAAATAAATGCTTTAACTTCATCTATTACCATGAAATAAATTTTGTTAATTTCTATGTATTATTTACCATTCAAACAATAACATAAATGTGTGTTACATGTAAATACTTATTTTAGTCATAATCAATTATTATACAAATCCCAATTATATATATTTTTATAAGGGCAATGCTATATGTACACCCCTTTTTAATAAATTACACAAAGGGCAATGCTATATGTACACCCCTTTTTTACACACAAGGGGGTGTACATATAGACACCCCCTTTTATAATCAATTATTGTTACAAATAATGTTTAATATTATACATAATTATTTATTATGAATTCTCATCTCAATATCTCACTTATTATTTGTCTCACTTACAGTTTGTGAGTATGAGTTCCTTTCCCTTTATAGTAATTTTTATAATAATAAATTATCAATCTTATTTAATTAATCACTAAAATAAAATTCCAAGTCAAATATTTTATTTAGTTATTATTATTTTTATTGGAACATCAAACACAATATTATATTTTCGGTTATATTGGATATATTTCAAGGTAAAATAGAAAAAAACAATAACTAATATGATATCTATATGTAACATATGTTTTCATAAAAATATTTTATAGTAGCACCATACCACATTTGAAACATATACTCTATATTGATGGAATTTACATACACATTAAGAAAATATGTAATCATTTCTTATTAATCTAATATTGTATAATTTTATATCTTTATATAATTCTAAGAAATTACAAGTGATCATTAGTTTATTTGTATTGAGTACATCATTCCAAAACAAGTAATTTAAATTGTAAAATATCTAATCATCCACAAACTCTTATATGAGCTGAAGTAAGAGTTAGTCAAGACAACATGTCATTCTTTTTTAACAAAAATGTGAACTTAGACATCCAACACACTTTGTATATTTTATTTTATTATATATTTTTTAAGTAATAAATAAAATAAAAATAGAGTGAAATAAAAAATAATGATGTTATATTTATCATATATAACATAATCTATTCGACTAAAAGAGATGTATTTTTCAAGAAAAAATATCATATCCATATGAAATAGATCTAAAAAATGTTGAATAACCTTAACTTGAGTAAAAAAAAAATATAAAATGGTAACATAAAGAGTGAGGGGTCTCAACAACAACAAGAGAGTTAAAATAAGTATTTATATAGTTTTGACTCAGAAGACAAAAATGATCATATTGATTGAATATATCTGATAACCATTTGTTTTATTTATTTCATTTGATCTTTAATTTGAGGTAACATAAAAGTTGGTGAAAAGTGACAACGCTTAACTTTTATAATAAATACACAATTATACAGCTTAATTTTTATAATAAATACACAATTATACAGCTAAAAGTTTTATAATAAAAGTAGCATAATGTGTCAATTATTGTTTAACTTTTGTTTATAAACAATTTTTTTTTTTTTAAAATGAGAGATTGATGAGAGTATATTATCGCAACTGAATGTTGTAGTGATAAAGTTAAATACAACTTATTATAATGAATCCACTACTTTTTTCTTATCATATATCAAAATGTTAATTTCACAATAATATGTTTTTAATATATTTTATATAGTATAATTTAAATTTACTTTTCGTATTACTTTACAAAAAAGTTTGTCAATTTTTATTTCTAAAAATTACATTAAATTATCGTTTTCACCGATTTCCTGGAAAAATAAGTACTTTAATATATTACAGTTCTCATTACTTGCATGCAATAATAAACATAATAATAATAATAATAATAATAATAATAATAATAATAATAATAATAATAATAATAATAATAATAATAAGTATTTTAATAAATATACAATTTTACAGCAAAAATTTTATAAATAGAAATAGCATAATGGGCAATTATCTTAATTTTTTCCATATCAAAAGTGTTTTTTTTTTCCATAATAGAATGATGAGATCATAATATTACAATTGAACGTTGTAGTAGATAAAGTTAACCAAACTTATTATAATGCATCAACTACTTTTTCTTTATCATGTATCATAATGTTAATTTTCTTTTATCTCTTTTAGATTTTATATAATATAATTTCAATGTTTTTTTTTTTTTGTATTATATTACAAATTTTTTCGAAGTGTTTTACTATAATATATTGAATTATAATTTTCAATGGTTTTATGCACAAATAAGTATTTAATATTACATTGAATTATAATTCTCATGAATTTCATGCAAAAAATAAATATTTTAATATTAAGTTAATGAGTCTATTTATGACTTTATGAAAAATGATCAATCTTTCACGTCATTCTGTAATCACCATCGCACTTAATTTATGAAAAAACGAAGTTGAGATTTATTTTGTTAATAAAAAGAAAAAAAATATGTAGACTTAATTTTAAATTAAATACATGCAGATAGAAGTTATTTTAATTTTTATTAGATATTTAATTTGTATTTATATATTTTAATTTTTCATCTTCTTACATGTTAACATTAATATTCAATATTAGTTTATTTGTACAATAGTAATCATGACATTATCTTCTTTTTTGAACTATGAAAATTATGTTATCACATATACATTTTTATAAAAAATTTTGAAGAAGAGTCTTTAATGTGACCAATTTTTGTTTTTTTTTTTTCATGGTATATCACATTTTTGTAAGCTTAAAAATTTAATTTTAAAATTTTTGAAAACAAATTATATTGGATTTTATAATTTCTTTTTTTATTAATTGTTATTGTTTCTGGAGTCACAATCCATGTTGTCTAATTATTGTTATTACTATTGGTGATACACAGTTCACTTTCTATTGATGTTGTATTTGTGGAAGTATTTTTGAATGGATTAATAAAAAATTATTCTACATTATCTCAATAAACTTTTTAAAAATATTTTTTATTAAATTTTCATTCATTCACACCATATTTAATATTAGGCCGCGCAACGCGCGGGTAACGTACTAGTAAATTGAGATAGGTCGATGGTAATGGGCGCGAGCGGGAAAAAAAAAAGAAATTTTCGTCTTCGATTTTGGGGAAAATATCGAAATTCATTGAATTGTGCGAGTTATTAGGAAAAAATCATTATTGAACACAAGCTATGTTGGTATTTTATTTTTGGTATTTCATTTTGATGTTATCAATACTTGATATTTACAATGTATAAGACTATAAGTCAATGTTATTCTTTTTTTTTAACAGTAAAATTATATTAAAAACGTTGAAAACCACAATTTAGAAACAGTTACAATAGTTAGATCCATCAGCTATTAAATTGGATCTAGGAGGACTATGTAGCTTAGAAATACTAGCACTAACACGAGCTAAATTGTTGAACAAAAAATATTCTACTTCTCGCGAATAATAAAATACTACGTAAATGAGATTATATGATCATAAATAAAAAAATAAACATTAGAAAGCAATATAAGAATATTAGAATAAATTATCCTTTCTTCAAGTGAACATGTCGTAATCACCAAGTCGCCCATAAACCTTGAGTCGTCAATAATTGCCCTTTAAATAGGCCACCATCAATACTCGTCGTCGTCCACCAACATACCTTAAAATAATCCATTTAAATCATGAAGCAAAAACGAAGTATTTGAAACCAACAAACATGAAAACTTTAGTTAACACAAACGATTAGTTGAATAAAATAAGCGTGAAGGCAACCATAAAGATGACGTCGAAAGATCAAGGGAGATTTGTATCCTAAGGAGACGCTAGTCTAAACCAACTATCGATAAAAGGTCCCAACATCAACCTTGTGGTCAGAAGATGGGCTAGAGATACGTCGTATAGAGGCATTGTTGTTGGATTTATTTATTTTTTTCTTTCTAAATTGAAATTAAAAGTTGTTCAAAACTTATTGAATATTTTACTATTAATTTTCATGAAAAAAACATTATTTTGATGAACTAATACATTTTTCTTATATAGTCAGTCTTATTGTTGTCACCTCACGTCGGTAGTGCATAGTGCTCTTCGTGCGATAGCCAAACATTTAATCGCCGATTTTTTAGTACTCAGATTGTCCAATTTTTATCTTATGTTGTTTCATTTTCATGAGTTACAATAACTCTTTTATCAATTTCCGTTTATAATTCCACTTGGTTGTTAGTATGAGCTTAATGTTTGGCTTTATTTCAATTGTGTTCTTCATATCTTCAACTCACATTTCAATTTCCCAAGTTTATTGCCTTTTTTAAGAATTGTTTATTTTTATTAAATTAACTATTTGAACTAAACTTCATTATAATAGACGAAAAATGTCGAGAACTAAAAGTGTAAACATCGGATAGCAAAATTGAAAAACAAGCATTTTTATTTGATTTTGTTATTTATTTATATTTATATAATAATTCTATTTTTGTCCTGCCTTTAAAAACAGATATCAGTTAATAACTTGTCATCGTTCACCAAACAACTCCTACGAAGGGAACACCAGAAGCAAATCGCGGCCAAAAAAGCAAAACGGAAAATGACCAGCAACGCCATCAACAGCGTTGTCTACGCCGCATTCGGCTTTCTGTTGGCGAGATCGGTGGTGCAGGGCCAGTCGATCAAGGCGCTGGAGGCGTATAACGAAGTCCTGCTCCAGGAGAACAACCTCCTCAAAGACCCAAGATGGGACTGGATGCAGAAGCTCTACGCAGAGGACGAAGAAACTCCCCAGAATGCCCCCGTTCCCATCTCCACTCTCAAGTCTCTCGACGGTGAGGCTGTCGCCGCCCCGACCTCCGACGTACTTGTCGGTAAGTTCACTTCTCCCTTTTGCTCGCTCGGTTGCTTGTGCTGCTTTGACTTGTTGTCAGTTGTGCAGTAAGAGTAGTACCGTGAGGTACCTCGAGCAGAAACAGATCTGATAGTGTTGAAAATATTTCAAAGGGAAATTACTAAGGATGAGAAATGTGTTTATGATTTGATGGATTGTTTGTTCCTGATTGTGAGCTATATATCTTTGGTAGGTAGTTTTTTGGTGCTGCTTTCATTTGTTGCGAGTTGTGCAGTAAGAGTAGTACCGTGAGCTTCCTCGAGATGGAACAACTATAGAAGAGTTGAAAATGTTCAGAAGGGAAATCACATGGATGAGAAACATGTATATGATTTGATTGATTGTTCATTTCTGATTGTGAGCTTTGTCTTTTATTATAAGCAATTAGGTCTGCAAATTCTTAACAGCTATTCAAGTTTTCTACGTGACGGGCTCCACGACCCCGTGTGGACAGCTCGGTCCATCAATACGATATTGTCCCTTTTTCGGGCCAAGCCCTCATGGTTTTGTTTTTGAGCTCTAATCTAGTGGAGATGTTTAAGCTATGAATGCTTTTCCTTGCATTTTCTAGTTTGAAGGTTGATACGTGTGAGATTATGGTCGTGTACATCTCTTCAAATTGTCTTCTAGTCGATCCATGTGTCGGCTGTTTTTTTTGTGTTGATAGTAAACTAAGGTCTGCGTGTGCTTGGCGGAAACTGCAATATAATTATCACACCATATATGGTGTTCATGTGTTGTATTTTTATCTTAGTTTTCAAGATATTTATATCCGAATTGGGCTGTAATGGGTGTTCTCAGTTTTGTCTAGATTATTTTAGTTGCTTAAGTCTGCCTTTGGACGAAGACAATGCAAACCACCTTAAATGAATCTTGCTTATTTATAACTTTTTTCCTCATTTTCTTCATGCAGGCCGAGATGATAAGGAAGACGGAAAAGTGCCCGTGCCAAAAACCATGATCTAAGAGGTATCTCATAATCTATGGAGTAATATACATTTATTTTGCCTTCAATCTGTAAGCTTATTGAAACTGGGGTAAGCATAGATTTAGCAAGTAATATGTGATATACTTTACAAAAACCCTCTTGAATTACTTCTGGAACATTTTCTCTAGGCAATTGAGTAACTTGCCGTTTTACCAACCCCAACAAGCCTCATATATTAAGACCAAAAAAATTAATATGGGGAACGGGAAAAATTGATAGGGAATTGCAATATTGTAAGGAGAATTCAAAAATCTAGGACAAAGAGGAGAGATTAAAATTTGAAAGACTACAGTAATGGAGATTGGATTTTTTGGGGTTGTGCTGTTGTATGTGGTATACATGTTTCAAATGGTTTGATATGTATTTGATGGATTAACAATCAGCATTTCTTATGGGTTGAGCTATATTTGTTTATACTTTCGAAATGTTGTAGGTAACTCCAGTTGATTTCTCATCACATAGGAACATATAAAATCAAAGTTCTCACCAATTTTAAAGAAATCTACATGCATAAGGGCCCGTATGTGGTTAAATTGATTCATTTTTCCTTTTTCTGTGATAAACGTTGCACATAATTTTCAAATACTTTGGATCTTGTCTATGTGTATTTGTTGCCTGTCTTTCCTTTATTGTATTGATGCCTCAAGTCCTGGTCCTCATTGAATGTTTGGTTATTTGGATAAATATTGAAATTTTTCCAAGCTTTTTAGCCAAAATGCATAAAAAATTCATGGCTTTTTATATTCTTTAGCTATATTGGCTAACTTTTAAAAACACATCCAATCAACCATAAAAATTACTCATCACTGTAAGATTTTCTTGCCTGCATTCATTCTTTCTTTTTTTGTTTTCCTTCTCATTTAGCCTAACCTTTTGGTCGAAATGCAGAGATATTCGGCCGATTTTAAGCTTGGTCACCTCATACCATGCGTCATTAAAATCGAAAGTTGCTCGTTATACTTAGACACGTAGCTGTTAAAAATTCTAACATTGATTTTGTTTCACTTTGTTGTGCAGGGCAGTAGGGATCTCTTTTGAAGGCTTTACCCATTTCAATTTTGATGCACATTAACCTGCAAAATGCTAATGTCTTGTGACGTTTTTAGTATCTGTAAATCGTCATGAACCCTTTAATGGCTTTAGCCTCTACTAGTCTATGTTGACCTAAAAAGTGCTCCCTACGTTGAATTGAACATTGCTATTAGCATGAATTTGGTCCAAAATTCAATTCCTACTCTTTGATATTTGGATATTAGTCGGAGCAAAATTGGGCACACACATTTATTTGCTTTTCTTTTTGGATCTTTCCTGAAATTAAACAATGTCAGATGTCACTCGGACGATGCAATTTACAGGTGTATTCGTTTGGCATTTCGAGTGACATTTTGAGACTTTAAGATTTAAATTTTTTTAAAATTTTCAAATTCTGGATGAATCTTATGATATTTAAGTGTGGTTGTAGGATTTGGAGTGAAATTTCGCGTAAGGTTTTCCCTTGAAATCCCATCAATTTTAAAAAATTTTAACAAATGTTTGGGGGGTATATTTCTTTGCGGTTTCTAAAAACATTTTAAGACTTTGGAATTTTGGTGTATTTAATTTAGATTTTTTAAGACTTTTGAAAATTTCTAGGTATTCATTTGAGATTTTAAAAAGTCTTACAAAATCTTGAAGTATTTTTAATTTATCTGAAACTATGATTTGTTAAGACTTTAAGATTTGTTGGGATTTCTAAAACAACGTTTTTATACGAAATCTTATTTAAAATCACACCTTCAGATTTAAGATTTTACAAATTCTTGTAAAATCTAAATATCTTAAAAAGTATAAACTCTCAAAAAGTTTTCAAATATCACTTGAAAACCAAGTGAATACAATAGTCTAAAATAAGTTAATTACCTTAGAATTTTGTAGGACTTTTTAAAATATCAAATTAATACATTAGAATTTTTAAGGTTCTTAGAAATTTCAATTGAATACACCCTTCAATATGGAGCCATTTATGTAAAAGTGGAACAATAAATAATTACACATATATGATGTTACTAGTACGTACCCCGTGCGATGCACGAGACAGAGATATTAAATGAGTTATTTTCACAGCCTTTTTCATTTAAGTCTAAAAGGTAATATGATTATTATCGATTTTTTTACCTCTTTTAATCAACGTTAAGTCTAAAAAACGATAAGGTTATAAGTTTTTTTCTACATTTTTTAACCAACGTTGTTTTTTTAGTGAGAACATTAAATATGTGCATGTTAGAGATAGCTTGTAAAATAATTAATATATGATCTCACTAAAACATTTATACTAATAAAAATTTAATTATAGCATATAAATTTATCCCTTGATATAAGAGAAAATAACAGTTTTACTTATTATTGTTCACCATAAAATATTTAATTATTATTTTATTATATAATTAAAAGGAATACTATTAAATAGTATAGTAGAATTATTATAACTTTATATGACTTTTTTTAAAAAAATTATTGATTTAATATCTTCTTATGATTTGATAATATAACTATAATATATTTTTAATTATATAATTGTTTACTTTTATAATGGTCTCATAAGTCACAAACATAATGAATAACATTACAAATTATTCATTCAAACTTTTATTCATTGCACATATATTAAAATAGTTTATATAACAACCATTAAATGCCACTTTCAATATATTTATAAATAAAAAGTACATAAAATTTACGGTGTGTTCAATTTAAATAATTTTTTTTTTATGGGCTCAATTTAAAATCATCCAGACATTTGGTCAAACACATAGGTGTGTTCAAATTTAAATCATTGACATTTTGTTCGGTTGATAGTTAAATCATCTACCATGGTACTGTGATGTGTATAATATGTATATATATTATATATATATACAATTTTTTAACAAATAATATGTGCTTTATAAAAATAATAATAATAATTTCACAAGATTTTAAACGTAAACTCTGATTTTAATCATAATAAAAATTCATGGTAAGTTGTATTGAAATGGTGTTATGGGATAAAACAATCTATATATATATATATATTAAAAGCCAACCTATTTACTAATAGCAAGAAAAGTCAACACACATTTAATGCATAACTTATTTGGAATTTTTTTACTATATGTATTAAATGCTTGCATATATACATTTCTTATCCAAATATGATCTTAAAGATTATTTCTTTAAATAATTTTATTAATTTATGCAATGATTTTACTGGTATCCATTATAATTAATATCTATCAATAATTTTTGTAACCTTTATTTAATTATATAAAACTAATTTTTTTTTTTTTAAATTAATATTATTTACCATTTAAAAGATAATGATCACATCATTAAATGATTTTATTGATGGCTAGATAATAAAATTGAAATATATTAGTTATTCTTTCAAATTTCAACGTGTTATTTATTGTGTCTCTATAATGAACTTATTGTAAAATATTTTTCTATTACATAGTATGTTAAATAAACTATAAAGCCTTAGGATGAAAATTTAAAAAAAATATCTTGATTATGTAAGGGATTATTTTTTGGCAATTGCTAAGTCATTTTTTTAAAATTATTATGAAAAAATTGAATTCTAAAAAACACGTGTCTGTATTTTGTAAATATTTATACACAAAATTTTATTTTGAATTTCATTACATAAAGAGACTACTTCTATAACTTTTATAAATAATAATAATGATATTATAAGACTATAAATGTTATAATAAAATAATAATTGAGTATTATATGGTGAACAAGAATAAATAATTTTTTTATTTTTCTTGTATCAATGAATAAATATGTATTCTAAAATCAGATTAATATTAGTTGACGTGTTAGCGAAATAATATATTAATTAACATATTAATTTTTTTGACTAAAATAAACGTCACTTATTAAAAGATATGAAATATAGATGATCCAAACCTATTGTTTTTTTTTTTTGTCTAAACGTACAAGTCCTATGGAAATGATTAATTTATTATATGTATCACGTGCATCGCACGGGCTATGCACTAGTTAAGTAAAATAATTAGATAAAATATTTGATAGAAATAGAATTTACGTTAATTACCTTTAACTTTTCTTACTAATTATTCTAGTAAATAGAATGACTTTTTATATAAGTATAGATTAGCTGAAAAATTAAAAAACACAAATTGGAGGCATAACATTGTGCTGTATTGATCACGCCACATAACGAAAATTCGACCTAAACAAATCAATTGGCATTATTGGGATGCATTTCCTCAAATGTTTCATAATTATAACTTTTTAG
>CACSLK010027752.1:4792845-4808497 GCA_902706635.1 Striga hermonthica | reverse complement strand
TTGCAAATATATTAAAATAGTTTATATAACAGTCATTAAATAATACTTTCAATATATTTATAAATAGCAAGTACATAAAATTTATGGTGTGTTCAAATTTAAATAATTATTTATTGGCTCAATTTTAAATCATCCAAACATTTGGTCAAACACATATGTGTGTTCAAATTTAAATCATTGACATTTTGTTCGGTTGAAATTTAAATCATCTACCATGGTACTGTGATGTGTATAATATATATATATTATATATATATAATTTTTTAACAAATAATATGTGATTTATAAAAATAATAATAATATAATAATAATTTCACAAGATTTTAAACGTAAAATCTGATTTTAATCACAATAGAAAATATGGTAAATTGTATTGAAAGATGTTATGGGATAAAACAATTAAGTAAAATAATTAGATAAAATATTTGATAGAAATATAATGCATTAATTACCTTTAGTTTTTTTCTTACTAATAATTCTAGTAAATAGAACGATTTTTTATATAAGTATAGATTAGCTGAAAAATTAAAAAACACAAATTGGAGGCGTAACATTGTGCTGTATTGATCACGCCACATTACAAAAATTGGACCTAAACAAATCAAATGGCATTATTGGGATGCATTTCCTCAAATGTTTCATAATTATAACTTTTTACCTAATTATGTGGAAAAAAATGCAATCACTTGGTTAAACAATTCAATAGCTCGTAATTCCAAATTTTCATCAAAATTATATTATTGCGGTTTCATATATTATATTCAATTCACACATTAAGTTCAACTTCTAAAATTAGTAGCTCCAATTAATTTACGGAATATGCTACGGTCCCGTTACGGAACCATTCCCTCGGGGTTCGTAATCGTTAGATCAACTATATCTAACGGTTACATGATGATCTAACAGTTACAATTCCAGATCTGACGGTTACATGATGATCTAAGAGTTACAATTCCCAACAGAATAATTCCGTAATTGGACCTTAGCAATTCCCTTAATTTACATACACATATGAATTTATTTGCCAAATTAGTAGTACGTTATTTCCATTTAAATGAAATAACTAAAATTCAGTCATTAGTATCATAATTACCATATATGACTTTGTAACAGCAATTAAAAATCGTGATTGGTAGAATTTTACTCAGACAATATAAAATAATTATATACTTTTTGACAAATTTGGTTTCACCTTTTTTTTTTTTTTTGGTACATGGACCTTTCGGTTTCCGGATCCACATGGGAACCGACTAATCCGAAATCGAGCCGGGTAAGGTCGAATAATAATAATAAATAAATAAATAAATTAAAAAAAAAACGCACGAAAAAAAGATAGTGAAGAAAAACCAAACACAGGATTGAAAATTCATACAGTTAGAATAAAAGATGATATTTTTTTGTTTATTTTTATAGAAATTTAAATGTCCTGCCAAAGCTCGTAAAAATGGCAGAGCTCCACCAGGCTGTATACGACGGCCGGACCCATCAGCCGCCGATACGCCGCCACTGAAATTCATTTAGCTCCTTTTATCCTTTTCGCTGTTAAGCTCTGTTAATTCGATTTTGTTTTAAATCTTTTCGATTTGATCCGTGGTTGGTGGAAACTGGAAACGAATCATGGAGGAGACTGTGTTGTGCCAGTGGGGTGTGATTCGATCCATACTGTCTATTGTCCAGTGGTGGAGTTTCAATGTCACTGTTATCATCATGAACAAATGGATCTTTCAGGTGGGGATTTGTTATACCCAGTTTTTGGTTAATCAATGATGTTCGTGTTCATTGCATTATTCGGTGTCTGTCACTGTAGGTGTTTGTTTCTTCAGGATTTGGAGAGTGTTGATTATATGTAGTTTAGATTGTGATTCTTGTTGGTGGGTTTCTGTTATTGGAAATTTAGGAGAAAATATATGTGGTGTTTGGCAGATTTGGGTATCGAATTTTTGTTTCATGATGTTGCTGATACTGATTATATTGGTCACTTTTTATCCAGTAAGAAGCAAAGGTTATGTTATATATGCTGCTTATTGGATCAGCTGAGGTCGGTATTAGAAAAGAGCAGATTTTATCAGAATTGTTAGCTTCAGACTGAGTTATGGGAGCTCATATATGTATCTGCTGCGGTTTCTTGAGATTTTGTCCATGGATAAATGTGATGCATTATGGGGCTATGCTTTATCTCTTGTTCTTGTAGTGTTGTAATCTGTGATTGGAATCTTTCTACTGGTGAGGGTCGATGAATGATAAGAAATGCTCTTCTGGTTACTCTAGTTTAGTGTATTTTTCACATGGATCCATATTTTAGCATTTAAATTTCGTCTCGAATTGGTTCGAAATGTGATCCCTTTTTATAAGTGCAGTGGTAGATGATAAAGTGATCAAGTTTATGATTATGTTACTATTTTCCATCAGTATTTTATTAACATTGATTATCTTGTTTGATTTTGTTTGTTATTGTTTACGGAGTGTTTCCCCTTTTTCTTTGTTAATTTTCATCTACGGAAACTGGATTTCAAGTTTCTTTGTCGGGTCTTCTGTATTCTATTATCCACCGATCTTTCATTAGAATTAATTATCTTGTATGATTTTGTTTATTATTGTTAACGAAGCTTCTCGTGTATTTACTTTTTTTTCCCTTTTACAGAAACTGGATTTCAAGTTTCCATTGTCAGTCTCGTGTATCCATTTTATTTCTTCTTCAATCGGTGCATACTTGGTTATTAAAGTGCTAAAACTCAAGCCTCTTATTCATGTTGATCCTGAAGATCGATGGAGGAGAATTTTCCCCATGTCATTTATATTTTGTATAAACATTGTTCTGGGAAATGTGAGCCTTCGGTATATTCCTGTTTCTTTCATGCAAACCATCAAGTCTTTCACCCCAGCAACAACAGGTAAGATTTTTTGAGTTTGAAAAAGGGAAAAAATAGTCGTGGAAAGTAATTTATGTACAGTTATATGATACTTAAATTGAGAGTTCTCTATTTGTGCCTAAATTCAATGATTCTGTTTCTTCTTATAGATTGTGGGGATAATTAAAAGAACTACTAGTGAGGTTGGGCTCAATTACGAAAATTCTAGCCATGATTAAAAATTGCAAATACTCCTCTTGAGGTGTTGTAGAAGTTCCTATGTACTTAATAGGTACCTTCTCCCTCGAGGATTAATTTTTAAAAGATAAATGATATAAGTGGGGTATTTTAATTCTGGAAAATTATTATCTCCTCTTGTCATTATACTAAAGATCAGAAGTTTGTATTCTAGTTAACCGTGAATGTTACTCAGCAAACAACTTATTTCGCCATTGTTCGTTTTTGTGTGATGATGTCATTGATAACATACTCAATATCTTCATTGCTTTTGATAACAGTCATCTTGCAGTGGCTAATCTGGAAAAAATATTTCGACTGGCGTATTTGGGCTTCTTTAATTCCCATTGTTGGAGGGATTTTAGTCACCTCTATCACAGAGCTTAGTTTTAACATGTTTGGGTTTTGTGCTGCTTTATTTGGCTGCCTTGCTACTTCCACAAAAACCATTCTAGCAGAGTCTCTGTTACATGGATACAAATTCGACAGGTAACGGCCGCTCTTCTTTATTTTTTGTAATAAAACCTGTCAAAACTTGCTGTCCTTCCTTTTTTTTATTTTTTATTTTTTGTTGAAGAGAGAGGATTGAAATGTTTATTTGGTCTTACTAATATCCTAATGCAACAAATTCTGCAAATTTGTATCACAATATGTTGCAAACCTCATTTGGATAAGTGGCTTGATTTCAATGTGCTCGATGGAGTTGACCCAGTTGTTCTCTCACACTTTTGTTTGACTCATAGAATATCTGTCATGATGTTCGTGTATATGATAGGTTGTTAATAATATGATATCCATATAAACATGTTGAAATCGTAATATATCCATTCTTGATTAAGCTTCGAATCCCACCTTTTTAAAAATCTTTATTTTACTAATGAAATTGGTTTTACATTTCGAGCTGAGTGCAGTATAAACACGGTATACTACATGGCACCGCTTGCGACTATGATCTTGGCTGTACCAGCTATGCTACTCGAGGGTGCAGGGGTTATGGTGTGGATCCAAACGTGCCCTTCACTTATTTCATCCCTCATCATCATATTCGGGTCTGGGGTTTTGGCCTTTTGCCTCAACTTCTCTATTTTCTACGTCATTCACTCCACGACAGCTGTGACCTTCAACGTTGCGGGAAATCTTAAGGTGCGCAAGTCTCTAGCCCTAGTGAAGATAGTCAAGTTTATTCTTTTTCGAAAAGTTTCCTTTGTTTCTCATAACAATATTAATGTGAACTGAAGTAGACTATGTTAAGTAGACATGATAAACTCGATGATAGCTTATAAGTGAATTTCGCGCTTATAGCTAATGGTTTATGGCTGATAAACTAATTGATATGATAAATGTGTTTTGGTAAAATTAGAAGGTTTGAAATAAAAATTTCAACGGGCTTATTAGAAAAGCTACCCAATAAAGCTTATGACTAATCTAAAGCTTTGTGAAAAGCTCATCTTACTAAACCGAGCTTATTTGTATACAAAAAAGTTTATAAGTTAACCGAATAAGTAGCGTATAGTGCTTGCCAAACCAAACACACTCATAATCTCTATATTTTCATCTCAGGTTGCAGTTGCCGTCACGTGTTCATGGCTTATTTTTCGAAACCCAATTTCCATAATGAATGCCATTGGGTGTGGTATAACACTCGTCGGGTGTACCTTTTATGGATACGTGAGGCACTTTTTGTCGAGCCAAGCCATGGGAACCCCTCGGACTCCACGAACTCCTCATACTCCACGAACCCCTCATACTCCCCGAACTCCTCTTACGCCCCGGACCCCACGGGCCAAAATGGAACTGATTCCATTAATTAACGACAAACTAGAAGATAAAGTATGACTCCTTGCGTAAATCTTCGCCAAGTTAGCCAAAGGTAAATTGGTGGATTGATTTAGAATGAAAGAAAAGGGTAGATACTTTGTTGGTTTCTAGCAAGAGATTCATCCTTACTGATTGAAATATGTTACAGTATGTTACAGTCTTTCTTTTAGCCCCTAATATTATCATTGTTATAGATATTATTTATCAGCAGCAATGGCCAAGATTGGTTGGCTAGGATTATTTGCAACATCACTCTTGAGCTTTAGTTTAATACTTTAACTACAAAAAATTATTGTTAGCTTTCATAATCCCAGTGGTATCTCCATTGAAGAGATTACAGTTTCAGACTCACTAGTTTGAGAAGGTACTTTAGTTGCTGTGTATTTTTTTATTTTATTATTATTATTATTATTATTATTATTATTATTATTATTATTATTATTATTATTATTATTATTATTATTTATTTATTTATTTATTTATTTTGCATTTCACGTAGATTTTTGGTTAAGTAATCGTAAATTAATCAGTGCTGTGAATAGAGGTGGGGTCAAAATCCGTTTGGGCTGTGTCATATTGAAAGGCTAAAGTCCACTCCATGAATAATATTTTTAGAAAATTTTGAGGTTGGGCCATTTGGGCTATTATATAACATCTCCGTGGTTGAGGTGGATTGAAAATTAAATATACATTCTTCTATAGATCGAATAGAATGACTTGTTGATAAGTAACTCTCAAATGTCTACATTACGATAAAAGTTTATACACGTGTTTTTTTTTTTTTTTTTTTTTTTTTTTTGTTTCTAACAAAAATATTTAACCAATTGTTTTTTTTTTTTTTTTTTTTTTTTTTTTTTTTTTTTTTTTTTGTCGTTGCATGTTTCTAACAAAAGTATATAACTAATTGGTATTCATCTGGTATTTGTATTTTTTATTTTTTTTTTGTATTCATCTGTTAAATTTGATTTTGTATTCATATATTCATTTTTCTTACCAATAAACTGCGCTTATTGCAACCTTATATTCCATTTTTACCAAATTAAATTGGCAGCAATGATGCACATAAGCATAAACTGTAGGTTTTAAATTTTAATTAAATAATAGCAAATATTTCAGCACAATAATTCAAATGAAAAGTAATTATATTGGCACACAATTTATTTATGAAAGATGGGTATAGGTAAGAATTTAATGGATGAAAAATGACAATATATAATGAATATTTACTGCAGCAGTACAGTAATAAATTAAATTCGGCCCACAGAAAATATGCAATTATAGCCATACTGGCCCAAATCCAGAAAATACGATGCTCAGCAACCTGTTTAGATTCAAACACCATACCAAAACTAAAACAAAAACTAAAGCTACCCATTTCAAAAGGATGTACAATCTGAGAAGATGGATAATGTTCTGTACAGTGGTGGTACTCAGTGAACAGTTCTCATGCAATAACACAAAACAATTAACAATTCCCAAAACTACAATTTATATGTAAAGAGCCCTCCCCTGTAAACTCCAGGGTTTTTCTTTTTTAACCAAAGTTCTGGCTTTGCAAACAAAAGACCATACAATCCACCCTCAAAAAAAAAAAAAAAAAGGCTACACTTTCCCTCGAAATGCAGCTGTGGTACTTCTCAAGATCCGTTTCGTCACATCACCGTCCAAATTCTCATGTCTATCGCCATTTTCAATTTTCCCGTTTTCCGTCGAAGGCCCATTTGGACAAGCATCAGTTTCCTCTGCAGATTGGCTCGTTTCAAGACTGCCATTGATAGTACTATTATCATTATCTTTGGGTGAATCGAGGTGGCCAAGACTATCGCTGATTTCAGACAACTCGCCATTATTGATGGGGCCCACTTTGATATCTGCCTTGTCTGATGAGTTGGCCGGCACGGTTTCACCAGATTCAGCTATTGATATTGTCTCATTATTATGATTTTCAACGTCAGCAGAATTACCTGCTACACCACCATCATCCTCCACTTGATTTTCTCGAGTATTTTCATTGCAAGTTTGGGGTTCAGTCGACTGTTCGGCAAATTTGGCGTTCACTGGCCCATCTTTAGTATCTGCCTCGTCTGCTAATAAGTTGACAGGCTCCATAACAGCAGCTTTCTCGATATTATGATTTTCAATGTTGGAAGAGTTACCTGCACTTGGTTCAGCTACACCAGCTTCATCATCTTCCACTTGATTTTCTCGAGTATTTTCATTGCAAGTTTGAGGTTCAGTGGACTGTTCGGCTGATTTTTCGTTCACTGTCCCATCTTTGGTATCTGCCTCGTCTGCTAAGTTGACGGGCTCAATAACAGCAGCTTTCTCGATATTATGATTTTCAATGTTGGAAGAGTTACCTGCACTTGGTTCAGCTACACCAGCTTCATCATCTTCCACTTGATTTTCTCGAGTATTTTGATTGCAAGTTTGAGGTTCAGTGGACTGTTCGGCTGATTTTTCGTTCACTGCCCCATCTTTGGTATCTGCCTCGTCTGCTAAGTTGACGGGCTCAATGACAGCCGCTTTATCGATAATATTATGATTTTCAACATCAGCAGAAGTATCCTCGACTTCCTCTTCTCGAGCATATTCATTGCAAGTTTGAGCTTCAGTGGACTGCACCACAGCTGATTCGGCGTTGTCTTGTGTGTTTTGATCCTCCTTGGGTTTTACTTCAGAGTAGCACTCTATTAATAGAAGATGATAATTTGCAAAGACATATTAATAAATAAATGAGAATAATAAAAACCGAAAGTTCGCTAGAGAGAGAAAGGGAGAGAGATTTTAATGAAAATACCGGCAGATTCCATATGTTCTTGATGATTCATCTTCAGGGGTTTTTGTAACATGTCTACCCCTGGGAACACAATCATGCTCATGTGTGCCATTTCTTTCCGAGTCGACTCCTCAAGAGGACCGAAACCAAATATTTTTGTCCATGTCTCGTTAAGTTCGGATATTGCGGGAATCACCAGTTTCTCAACACCAAGTGAGCAGAGCAACTGAGAAGATTTACATGAGAAAAAAAAAAAAAAATCACTGAAACAAACACAAAAGGACTTGCAAGACTGTCCGAGCAGCAGAACTCGATTCCGACTAAAATTTCCAACTCAGCAACATGTGATGATACATAAAATTTCCAAGCATACCTTTTCAATCGAAGATAGAAGCCTGCCGCACATCCCTTGACGGCGGTACATAAATCGGGTTCCTATAAAAGGCATCTCGGCTAGCTGACTCCCGTGAATTCTGCTCTCGAGATCAAAATGGAAATTTGTCAGACTCATTCGACAAGCACAGGCCATTAAGTATATCCGAAGATAAGATTATATCCTAAAAAAAGCATTTCATAGGGGAGTTGATACATAGAAAGAATTTAGAAAAAAGTAATCAAGCAAATTATTAATGACATCATAAGTTCAATATCGGCATTTAATGTTTGCATATAGGATCTGACCATTAGTTTTCATCACCGCACAGGGACAGGATAAATGTTTTGGGAAGTAAATATACATATTGGGAGAAAAAAAACTTTTAGACAAACATCAGATTAACTAATTACACAATCAAAAGACTGAATGGAAAAGAAAAAGATAAATGATAAACAAAGTTATTACCAAAAGAGCTAGATAAGAAGATAGAACCCAAAAGGTACCAGATTATCAGCGAAAAATACAATTTTCAAGTAAGATTCTTGGTATGATGGTAAAATGATCTTGCAGCATATATCAACATATTTCCCACCATATAAAGTGCATTGGGTAGAAATTTATTTCTTTACATGCAATACACGGGGATGTGTCTAGCAAAGAACACGGTTAACAACGTCATAAATGACCTATAATTAACACCATAATGACATCCAGAACAACATTAAAAATAACAACCTTATCGATGCTGCTGCTACGGCTTCGTCACCCTTCTCTAGTAAAATGGTATAAAATCCATCGTAGTTCAACCGTCTAATATTTGACCTAGAAGAAGAAAACAAAAAAAGTGGCTGAGTGATCAATTTTATCTGTAAGATTTACAGGTAAAGATCAACAGATCAACCAGCGAAAACAATATATCTAAACAGGCTGTTTGTTTAGCATAAGCAAGGCCATATATTTTGGAAAAATACAGACTTCAAATGCATAAATCTTATAAATGCCGCATTTTTATCATTACCGTGACTTAATAGAAGAATATATCATCACGCACATGAAAATTTGTAACTGCCATAATTAACTGCTTGTAAATTTAATCCTTTTTTTTTGTAAATAAAACCAAAGCAATCTCAAAGAGGAACGTGACTACTTTAGAAGGTTATCAAATTGACATAACCAACCAGCAAATATAAAGCAACTGAAATGTGCTTACCCACAGCTGTAGACAACATTGTGAATCATATTGGTTCCACTTCGCTCATCTATGATAGGTTCAAAACATTCATCCATGACTAAGAAACCAACAGCTAACTTAGCATTGCTTTCTACCTTTGAGGAGTCACCATCTAGAGCTGCATCACCACTTACAATATGATGTAGAGTATAGGAAAATCCTTCGCCAAGGTCATGTTTAACACCAAGAAGAATCTGTAACTGCTCAAATATCTGTCGATAAAATGTAGTAGACATGTCAGCACAGAAATAATTACAAGGCCCGAAAGCAGGGATGGCTAGAAATCTAAAATTAAATGGGTAAGAGGTGGAACATGACAAGTCAAGTCAATCCAAAATTTTTGGTTAGAAGAGAAAAAATCTCATTTAATAGCTAGTGGAAATACCTCGTAGCACCTTTTCCCACAGAAGGAACTATTTCCATGGTCAAAATCTTCAGCAATGGTTCCTTCAATACAATGCATGTGATCTGCGTAAATTTTGTATCAATCAGACCACCAGCTTATATGATTAATAAAGATATTATTTCACCAAATTTAATAGAGAACTCAGAACTGGAGCAACAAGATTCAAGCTCACATTTTTCCTCGCAAAAACGGCATGTAAACAACTCAGAAAATAAACTGCTTTCCTCATCACTGTCTGACATACTCTCACAGGCCAGTCCACAGAATTTGCATGAACAATAAACGCAGTGCCAGTCTCCAGAAGGAACCTGCAGTAGCAAACTTGATGAGTATGTATATCAGGTTAATTTTGGAAGCATATAATATCCCAACACGAGCAAACAAAAGGTAACAACCATTTAATCCTCCGATGACAATTTACTATGAAAATCATCTAAATAATGACAAGGCAATCACACATATGACATATCTAATGATTTCCTTTTACGACTGATCAATGCCAAAGTAAATTGCATTCATGTAACAAATTCAAGAAAATGTAAACAGTTCACTCAAGTGCCTATGCATCAGCTTGGGTGAAAAGAATGCCAACCAGTATCTATTTTTCAGAACCAAAAGGAGAGGAAATCATATAGTTATAAAACACATTTTGGAGCTAATCTATGAAGAAGAAATGCTTCAAATTAGCAATCTGGATAGTTAAGAACTGTGATTGTAAGCACGTGCAGAATCAAGTTCAAAGTGATCATGCAAACATCGAAATTAGAAGTTACTATCAGAGGACGAAGCACATCATAAAACTGAAGCGTGATGAAAGTACTGCTTACATACTTCAATACATAAGCAGTCATCATGGAAAGTTGACGGACAACTATCACAACAAATCAAGTCACCGCCATCACCACACACATTGCACGTGTCGTCATTGGGATCATCACCTTCCACATCCACATGAACAAATCCAATGTTACCTTTATTCACGTGTTTTTTCCAGGTATCCACCAAGCACTGGAAAAGTGAAACCCCAGAATCCAGATATATATCCTCATACAAGTTTCCATTTATACTTTCAGCATGTGACACAAATTCCCGAACCCCATGTGTTCGTTTGCAAAGGTCACAACAGATCCCTTCCTTCATAATCCTCCCCTCAGGCAACTTATTTCTGCTCCTTCCTCTCTTGTACTTCACCTTCCCGCCAAGAGGAACCGTACCCAAATCAATCATCCACGAGAGCAGATTCCGATTTCCCTCATACACATTGACACCGCCATCCGAACCATCCTTATGTTTACGAGCCAACAAGGTCCGTTGGCTGCCTTTATTCAGTCTTGATTTAGTCCCTCCATCTGATGATTTCCGTTTGGATGACTCCTTTCTCATCTTTGTCTTAATAGTCTTTCCTTCACCATTCTTCTTTTTACCCGCCTTCTTGCCTTGGTTGGTGATTCTGAAAAGAAGGCTAAAGGTCTCCTCTGGTATAGGAGAAAATACTGATATCTCTTCCTCATGTGCCTTTCCCTCATCAATCCTTTCTTTAAATTTCCTGTAAGCCAATGTGCACGACCAGTAAGTCTTTCCAAACCGATCGACATAAACGGCATCCTGATAGTCTTTGGATTGCCTCTGCCTGTATTGAACGGTCCATCCCGCCTTCGTAATCATGGACACTATTTGATCCCGAACGACCTGCTTCTGCTCCCGAAGACCCATCTCATTACCTTGAGCAGGCCTAGGCATTCTCTTTTCTTTCTTCATAACAACATTATCCGACTCATTCGTATTGGCATTTTCATTCCTCGCCAGTCGATTCTGTTTCTTAACACCTGTTTCGTTGCATTCAGAAAGCTCGTCTGTCCCTTCTTCCTTCTGCAAGGCGCCGTTCAACGTATCATCCGTGCTAACTTTCAATCTCTTCACGGGGCCCGCATCATCATCACTCGTCTTCACGATCTTCTTCTCAATTTTTAAACCCATATCCCCATTCTCCATCTTGCGAGGCCTTCCTAATTTCCCCTTCACTTTCAACCTCCCTCGACCTCGGACAGGCTTATTACTACTCGCACCCACCTTCTTCAACCCCATTGCCTCGTCCTCTTCCTTTGAATTACCCTCGGATTTACCATTTTTGGGAGGCCTACCCCTCTTTCTCTTCTCTCCTGTGCCCCCCAACGAGGATACCTCACATTTACTCTCTGTTTTCCGCGGCCTTCCTCGTTTACCTTTCCTCTTCCTTTTCGGAGAAACGGGAACCTCGCTTTCACTTTCAGACTCCGCTAAATCCACTCGACTTTTGTCTGTATCATCCGATTTCACTGTTTCCACCACCTCCGTACGCACTGCCCTCGACCTCAAAACCCTACCGCTCTTGGGTAACCCATCAGAACCCTCATCCCCTTTCTCAGTCAAATCAATATCCTTTTCAACCCTTTTCCGTTTTTTATCAACGGGCACCTTGTTCAGATCAAACAACTCGTCTTCAATCTCTCCGCCTTCTGCCATCATTCATCAAATACACCAAAAACCTGCGAGAGATTATCGAATGGAACAATAATGTAACCATGGAAAAACCCACCAAAAAAAAACCAAAAAAAAAAACAAAGGGAACAAGAAGACGCAAATGCGAAACGTAAAATTAACTCCTTTTAGCAATATATTAGGGAAAAAAAATGAGAAATGGAGACGAATCATACCAACGGCGGAGCAGATTTGTGCGAGCAAATCGTGATCTAGGTGATACGTATAAAGGCGTTGTATGTATATGTAATCCACAGACTGTGTGTAGCTTCTGCAGAGAAGGCGAGAGAAAGAGGGTTTTGTTACATTTTACAGTGATTTTTAAGGAGATTTTGGGAGAGGGTTTATTTTTTATCTTTTTTTTTTTATTTTGAAAAAAAAAAAAAATGCTCTTTGGAATTAGAACGGGGGCAAAATTGTAATTTAAATATGTGGAGAGATTAGCTAAATTTTCCCTCCATTATTTGGTATTGGTGTCACTAAAATTAAAATTTGAATATTACAACAAGGTTGACCCTTTTTCTGACACATTCTATATATCTCTTTATTTATTTATTTCATTTAGAGATAATTATTTATCAACTCAATAAAAAAAAAATCAATCAAAAATTTGGATTTAACTTAACTTTAACACAACTCCACTGTCTCCTTAAAACAAGCATTGGTTGAAATTTAATAATGGTGTTATGATTTATGATTCATATAATTGTTATATAATCTCATATTTGACTATTATGGCCATAATTTGAGGTCATATAGAAAAACATAAATCCACAATTAAGATCACATTATCTGTTGGATAAATTACATAAATGTTTTACTTGGGAGCATAATGACATGCTCTTCATTTCTTTTTCCCTTTTCACAAATTGTTTACTTTTTCATTTGAGTTGAATTTCAAATTTAAGTAGGTTCATTGACTTAAATGGATTAAAATGTATATCATTCCATTTTTATATATAAATGTATAATGTTCATGCATCGAGTGTAAATTCTATTGTTTGGTAATCTCATTTGTCGATATGTGAAGATTCATATCTCTCTTATACTTACAAGGGAAAATGTCTTCCCTTTGTATGACGCCACGTGGCACATTTCTTTATGGACTGACATATGTACAATGTGTATTTAATGTCAATATACTATTGTGAATAACTATGGATGACTCAACAAGTCGAGTCATCCGATTAGCTCCATAGCAAAACCGTTGAAATTGAGTTTCATTTTGTTTATTTCCTTGATTTGTTATGCTGCCAAAAAGATTAATGATGTTGTAAATAGTACACTGTGCTATGAAAATGAGAAAATGACTGTCTGTCTCAATTGATTGAGTTTGCTTTTCTCACGAGGCACGAATTATTTGATTCCATACTTTAAGATAGAATCACAGGAATAAGAATACTATCTTCCACTTTCATTGTTCATTCCCTTCAATACATGACATAACATATACATATATAAAGCGTGATTTTATAATTTAATGTTGTATTCCATTTCGTATTCTATTCAATTGATGAAAGACAAATATAAATATAATTCATATATGTACACGTGTCATTCATGCAATGAAAGAAAACACGAGTGTCATTAACGAAGCACGACATGGTATATGTATAACACATAGAAGATTCGATCTCGTATAAATATGACATCATCATGTATACATCTCATCCACCCGAAAATTTTCAAACGATCCCATGAACCGAATTATAATTTCCCCTATCAGGATTTGTGCAAGTACAAAATCCTCAAGGCCTTTCAAGACATGTATTTTCACAAATCAAGACAGGTAAGGTATTTCTAGTTTGCAGCATTCAAAGACTGACGTACATTCGAAAACAACTTTAAAGGGAGAACTAATTCAGTTACTTAAGGGATAAAAAGGCTGTTATTCTCTCTTCAATTTACTGTATACTGCAATTAGGTAATCTATATGAGCTTCTTCTTCTGGAAATACTGCCTCAAGTAGAATACCTGAATAACCGAAACAAAAATGCATAATCCGAGCGACATTATACTATACCATGCGACCTGAGCATTAGTAGTTTCACTAACCATTCTCATCTCGGCTTCCCTGCAATAGCAAAATCAAGGAAATAATAAAAGAATTAAAATGAATGTAACTTTTTTTATTTAGTTTGATTGCTAATTAAATTTACCTTTTTATCAGATTATTTAAGTTTAGATGGATTGATTCCACATGTTCTTCAAGCTTTTTCAACACGAGCTCAAGCCCCTACAATATACACACAACGTAAAACCCACAAATAATAAGAGAAGGCAAACAAAAATAAATACAATAAAAACCAATACTGGAAAGAAGAAAGGCCAAAACTTGCCTCGATTTTTTCCTTCTTTGCAACTGAATCCCAATCCTTAGCAGCAATGCCGGTTTTCCACTCGATACCAACTGTCACTTTCTTACCGTGATGATCACCATCCAATGAAAAGCATGCCATATAGTTTCCCATCTCGGTCGTTGTAAATGCAAACTGGCCATGTTGGACTTTTTCTTTATGATAGAGGTCATTTCCATATGGTGATGTAACCTTAAGAAAGATATGTAATGGAATTAGCTTAAACTCAAAAGACTTACAAGACACGAGCAAAAGCAAAGAAAGAGTTGCCAAAGCTGGAAAGATTTTCTTTAATATTTTTCTGCACATAATTGGTAATTTATTCTACTGTAATTTTAGTTCAAATATGTTTGATTTCATCAGTGCACGAACCAAATGAGCAATCGTCCGTTAGTACATGCATGATTATGTTCAGATTTGAATATTGCCATGTAACTGGGTTTGAACAGTTAGACCAGCCGGCTTTTTACGAGAGAACATAGCAATAAAATTGATTTTTTTTTTTCTTTCTTTTCCCAATGTCTTTAGGTTAGTCATTGTGAGAATCTATAACAGAGCAAATTGTAGTTCTTCCAATCATTGAAGTTTTTTCACGTAAACCTCTAACCACCAAACAAAACAATGAAAGAAGCATTTGGAAAAGAATGTTTCAATATTCTTGAATGCACAATTCTTCAATTGGCTATTTTACCAGGTAGTCGTTTCAATAACAAATTTCCAGTGATTATAACACTGCAAAAAGTGATTGTCGGCATATAAAAATTTACATTCTGTGTTTGCAAATATACCATCATGTGCTACGTTTAATCACAATCGAAATGCACTCGGTTCACAAGCAACCCCATTGTTAAATCGACTAATTTTCAACTTATGTTTGCAAATATAGTCAACTTGTAACTTCACATACTCGTTTGATTTGCAACAATGAATCAATTCCGATAAAATGCACAAGCGTCACAACCAATTTATATACAAATTCTATTAAATCCCAGTACTCAACTACTTGCCACAAGTAAAATTTCCCAACAAAAGAACAGAAACATTTGCAAAACACGAATACACAAACAAAAAAACTGAAGATT
>CACSLK010027752.1:4701442-4712364 GCA_902706635.1 Striga hermonthica | reverse complement strand
AAAAAAAAAAAATGGTAAAATTTCCCCAAAAGGAATAGAAATAACACATCTTAAGACCAAGTACAATAGATTTATTCTTAATTCAAAACAGAGAATCAAGCTAAGAATTCCTATATATTACCGAAAGTTCGTCTTCCAAAGATATTCCTGCTCTCCAAGAGAGCAACTTGCCTGCAAATATAAATATTCTCTTATATAGAGAAAGCTCTTTCACCAATAAAAAGTTATCAACATTACATTAGAATTTATAGTAATAAAACCAAGATGTAAAGAGTGAACTCCTATATATTACCGAAAGGTCGTACAAGTTGCTCGGGTATTGTGGTCACAGGCATCTTCCAGAACCAAAAGATAAGCATAACATACGTAACAACCTGTACAAATACAGCAATATTAGTTTAACTGAATTTTTAATAGTTGAAACAAGAAAAATACGTAATTTTCTCAAATACGCAAAGTGTAAAAATGAATGTAACCTTAGATATCAGTAAGAGCTTTTCGTATGTACCAAACGACATCTTCATATCCTTTTCGTGCATTTCTTGACCTGAAAAATAAACAAAACATGAAGAATTACTGAAAATATGGTTATAATAAGGCCATTAAACTATCAAGTAAACTAAAATTAACAAACTGAAACGAATGGTAAAGATTGGAGATTGCAACCACAAGGTCACATACAAAAATCCATTGCCATGAGAATTATATTTAGACACTAAGGTTAAAAAAAAAGGAGAAGGGAAAAAAATGATTGCCTGCGAAAAAATTTAAAGAAAAATACCCTACGTTTTGTAAGTTCTTTCTCCTTTGAAGCTGCCATTCTTCTAAGTTTTGCAGCTTGTGCAAATGTTGAAGGCCTGAAATAAACGACATAAGCAAAGACACATAATGACACGCCCCAGATTCTCATCTCCGAACACGAAAATCTATGACAAAAAAAAAAACAGATACGAAACCAAGAAATTACAAAAAACATAATAAATCATCCAGCCAGACATGAGATTTCCTCCAAAAATTCACTTTTTTGTAAAGCAACGCTATGAAATTCAAACTGTTCAGAAAGCAGAAAGTTTATCAAGCTGACGGCTACATGTTGCTTGCTTTTATGGTTCGAAAATCAAAACAAATGTTTCAAAATCATGATCGACTAAGATGCTTCGAAGGGGGGAAAAAGGGCGATTTGCTACATTACCAAAACAGTTTATAGACACCGAAAATACACATTGCAAGCATCAATTAATCTTCTTATTATAATATTACATAAAATCAACAATCAAGATCTTGCCAAGACATTATTTGCTAAGCCAGTTAGCATATAAATTCAACCTGGCAAAGTAGATTAACTCGAATTCACCCGAATAGAGTTCTTTACACAAAATTTGTAAATATGTACAGTTTAAACTCATGAGAGCCAACAAATAACACAATTGAATACTCTAAAAACCCAAATTGTGCCTGTAGAATCTAAAATCCATGGCTACAAATTAACCCAAATGTAGTGAACATTAAGAATGATAAATAAACATTTGTAATGTATATAAAATCGGACTCACTGAGTCAAAGAGCTAGCCTCCTTCAAAAGCTTCTTAATTTCTGCTCGCAATTCAATCCCCACATCACTCATCGCTCCTTTCTATATAAAATAACCAAATAAAAGGAGAACAAATAAATAAAAAAAAAAAAACAGAGGAAAATTGTCTGAATTATCAATCGCAACAACTCTAAACATCTGAAAATGCACTATTTGGAGCAATTCGATTAATCAATCAATAATAATAAGAAAAAATTGAAAAAAAAAAGAAAAACATGAACCTTTTTTTTGTGGGAGCCGATGAATTTTGAGAGAAAGTGGAAAGCGAATACGAGGACGAAAATCGCAGGAGCTGCCATGGATTTCGTGCGCGCCACTGGAATTTCTTCCATTCTTTATGAATGTATGAATGTGTTTGTACGAGATTGTTTGAAAGCGGGGATACAGTGTGTGTCTTCTTCCTTCGTTGTTAGGAAGAAATCGCTATCAACAAAGAATGAAGTCGTGTTGCTAACTATTTCCGAGTTTAGGTGCTTGCATATTAATATTAGGCAAAACTGTAATTTTAGTCGTGTTGGTTTAGTCCATTAACGTTTTTAGTCTTAAGAATAGAACATTTTTGTTATTTGGTCTTATGATTTTAAAATTCAGTGCAATTTCATTCTTTTGGGACTTAAATTGCAAAAAAATTAAAATTACAGGACTTAAATTGCTAATAAAAAATCATTTGGAAAGAATTTGTATTAGAAATTTAAGTCTTGTAATTTTAAATTTTTGTAGCAATTTCAGATCGAAATGCCTGAAATTGCAGCAAAATGTTAAATTACATGATCAAAAAATAAAGAGTTAAAATTTTGGGACTAAAAATGATACAACGTTAAATAAACATGACTAAAAATGCATTTTACCATATTATTATTATTATTATTATTATTATTATTATTATTATTATTATTATTATTATTATTATTATTATTATTATTATTATTCTAATTGGGTTGTTCGCAAAGGCAATTTAACTCAAAACTTGTAAACGTTCAAGATAAATTCATTATATGAGTTGCGCCCAAACAATTAACCGAGTTTGTTTATCAATCGAACCGAGCCAATCTCGTTGGCGATTTTTTTTTCTTTATTTTTTGCAAGCAGTCGAGTCAACTTGCTAGCTAACTAATAATTTGTGTTTGCAAACATTTCGTTTAAGTATTTATATTTATCAAACGAGTCGAGTCAAACTTTCACGAATTTAAATGAGTTGTGCTCGAGCAAAGCCTTTTTTGTTTATTAAGACAAATTTGGACTTTTGTCAACAGTTGGCTCCTTAACATTATTGCTGATTAGATATTGACTTACTCGAAAAAGTAGACCGATCGAGGAAGACACTCGGGCAAATTTGCTTCCCCCCTCCCGTAAGCATACACGCACATTTTGATCAATGTTACCGTACTCAGGCTTATGCCTTTGATTGGTTCAATTTTTGTCTCTTCATTGTTGGCAAAACAAACACCACAAAAGAACTCATGCTAGACTCCAAATGAACAAAATTTGCACAAACCCAAGCCCAAAAATTTTCTTATAAAGGCAGCAAAACAGCAAAATTGTTATACTGAATTGAATTGAATTGAATTATGTGCCTCATGTGTATGCATATCAAGTTGGACTCAGAATAAATATTTGTGAGGGAAATACCACGATCATAACAAAAAACCAGGAACCAACGCTTAGTTTGTACGTGTTGAAACTCAAAACAAAGAGATGAGCTACAAGACAAACTAATCGAACTTTCAAGGCCATTACAAGGAAACGTCTAGACTAACGCAGCTGACTTCATTGAGTTTGTAGAACACGGGAACGGTATTCACCAAGAGCCCAAATAGGGAATATATTCCTATATGCAGCATATGTGATCATGCAATTCTTGTTGAAGACCCCCATTATTTCCTAACAAAGCACAAGACGTTAGTTGTTAGTGACGATAACAGTTACCTCTTTTTAAGGATAACCTTAACACGGATTGCAGTTTCTCAGACGATGAGCATGCCTAAAAAGGATAAAAACCACCATGAAGCAATTTTGTACCGCAACAAAATCATCAAAGAAAATATTTACATTCTACTTTGTTATACTGGCTTTTGGTGAACAACCTCGTTAACCTTCAGAATGTAAATTGGGTCCATAAATAATAGCTTCTAGTATGCATCAAATAAGTTCAGCTTTTAAATTTACGAAAGAAACAAACTTACCTGTTGTGGAAAGTCACCATTTTCGCACTGCGAATTTATTAGGACTTTGGTTGCTCTGTGCAACGGCAAGGGATCTCTCTCAGCCTGCATGATAGCAACAGACGAAGGAAAATATGCATTTGTGTTCAATAGATACAATGAAAGGAAGAACTTGAATCTGCTCCTTAATTCGGAATCCCATCAATCAGTTTGGATAAACTTATCCGACGAATTAAAGAAATCACCCCACTACAAGTTTTGACCATTTTTCTAACGGGCCCAACTAATTTTGAAAATGGATTGGTTATAAAGAATCAAAAAAATAAATAAAGCCATGTTATTTTACATTTGCAGGTGTTCTAATAAACATTATTTCCCATATATTGAAAGTTGAAAGCAAACTAAACAGCAACAGGAACGCGATACTAAATTATGTGGTTATAGTAATAGCTAAAATTGTTTTACCTGCCCAGCGTCAATGAGAGCCAGCATAGCCCATCCTGTATTTACCACATGAGATCTGTTCCCATCTAAATTACTATACACCTGAAGAGAGAGCATTATTTCAGTATTTGATCAAATTAATAACTGTACCAAACAATATCAGTAAGGACATATCATGTTTCCAAATGACATTGAGGTTAAGGGAAGATAAACAAAATTTACTTCAAATTAAACAGAGTTAGACAAGATTGTAATTTGAACACTTGATATCCAACAGATATATTCTCTATAAGTTTTCCCTCGTTATCAGCTAGTGTCAGAGCAAGTTTTCTAATTCTTACAAGTGTGCATCACTCATCATAACTTTCTCAAAAGAAACATAGATCCTACAGATCAGTTCTGAGCATATAAAGACAAGCGGAGGCACATGAAAAATGAACTCATTTCATGAAACATATCATGGTTAACTCATAGCCAATCAGCTTATCATGGAACATGAAATTACCATTGAACTCATATCATGAAAAAGATAAGCATATCATGAAGATGATAAGACTTGGAACTCATAGCCAATCAGATTCTAGCATCAACATTGAACATTCAAAAACTGCAGCTAAAACATTTGTCCTTCAACAGAAATTACCAATGTTGTCTATTATGACCTTCGGGCTTCCGATAATAATCATGGTTTACAATTAATATATGTCTAACTATGTTTATATGTGTACACATTTTGCAAGATACTGGTTGTGCCTTTCACATATCACCACATAAGAATGAAAAAACAACTAGTTTAGAAAATTCTCAACCTTGTTTTGACATGAAAGGTAACTCTCTCCCCAGCCGCCACAGGGGAGTTGTTTAGACAACAGAAAATCACAAGCCTTGCGAATGGCAGAGCAACTATTAAAAGTTCGGCCAGCTGCCACCAGGCCTTTCACCCCAAACCATGTTCCATAAGTGAAGCAAACTGCCCAAGAACCATACCTGTCACAAAGTTTCAGTAATTAACAATGTAGTTGATTGCCAGACTACATAAAACTCAAGCATAACCATGCAAATAACTTGAAAGGTTAGTTAAGTAGAGCCAGATGTTGAAAAACACAAATTTGAGGAAGAAATGATGGTATACAACTGCATGTTTCATCTGGCCATACTTATTAGTTATTATGCCACAATTATTAAGAAGAAGCTACACATGAAAGAGTCAAACTGACCAGGAGCCATCAGCTGCTTGAATTTTTTCAATGAATTTTGCACCTTTCTCTATGCAGCGCTCAACTTCTACTTTGCGATGCCCAGGGTATAATTTCTTGAATGCTGTTAGTGCCTGAATAGCAGCCGAAGTGCACTCAACATAGCTGTAAAATGCAGTTCAAACTGAATTCATGATATATGGAAGGCAATGCCTTAAATCAACTCTATCTGTATTCTATATCCGGAATATTATGCAAGAACTTTTAGGAAATGAACCCAAGACACTCACTTTTGCATTTTTATTGTGGAGTTGGAGAGTAAAAGAAAGAAACCCTTCTACATATATGCTCTATACACATCAAACATAAACAGATGCTCTTGTTTCTTTCACTCTACAACGTCACAATAAATTTAGAAAAGGCAAATGTAGAGAGAGATCTTTTGTCCACAATACTAGCTACCACATCTAATTAGTCTTACATTACTCCAAAAATTTTTATCAACTAATAAGTAGAATATTCGAGCTAGGCAGAGATGAAATATCAAATCACAGATTTGCAGTTAATTTTAATGATTTTTGCCGGAACACATCAAGTCTGTTGTATATAGACATGAAGAAGAAGAGACATCTTACGGATAATCAATGACAATGTCGCCAAAAGTTTCAGCAGGATTGATTAGCTGCGAGAAACAGATGCTTAAATCTCATCAACTATAGATATAACAAAATCAAGGAAAAAATTATCACGTTTGGATAAAATGCACAACTGCGACAAAATTAGATAACTAAGCTCCTTTTAGACTGGAAAAACTGCAATATTGCATGTGCAGCTATGACTGAATGACCAGATGACATTACAGCAAATAACTTAAATATGTTCCATATGTTTCACTAGTATTGAAGTGCAAGAGCATTCAAAGAGATAAACAGAAAAAACATATAAATTGTTCAACATGTAAGTTAGAGTAGTCCAGATCATCAACAGACCATAACTGAATCACTCTAGCAAACATTAAACCTTAAAAGGTGAATCATATTTCATTCCAGATTAAAATTCTAACCACCAAAATATTATTTTCGAAGACATGCACATAAACCATTTTGAAAGTAAATTTATCAGTATAAGGAAAAAAAAAAAAAAACAAAGCACATTCATACGATTCACAAGGTATACACATTAGATCAATTACCTCCAACCAACTATAGGATCTTGTCAATTCATATGTTGCGAAGCCTCCCTCTACATTCTGCATATTGTCAACAAATATTCTCCTCAGGCTAACAAAAATATTCAGCGATAAATATCATTTACATTTGTTGCTTGGATCCATGAACTTTAATTTACGGAAACATCACAGTTAATCAATTTCATTGCTCCCATAAGTTTCCGAACAGGATTTTCATGGTCCTAAACTAGGACCGTTTGAACCGCTGCTTTCTTGCCCAAACTGAAATTTTAATTTGGAACCAGTGGCTCACGGTTCTGAACCAGAACCGTATGAATTGATGCTTTTCCTCCTGAACCATCTGAAAAAGTTCATGTTTTAGTATTTGAATTCAACTTTTCTTTCAGATGGTTCAGGTGCGAAAACTGGTGGCTTAAGCCATGAACTGTCCAGAAACTTTTCAACAGCCTGTTTGGGGGGATGAATCGGAACAATCCATGTTTCCCAAAACTGTGGTCAACGGTTCTGGTTCAGAGGCCAACGAGCTGCCGGTCCGGTTAGGCCCCGTGGTCACATCTATTCCAAACACAAAGTTATCCAGCGACAATTTGTAAGATTTAGTTTCAATGAAAGACACTTTTACTTACATGTTCATGATTTAATCACATACGTGCATCATGCTTACAGTACAAGCACAGAAGTGGCCTACCTGTAGTGAAAGAATAACATTCACAGCATCGTATAACCGCTTGGGATCAAGTGGTTCACCAACAACTTCATTTGGCAACTTTGAAAGCAACAGAACTGCCTGAAATAACAGACTTGGGTTACCACGATAGTTGTAATATACCAAGCAAATATTGCGTAGGATAGTTTAAATAGAATGAATAACAAAGATGAACACTCCTCAGATTAAACTTGTTACTTTCAGTCCCTCAGCAGTGCAATCTGAAATAGGCCAACCATGGTCTGCAGTGGAAAATGGCCAGGCACCTTTGGAAATGTGACGATACCAATCATCTAGATTGTCCGGGCAATCTTCCAACACCTTTAAAATCAAAGGTAAAGAAATTATAAGATTATCAACATAAACAATAGATGTCATACCAAGAGAGGAACAGAGAAAAATCCAACAACCTGTGAATTCTTTATGTATGTATGAGCGTTTCTTAGTGTTTGCCCAAATTCGTCAACAAGCTTTGTTGAAATTATAGCCTGAACAGCAAAGGAAGCATCCCACAACTGACTTCCATTGTATCCCTAAATAAAAGATGTTACCTGAGAGTGCCGTTTTCTGATATAGCTCTTCGATGGAATAAACTTCACAAAGTCAAGAAGGGTAAGAAAAGAGCAGAAAGGATTTGAAAAGAAGCAATATGATAATTGACAACCATTTGCAGAAATCGAACACATTAACAAGCATAACAAAGAATGTAATGTGACCCAATGGTCAATGATAGATATAGGTAATGGAAGTTCAAGTCAAATTGAGTTTGCACTGGCTATATAGTCTTTTTTTTTTCATTTAGTCTTCCTTCCACCATCACAATTTGGCTCTTTTCCTGTTCTATTATTCTTTTTCCCTTTACTCATTTCATTCTCTCTGTTTCTATCTTAAATAGCTGGAATCTTTTGGCTGTTTTTTCTTCTTTCTTGAATCTTTTATTACATTTCTGATACTCATGTTCTTTCAAACCTTTACCAACCAGAACTTCTTTGTTTATGTGTAAGATCTTTGAGGGGCCCATTTCTCCTAACATCCAGGAATCAGATACTATTGCTCGAGTTCCAGAATCATCTCAATTCAAGATTTTAATTGGGATTACTCCACAATTTAATAGATTAAAAGAGACGAGGACTGCAAATGCTTCATACTTATTTATGCTTTGGTTTTAGGATCAGTAAGGGACAGTGCCTAAAGCTATTTGGCTGTCTAAAGACACCTGAAACCCTACACTTCTTCTCGTTTCTACTTTTTGGAAGAGAAAAAGAAATTGTGGAGTTCAAATATATCCAGGTTTGCTTGCTCTGTGTTTCGAATAATGGCACCTCATTTAGGAACTTTAAGCAGCCGCAAGATACATATGCAGGGTTAGAGTCATGTCATCTTCTGGTACAGATCACATTGCATAGAGTTGATTGTTTAACTGAACAAATGCCATCTTCCAAGAGCTATTTTCAGAATAAGAAAAGGTGCAATGAAATCTAACTTCCTAAAATACACAGGACACTGGGCCCAACACTCAGTTCGTATTTAGAAAACAATAAGTCTTGTAGATGAAACATAAAGTACTAGCATGAATCAAAACATTGCATTGCCAACTCATATGTACGTAAATCCAACCTGCATTTTCATTCCATCCTCTGCAACCCACAGGTAATCATAGATTCTTGGAAGGTGCAATTTGAAAGCTTCAGAATTAGGGTCTTCCACCCAACAGCAGAGCATATTCAGCACCTGAAATATTGTTTGAGGAATACACATGAGATAGGAATGATGTGTATTATGAATTGCCACTTCCATTGATGAGTAGAGTTAAAAGAAACAAAAAATCAACTAAAGAGACAACAAGAAAAAATATGAGGGGGCCTCTACGAATATATTATCTTTCAAAATGGGAAAGGAGCTATGGAAACGTTGACGTAACATGTCACCTCCATTGTGAAAAGCAACAGTTGTTTGTGGAAGAAACATTATTATAAATTTCAAAATGTGTTGCTTCACTTTTTGTAACACATGTACCATTTCTACACGACTGCTAATGATGAGTGTGAAGCATACCTTGTTTACGGGGCCAATGCATATGTAACGAGTGTTTTCATCCTCATAGTGTATATGCTCCATAACAGTATTAAGAGCTCTCTCTCTCAACTTCTTCCCTGGCCAATTCAACATAATAGGTTCCACAACCTTCTGAAGAGATGCCCAAAGTATATCCTGTACAACAGGGTGCGGGTAGTATAGATCTTCCTGCATAAAAGAGAGGCAAAAGAGGTTCATCAACAAACAGCAAAGCGCAAGTAATATCTACGGAAACAGATAAATGGAACATCTATCATGCAACCTATAAATAGTACACGTATTCAAACTGTTTTGCTTATGTTTCAGATTGCAGAATGCAAAACCTGTTTGTAGGAACAAATATATGATTAGTGCCAACCTTCGCACACTCGTTGCGAGCTTTATTCCAGTCTATTTCATGGTATGGAACTGTATAGAGTTCCTTCCTTAGAGACAGAATTGTGGGGGTGATTGAACCAACAAACCTTTTCCCATACAAATAGGACATGGGGAGATAAACCATTCGACAATGACACCACATCCTTCCTGCAAAATTAACGACACTGAACTTCTATTTCTCAAGCAAAACAACATTCAGATCACAACAACAACAACAACAACAACATAGCCTTTTTGTCCCAAGCAAATTGGGGTAGGCTAGAGATGAAACCCAAGAGAACCAATGGTAAGAGAAACACAAAAAGGACTCAAAACAAAAGGAAGAGATTGGAGCAAAAGAGAAAGGAGCAAAAGTCACGGTTCTGGCACGTTGATTGCTAGCCTCCAAGCGCTCCTATCCACCGCTAAACAACATTCAGATCACATAGAAAAAAAAAATACTTCCTGTTGGGAATATACTGGATATACTGGATACTTCCTGTTAAATCAGGTAAAACCTCAACACATGTGGCGTCATATAATTGGGACACTAAATTAGACTGGCTAGTCTCAAATGAGAATATGCTTCTTTCAAATGACAATGAGATCTTATAAGAGATATGTTTTGACTTTCCAATCTAAAACTAACAGAGATGTATAATGCATAAGGTAAAAAATTGCAGATTCTTGAAACTATGGATTATATAATTAGAAGATTTTGTCGACTTTTACATAATAATAAAACTGCTTCAATACTCCCTCATTATCTCTGTCGGCCTAAGAATCTCTACTTCTCAATTCACATTATGCACGAATAGTGATCAACTTAATACCACCAAGGGCAGGGTAAGAACTAGCCTATGAGAGTAAAATCAGTAATGCATCTATACTAACAAGGAAAATCTATGTGATTGCACATTGATCTTCTCAGGATCAACAAAGGAGTTCAGATACGCAGAACTAACCATTCTTTTATTTAAATAATTTGTTTTAACTTTAAAATGCATGGGCTAATACAAGTTTTACAGTAACTTTCAAAACAAGAAAAAAAATAAAAGATGTAAAATAACTCACTACACGCAGAGCTCTGTACCCAGATATCTTTGGTTCAACCACAATTCAAATATTTGGTTTGTGCGCCTCAATTACACCTACCTGGATGGAATGGAAGAATATATGGAAGAAGCCATATCTCAGGTGG
>CACSLK010027752.1:4640618-4652905 GCA_902706635.1 Striga hermonthica | reverse complement strand
TTGCAATGATGTCCTCACGTGGCCCTCAGCTATCTTGATGGACGTGCATTTAATGCTGTCTGTCGGTTCCGACGTCGGCCCATATTTGAGGTCACCTATGCAGTGAGGTCGATGTCTTGACGTAGTAGGTCCTCCGAGGTCGGTTTATACAACTCGGGAACATTATCCTAGTTCTACTCGGGTCGGCCCCCTTTTTCCCTTTCTGCCCACGTGTCGTTCATCCGACGTCCGTAGGAATTTGATGTCAACACCTCTTTTTAAATACTATGAAATATACAGTTATTAATGAAGTTTATGGATTATGGATGGATGTTTCCATAAGGAAGCCATCACTCCATAGAATTTCTGATGAAGTATAAGCTTGTAGTTTGTAATCCTTATGACACTAGTAAAACACCCATTACACGGGTGCTTGTTAAAAAAATATTCTTAAATTTTAAAATTAATGAGAAAACTATATTAAATTTAATTTACTTTTTTTAAAAAAAAATATATTACTATAGATTTTAAAATGATATGTATTACTCATGATTTACATATGTTTTATATTATATTAATTTTTATAACTTATATCATATAACTACTTGAAATATAAATATATTAGTTGATAAATAATTTTATTTTTCTAATTAATATTAAAAATAATTATATTATTGTTATAAAGATAAATATAAATTATTTTCTTTATACATACAATATAATGTTAAATCGAAGTTCATCAAAAGAAGATTAATTGATATATTACATATGTAAAACTGAAATAAATACAAAAGTTATTAACTTTTAAAATATATATACAATTCAATAGTTATAATAAGGAATGATATTAAAATACAATTAATGACCATAAATAATCAACATATTTATGGTAATCCGAATCTAATTATTTTCTATTTGGAATTAAATTAAAATTTACACAACCTAATGTAATTTTGCCACATAGGATTCCGAAATACCAGAAATAGCCACGTAAGCTCAGCACGATCTGGATAATTAATTGAATGTTAAGAATATTCGGGAAGTCACACACGCGGCGAATGATGATTGGATGGAACTACGTAAGCAGGTAAAAACAACGCTCAAGCCGTCCCGCACTGTGATCCACCTCGATAAATCCAACCATATATCGACACGTCACGCCTCCACTTGCCGTGTAGACTCGTAACTGGCTATCTTCCCGACCTTCCGTGAGGCTCACCGCAGACAATTTCGCCCTCTTTTTCTTTTCATCTAATAATTTGTCGAAGTAATTAGAAAAATCGAAGAACACACGGGGAAAGAGTCGTTTGCCTTTGCTCCCATGGCGTACATAGAGAGAGGTATTATTTATTATTTTCATTTTTTTTTTATTTATTTATTTTTCTCATATTGTCAATTTAACCGAGCTAATTTATCTCCAAGGTCCTTTAATTTTTCAGAATTTTCATGATTTTCTGAAATTTTCGTTACAAATGCTATGATTGTTGTATGTGTCCGGATCGATTTGGATGTTTTTAACCTGGTTGTGGGATTGATTAAGAACAGACAATCGTTTGCAGTTATTAAGGTATTAGGGTTGTGTTTGGGATTGTGAACCAAATCTGAGATCTATCGTTAATTCATGTTTGAGCTGACTGTCTAAATCCTTTAGAATTTTTGCGGAAAACTGATTGAGCACCTTAGTTTAAGTTGTGGTTTTTCGAAGTTGAACTGATCATCGTTTGATTTGTTAAATCAGAATGATGTTAATTTCTTGAATGTGATGTTTAATACTGATTGTTTCTTGTAAGGATATATATACGTAACTGATTGTTGAGCAAAACGTGCGAAAACTGTGATGAATGAAGGCCTGAAAAATAAATTTAGACGAAACCTTAAATACACTCATTATACCTTTCGATGAGATGTTGGCGTTTGACCCCAAAATTAGAGCTTCATATGATCCATGCTACCAACTCATTCGTAACATTACAGGGGGTTTATCGATATTGTTGATTTTTTTGGGATTTTGCCCATGTGATCATTGATTTTATGTTATCTGTTAGATGTGGAAAATTTTAGTTTTCCTAATTCGGTGAAGATTATTTTACCGGGTATTGTCCATTTTCCCACTCTATGCGTTCTAAGGTCAAAGACCAACTATGATATACTAGTCTCAGGCACATAAAGAAAAATGTAGAAGAAATGAGCATATTATGGTACGAGCAGTCTCTCGCTCACGACTTCGGTACTTATTTGGCAACCTCCTCCTTTATCCCTCACTACAGCGAGCCCCGCTCTCTCTCCTTTCTTTTGTTACCGGACGGCTGGTACAGAATATAATAAGTTTTTGCTTTCGTCTTCGTGATTGAAATTCTTTATGCGAGCATTAATAAACTGATCGTAGTCGCTCCAAGCACAATCATCACTGCCTTGTTTCCATTAAGTTCCTTGGCTGACGCACGTCCTATAATTACTCTTGGATTCAGAAGGTCCCCGTATACGACCAATTTGGTGGATACGAAGGGGGCTCAGAATAAGAAAGAAGTCGTGGGTCTCAGTCAAAAGCCTACTAGAAGGGCAAGCGCCAAAAGCCTGAAAGTCACTGTTGTGGCTGCCAAGCAAGAAAACGGATGCGCGGCTGCATGCGATAGGTGGTCTAACGTAGTCCTCTCTTGGCCCTTACTTGCCTCTACCAGACAACTCAAAAAAGACAAACTGCTAAAAGGAAGACATCAAAACAAAAAAAAAAAGAAACAAGGAAAAGAAGACTGATCCCTCTAAGCAAAAGAGCGGACCAAGCCCTTATTCTTTTACTCCTTTTAGTCGTAATAGCGGGCATCTCAGAACAAGAGGAGATAGAAAAGGTAGTTAAGCCCCCAGCTGTACTCTATTCGTCATAGGATTCCTCATGGTCTGGGATCTTTACCTCCACTTCCTAGCTCTGGATTTGGTTCTTCCTGTATTAACCATTAAACAAGAAGTCAGACTCCCTCAAGGAAGTAAGCTTGAAAGACGGGGGGTTTAATCCCTTTTCAGAGGGTTAAAGACAGGGATGTAAATTTAAGCAATGCCTTTTTCAGTAGGTCCCCCAAAGAAAGGCTATAGAGGGAGGCAAGCAAAAAAACACGGGGTTTCATGACTTGTCCCTAGGCACAAATCCTGGATGCACGGGATAGCAACCATAACTGGCTTACTGTACTTGCTTATCGGCTTTGCTCCTTCCTCTACCCTTAAGAAAGGAATCCTGAAGTTCATTTCCCTTTGCTGGAGCTGCTCTTTCAAAGGGCTAATAGGTCAGATCCCATAAGGAAAGAAAAGATGCGGTGTAGAAGCTCGAAAAAGGGGTAACCGAGTAATATGTCTCTAGCATGACCACTTGATGAAATTGGAGGGAAACGGGACGGAAAGGGGCAAGACCAACTAAACTGTAAACATGGTCAGGCATGGCGACTGGCTCAAGTCAAACTTTTTCAAAGCCACCACATTACCGCCGATAAGACCTGCTGCCAGCTTAAATTTTGAAATATCTTAACTTTTATCATTTTTATGTCGCCTAACAGCAGCGTTAGGTTTTTTTTTACAATAAACGGAAGTTTATATTCATGCCCTTCTAACATTAAAACCTGCACGAGAAACTGAGCTAAAAGTTCATTGGTTGCTATTTGATACTTGGATTAAATAATATCTTAACTGCAACTGGTGGAGTAAATTGACAGAACTTAATTTTTTTTATTTTTTTTTGATATATTGCTATGATTCTATCTATGAGACTGCACAAACTTACTTATCATGTCCCCTGTTTTGTATTTAAATTTTCAGGTGTTGTCAAGTCCAAAAAATCATTTTGGCGGCTAAGAACAATCGCGGATTTCTTTTTGGCAGTCGTGAACTTCATTAGCATCTTCTTCGTGACACTTTTTTCGGTAAAATCCTTGAGTTCTTCTGGTAAAAAACGCTAGTGGAGTTTTGTTGTTAATCATGAGTAGCATGCTATTATTCATAATCATACCCTTTTTTTTGGCGGTTTTCCTTTTTGCAGATGGATAAAGCTGAAACTTACCGTAAAGGATCGGGCTCAGGTAAGAAATGGGATGACGGCGGTGCTCCAGGAGGGCCCGGTGGGGGCCCACGAAGGCCGCCAAGCGGGATGAGTAATGTCCGGGGGATTGATCATAGTAAGTTGTTCGTTGATACTCATTATTGTCACTAAATCTTTGTTCGTGTCTATTTTTTCTGACCTGAAATATTGTTTTCTTTCGACTTTTTTGACCTTTCAGGCGCTCCTTCTGCATGTGGTTCGTGCTGCGGAGGCTGAAGACTTTAACAGACTCGAAATTACTGCTGCTGTATGTCTTTTGTTGTACAAGAAAAAAAAAAAAAATTAAGAAAAAAGGATGTAATTGTTTAAATGCATGAGATGTGATTTAACTTTTAAGTATCATTATCATATAACTTTGTATAACATTCATGTAATATTATGGCACAAGAATAAAAAGGAAGTCCTCAAATCCTACGTTCAGTGCCATTGCTAAGTTGAGACAAGGATAGCTTTTCTATTATTTATCCTCCATTTAGTTGGCAGGATTGGTAGTGTTATTTAAGACCAGTCTGACAATTTTTTAACGCATCTCAACAGCTATGAAATCTATCGATCACACGCTCGCATGAGGCGATTGGATATACACTTTTTTTTATGTTTTCTTGCTCGATAATTTTCTGTCTAGGAGGTTGTCTGCAGTTTTTGGGTTCGAGCTTTAGATTTGTGACTTTATTGGTATGTTAGCTGAGGCGTGGGGCCTCGGAGGTCGGTTTGATAGTCGTTTAGCTTGCCTACTTGAATTTGGGGAGGTCTTATTTTATTTGTGGATTAGGTGTGAGTTGTATTTTGTCTTTGTTTGTTTGGTTTGTTTTGTTTAGTGCAGCGATGTTTGCTGTCAGTGTAACTGTGTCTGTTTTTATCTTTTTTTATGGAGTTTGTGTTTTTAAAATTATTCGTGTTGCTCACAGTAGTCTTACTAATTAATAATTTCGTGGTAATTTATTTATTTATTTATTTATTTTTGATTTAAAGTGGTTGGTGAATGAAAATAGTAAATATTGACATTGAAATTTCTGTTAATATAGATAAAAAATTTATAATTTGTATTTTGGAAAATGATGATTAATTGTTTAAAAAAAAATTCACCCCTAACTACTAACACCTACCACCTCTATTCCCGCTAGTCACTGAATTGGCGCTTCACAGTTCCTAACACCTACAAACCAACCAAAATTAAAATTGTACTCTGGGGACCATATCCTAAATTCAAGTAACACCAAGGACCATATCCTAAATTTGAAGCAAAATAGTACCCAAAACTCCGGACAACACCAACTAGAGGTGGCAAATTTCAGTTAAATTGCAATAAAAAAAAACGAGTGAAATATTGTTTTTCCGCTATTTTTTGTTTTATTTTTGAAAAATCGAAGTTCCCCAACATTTTAGTAGAAAAAAATATAAATATTGAACCAAAAATAATAAAAAAAAAATATCATTTATATGATAAACATAAATCTATTTCAATTAATCAGATTCAAATTCTAAACTTAAATAAAAAAAAAATTAAAAATAAATTATGACACCCCAAGCACCAACTACGTGAGCCCTAAATGCAGCTAACCGTCATTATATTCATCATTTTATACTACGGTCTCATTATGGAATCATTCCGTCGGAATTTATAATTGTTAGATAATCGTGTAATTGTCGGGATAGTCTATCTAACGATTTCAAACTCCGACGGAATGATTCTGTAATTGGACCGTAGCATTTCCCCCATTATATATATTTCAATTTTTAGTTTATTATGAACTATTTTATTATAATTTGATTTTGCGTTTTCCCGGCAAAAATTTACTCCTTCCCTCACATTTCGTTGACTCTTTGACTCACCACCAATCCTTTTTAATGGCACAAATGCAAACAACAGAGAAGCCACAAATATCGGACACACACACGACACTATAAAAAATAAGAAAAAAAAAAGAAAACGGAAAAAAAGTAAATTAATAATGGAGGCGGAGAGAGTGCAATCCATCGCTTCCCAATCCCAAAACGAGGACACAATCCCGCCCCAATTCATCCGGTCCGCCGCCGAGCAGCCGGCGGAGACCACCGTCCGCGGCGTGGTGCTGCAGATCCCGGTGATTGACGTCGGCGGCGGCGGAGACGAGAACGAGATTGTTGTGTCGATTAAGGCGGCGAGCGAAGATTGGGGGATGTTCCAGGTGGTGAACCACGGCATACCCGATGACGTCATATCGCGGCTGCAAAACGCCGGCAGAGCATTCTTCGAGCTGCCGGTGGAGGAGAAGGAATTGATCGCGAAAACGCAGTCGTCGGGGATCGAAGGCTACGGGACGCGGCTGCAGAAGGAGGTCGACGGCAAGAAGGGGTGGGTCGACCACCTGTTTCATAGGATTTGGCCGCCGGCGGCGGTTAAGTACGATTTCTGGCCGAGGAATCCGGCCTGTTACAGGTGAATGTTGGTGCGTGAGTGCGTGCGGCAGAGTTTATTGAATCGAAAATAAATAAATGACTACATTTACATTTATAATAATAAATAAAGTAATCTATTAATATTAATTGCAATAAAATAAAATTTATAAAAAAAACAAAGACTTTTCTTATTTTTTTTTTATTATAAAAAATTTAAGTGTAAATTGTACTGGTTTAACTTAAAATCGTCAAAATTTGCAGAGAAGCAACCGAAGACTATGGGAAGAGGCTTAGAGAGGTATCCGAAAAGCTGATCAAGTGGCTCTCGGTTGGGCTCGGGCTCGACGAGCCGCGGCTCAAGGTGGCTATGGGTGGCGACGACACGGTTTTCTTGTTGAAGATAAACTATTACCCACCATGCCCCCGCCCGGACCTTGCACTAGGCGTGGTGGCCCACACCGACATGTCGGCCCTAACAGTCCTTGTCCCGAACGAAATCCAAGGCCTCCAGGTTTCTAGAGATGGGGAGTGGTATGATGTTAGGTACATAAAAAATGCCCTCATTATACACATTGGGGATCAAATTGAGGTACAAAATTCATCTAACTTCCAAAAATGGTTGTTTATCTATTTGGTTTGGTATGTTAGGTACATAAAAAAAGTGCCCATTATCATATGCATTGGGGACCAAATTGAAGTACAAAATTCATAGAACTCCCATAAATGATTATTAGCTGTCTCGTTTGTTATGTTAGGTGCATAAAACATGCCCTTGTTACACACAATTGAGGTACAAAATTCATCTAACTTCCAAAATGATTGTTTGGCTATATGGTTTGTTCACAAGTTGTCCTTGAGTTGAGGTGCATTGTAGTTAGACAAGTACGCTTTGGTTCAAGAGACTCGGGCTTGGTTCTTCCCTTAAATTGGAGATGACCAGGGTTAGTTGGCGGTTCTGGTTTGAGAATCGGCTATTTTTTAAGCGATTTTTATTTGGTTCTAGTTTCGGTTTTGAATTTGAATTGCTTGTTCGCGATGATATGAAATTGGAGGTGGCCATTGCAATTTAACCACTTTACCTTCTCAATTTTGTCATTTCCATGTTGTTCTATTTGAGCGAAGACTTATTTTCAAGTTGTGTTGATGTCAGTTGACATCAGGCTTTATATCTTGCTTTATATCTTGTAATTAGTCATGTTCTCGAATCTAATAATTTGCTATCATTCAAGGAACAAAGAAGTTAGGATTATGAGTGCCTCCGTTTTATTTATGATACAGATACTAAGCAACGGGAAGTATAAGGCTGTGTTCCATCGCACGACGGTGAACAAGGAGCATACGAGGATGTCTTGGCCGGTGTTTATCGAGCCGCCGGCCGAGCATGAAATCGGGCCTATTTCGGAGCTTGTGGATGAGAAAAGCCCGCCAAAATACAAGACTAAAAAGTATAAGGATTATGCCTACTGCAAGCTCAACAAGATTCCACAGTGACTGTAAATGGATATTGCTTGGTTTTGTTCATGTATTTTGGACGTTGTGATATTATATGTTTACTAGGTTACTCCAAAGTCTACATAAAGAAACATCTGCAGGAGATTAATGTAATTCCAATTATATATTTATATATCATTGTTATTGTTTTCGAGAACAAGCACATTAAGATCTGTGCACGCAGTCACGCGTGTCAAGATTTCATAATTTTTTTAACACCACATCATCATTTATCTATGGTAAGATAATCTTCTGTCACATGAAATTTAAAAATCCGAGTCAAAGGTGTTGAGGTTTCATCATTTTTCAAACGACATTAACATGTGCCGACCGTGAAAATTAAGCAAATTAACTTTATATATGAGTTCATAATGAAATCCATATGTTGATGGTCGTTCCATCAGCCTTTCCCCTCTGTGGGGGGCGTGGGGCCCCCGATGGGCCATGACTATGTACCAGGGACACATGGACTTCTACAGTGCTTCAGTCCTAAGGTGAAAACTCATGTTTAGACTTTTTGTGGTTTTTGTTCTTCCGAGGACTCGAACCTCGTACGTACCCTGAGCATAAGGTGGGATACATGATTTTTTTTTTTTAGTTTTAAAAAGTTTGAGGGTGATGCAAATTTTAAGTATTTAAAAATATTATGGTAAAAATATTGATATTTATATTTAAAGTAAAATATTTTTATATTAAATTAGTGTTTCGACTTAAATTACATAACTCAATGATTTAACATTTAAAATCGAACTTGTTTGAGTGAAACTTCTATATCCGTCACATGTGATAATGGTGAAATTGCGTCAGCGGTGAGGTTGCTCGTTGCCACCTTTTTCTTCTTGAAGCCAAATCTCGTGATTATTCTTAAGTCTTAACATTCTAAAAACATTTATAGCAACACGCTTCTTGTGACTTTGTGCAAAACGAGTTAACAGATTAGTTAAGGTTATGTTTGGTAAACCAAATAAGCTAGCTTAAAGCTTATTTAGTTAGCTTATAAGCTTCCTGTATTCAAATAAGCTCCGTTTGGTAGGATGAACTTATTTAAAAAGCTCGAGCTTATTTGATAAGCTTGTTTAGGTAGCTTTTCAAATAAGCTAGTTGAATTTTTTTATTTCAGCTAGCTTATCAGCTAATTTTACCGAACACTTTTATCATATAAGCTAGTTTTTCAGCTATAAGTCATAAACTATAAGTTATAAGCTCAAAAATTACATATAAGCTATTAACTATCAGTTAGCTTATCAGCTAATTTTACCAAACATAACCTAAGTCAGCATGATTTGCGTTTTTCCGGCAAAATTTACTCGTTTCCTCACCACACTACACAACACTATAAAAACTAACCAAAAAAACACACGGACACACCAATCACAAAAAAAATAATAAATAATAAATAAAATAAAATAATGAAGGCGGTCTCGGAGCGACTGCAGTCCATCGCCTCCCACTATGACATAGAGGAGCATAACCCAATTATTATTATTATTATTATTATTATTATTATTATTAGGGCATCTCCAATGGTAATAGCTATTACTAGCTATATAGTCAGCTGACATGGATGCGAGAGATAAGAAAAATAACTATTTTACACTATTGGACCCACATACTTATCTCACATGATATTGGGCTACGTGAAATAGATAAGCTATTTGTTAGTAGCTAGTGACTACTCTCTCTCTTACTTTTCCCTTGTCCACGTCATAATAGCTAGCCAAATAGCTAACCATTGGAGACACCCTTATTATTATTATTATTATTATTATTATTATTATTGTAATTTATATTTGGTGCGTGAATTTCAAGAAAATTGCTTAAAAAATCATAAAGAAAAAGATAAAACGAATAAAGTCGAGACACGAAAGATATGCTCTCCGTAGGACGAAATAGTCTCGTATATTACTCACGGCTAACGCCTCCTAAATACAACGACTTATGATTTATGTATAGCGATAACTCAAATACACAAAGCTTCGGCGAACAATACTTTTGTTTTGGAACTCGCAAGATAGAAAATAACACAATGAATACAAGATGATTATGAACTTTGTAAACGGATGCAAAGAGATTTTGAAAATTCGATGTCTTGAATGATTTTATGTTTGGGTATTTATAGATGTATGGAAGCACCTCCAATGAGGTTTAAGTGTTAAAAGACACCTTTTGTGACGTGCCCCAACAGAACAGATGCATTCAGTGGTCAAAAGATACCTTATGTTCACCAAGGGCCGCGACCCTTCGATATTCGCAGCCAGTTGCGGGCTCATGCGACGCGGGCTCGTAAGAGCTCATACGGACTCGGAATCGAGTTCTGTTTTTTCCTACTTGTCCCCAACGAGCCCTTCTACAATTCTAGCATACATAATGCATAATTATGGCTCGTTTAGTTTTTCCAAACATTTATCAAAACATAATATTTGTGAACCCTACAACATTTTTGAGTTATTTAAACTCGATTAATTAACATATAACCTTAGAATTAATTCCTCATTCACCTTACAAAGATTTTGAAAATTTCTAAGTCTTCTACTTACGAAAAATAAAATCGTTAAATCGGTACAAAACTAATTTTTCTTACAATAATAATTATTATTATTATTATTATTATTATTATTATTATTATTTCTGTACTTTTATTTAATGATACATGGAAATGGCTATTAATAAAGTTTGTGATATAAAGAGAAAATAATAAAATTATGTTAAATGAGGCACTGGTGTGCAACCAGCTTCAAACGATTTTTAAAATTCTACTGTTGAATTTTTGGTGGATAGGTGTTGAAAAGTGGGACAAAATATGATTTCCCGCAATCAACTACCACCACTTTTATTTATTTTATTTAATTAATTTTGACGTTAAAAACGTTAAAAAGTACTTAGTATATAAAATGATATCGTTTGTCGTTCGTTAGTCGTTGCCTTACCTAATCGCTTACGTCTTTCAGCAACATTTCACTTTGTATGATATACTACTCTATTGGAGCAATAATACTCGTTTATTATACAAGTGTTTGAATTAAAAATATATATATATATATATATATATAATATTAAAGCTTTTATTTTAAACCTTTTAGAGCTAAAATAATTTAGTTTTATATAAACATCACATTGTGTTTTAATTAAATTGTCAAATTATATTTTTTCAATCATAATAGTAAACACTCGTATACTAAATGAAAATATCATAATTCATGTTAGATATTTTTTTTTCACTTATATATATCATATAAGAATATCAATACTATTTGCTATTATATGAGTAGAACAATATATATGTTAAATTAATAAAAACGATATGGCGATGTGTGCATTTAAAATATGTTTGTTGAATATTAAGTAAAAATGATCATTTTTTTTTATTTAATTAGATGTCTAACAGACCATGTGATGTAACAGTCTTGCTTAATTTAGAATTTGGATAAGTAATAATTAATTTTTGTTAAATTGGTAACATGCCAATTAGATTTAAATAATTGTAATTTATAAAAGAATAATATGTTTCATATTCAAAATGATTAGTATATCAATATTGGAGAGAAATATTGAGAAATAAACTAATATGATTGGTCTAGTGAATATATGTAACAAAAAAAAAATGAAAAAAAAATATTAAGGGAACTATGAAAAAAAAATACGGAATGAAATCAATATTTATTATTTCAATGGAGGAAAAAAAATAATATATTATGAAAGCAACTATGCCTAATTGTTATTTGACATGATACTCAACTCTAATTATATATCAATCCAAAGTATAGAATTATGACAAATAGGATCTCGAATCACGCGAGTCTGCCATTAAAGCTCAGCTCATTCAGTAATATATATATATATATATATATATATTCATTTCCATACCTAAGATTTCATGTATATACGTATTAAAATATCACCAAATTTAAAAAAGTAAATCTCAAATATAAATAAGTGAAATAGTTCTAGATTTTGTAGACTTTGAAAAATCTCAACTGAATGATTCTATACTTTTAAAAATCTTAAAAAATATAAAAGTACTTATAAAATTTTGAATAAATATTTTAGAATTCGATGACACCCCTCCCAATAATCTCATTTTATTCATCACTCATTTTTTTTTTTCAAATTTCAGTTTATTATTAATTATTTTAGGCTACAATCCCGTTACGGAACCAATCCGTTAAGATTTGTAACCGTTAAATTCACATATATGTTAATTATCGTATGCATCTAACAGTTACAAATTTCTATCAGAATGGTTTCGTAACGAGATGGTATCATTTTCCAATAATTTGATTTGTGTTTTCCAACCTTAGTTAAGGGCCCATATCCAATAGAAAGTCACAAATAACACACTGACACACCACACTAAAAA
>CACSLK010027752.1:4605455-4631633 GCA_902706635.1 Striga hermonthica | reverse complement strand
CTTATAATAAATATAAAAATAGTCATGTGTTATTTTTAAAAATTAGATTATCTATTATAATATTAGTTATTGGTTAAATTTAGTTTATTTTTTATAATTTTATTATCATTTTTTTGTTAATTGTATAATAAAAAAAATACTTATTTTAAATATTATAATATTAAATAGACTATAAAAGATAAATAATCAAATCTCATTATTTATTCCAAAAATAATATATTTTTTTTTATAGTTTTTTATTGTCGAACTTAGTTAATAAATTTTTTCTTACATTATAATTAATTGTGGAATTATTTTATTTTATTTTTTCATATGAAATGAGATGGGTCGAGAAAAACCTAGATTTAAGACTCGAGTTACCCATTTACCCGACGAAAACCCACTAACCCGCCGGGTAAAACCCAACCCGAACCCAAAAATTACTAGCCGGGTAACGGGTCAGGTTTGGGTAGTGTAAATTATATGCGGGTCGGGTTCGGGTTTGCCAAAACCCGTACCCAACCCGACCCATTTACATCCCTACCCTCACCTCCTACAAAATCCCTCCAAACAAGGTAAAGTTATTTTACATCACATTCTCCCCTCACCTCCCTTCCATTAAAATCCCTCCCCTCCATTTCCTTTACTTGAACCAAACATACCCTAACCGGCGGCTGCCCGTGCGGGTTATCGCAACATAACTTTGCCATACACGATCTTTGTCATAGTGTTACAACACCTATCGTCTTACTTTTATTAAAAAATTTAAATACTCCTATATTAGAATAATTTTTCTAACTAATATTATTGATTAGTACAAAACTCGTGTACTACACGAGTTCGAGTTAAAAAATATATTATAAAAGTTATTTAAAAAATATATTATAAAAGTTATTGCTAATAAGAATTTTATTTAGAATTTGTGATCCACTAATTGATGAAAAAAGAGGAATAGACAGTGCAGAAATTGATTTGTAAATTGTAATGTATGAGAGAAAATTATTAGATGGTAAGATTGTTACTTGCCCAAATTAAGAAGGAAATTTGTACTAAGAGAAAAAATAACAAAATTAAATGTAAACTTATCAAGTTTGAAAAAAGTTATTTATGTCTATACAAACCTAATTTCAAAGGAAATAATTAATATACAGACAAAATTCCGAAGCATAGATTTTTGACAGCATCCGAACGTGTGACCATGCAACTTAGACTCAACACGTTTTGAACTAATATATATAGGGGATTAGATGAATTTGATTGATAACTAATAATATTATTACCATTATCCAATCAAGATATATTATATACTATAATTTTTATTTATAAATCTCGATATAAATATATACAATAAGTATGTCAAATTAAATATAATTAAAAAAAATTGATAACAACTAAAAAAATTATTAAATTTTAAAATATATTTATAATTTAAGTTTGTTTCGTAATTTTAAAAGTGCTAATAGAAATGGATTAAAGTCAAATCTACAAGACCATTCAAAATCACCTGAATTTGACATGTCATTAAGAAGAACAAGAAATTGATACATAGAATTATATAGCACCAGAATTTAACATATATAATTTGGAAGTACAAGAAATCTAACACATAGTATAATAGATAGAAGACAAAAATTCAATTTTTGTCCTCTAAGTTAGCCATTATTCAGTTTTGGTACTCCAATTTTTTATTTATAAAAAATAGTCCACTATGTTACAATTTTCGTCAAACTTATTACAGTAATTCCGAGGGGTCGGATTACGTGATGATGTGGAAAATTGTAATCCTTCCACGCTAAAATCCTATCCACCAACGTCGTTTTAATCTTTGTCCACGTCATCACGTAATCCGATCCTGCGGGATTATTGTAGTAAAATTGACGAAATCGTAACACAGTGAATTATTTTTTATGAGAGAAAAATTAGTGTATTAAAACTGAACAATGATCAATTTAGATGACTAAAATTGAATTTTTGTATGGAACACGCTTTAACGAAAGTTCCACGAACCCAAATAGAACCACGAAAACCACGTTTTCTGAATTTTCTTCTGCAAAAGCAAATAACTCATGCTTTAACCATATGGTCCAGGCTGTCATGTTTTGACTTTTCATCTGCTCATAATTTATCTATTTATTTATTATTGTAATTATTTTTCTAAATGGGACTGATCACAATGGCCTGTGGAGTGTGCAGTTATAATTTTATCCATTGTAACCTGATTCAGTCAAGTCGAGTCGAGTCGAGTCGAGTCAAGTATTGTTATTTGTAGGGCAACACTCTCATTTTTCTTTTCTTTTACTGTTGCTCATGTACGACGAGCATTATTTATGTTCAACTCAACTTTAACATAAAAACGCAAACACTTGAGAGTGATTTGAATTTTTTTTGAGTTCGGGCCGAAATGTCAATTGATATTAAAAAAAAAATTGTCTACCAGGAGGTATATAGATAATTTTATATATTCTCGAGCGGTCATTGAGTACTAGTTTTCAAACAACAAGCTCAAGTTTAACTCGAGTTTACATTTGAGGTTAGTTTAGCTTGAACTTACGAGCTGTTCGATTCGTTTGCAACTCTATTCACATCACCTAATAGTGTGGAGACTTTGTCAAGTTCAACTCGAGTTTACATTTGAGGTTAGTTTAGCCTGAACTTACGAGCTGCTCGATGCGTTTGCAACTCTATTCACATCACCTAATAGTGTGGAGACTTTGTCAAGTTTAACTCGAGTTTACATTTGAGGTTAGTTTAGCTTGAACTTACGAACTGCTCGATTCGTTTGCAACTCTATTCCCATCACCTAATAGTGTGGAGAATTTTTGTGTGAACTTTTTTTATGCATAAATATACAATTGTTAAATTGAAATGTGATATTATACTTTTAAATGCAACAACAAATAAACTATTACATAATTGTAAGAATATATGATTATCAAATCGTAATTAACTCATTTCGTCATTTTTTTTTTTTCTTGTGAGGACTCACATTAATTTTCAATTACTTGTTATGTGCATTAATTAATTAATCTCGTCTAACACAATTTTGAAAAAGCGTGTCTATTAAAAAAAATAATAATAATAATAATAACAACAACTTGGAAAAGTTGCACAACACGACAAATTGACTATCACCAACCAATGGACACACAAATTTCTTCTCTATAAATAATGAAAAACTCTAATTTCATTTTTCAAATTGTAATACGTAGTTTAATACAGAGAGTGAAAAAAAAAAAAAAATGGCAAGTTCAATTGTGGCCGAGTACAAATCTTTTGGTCTTCATAGGAAGCCATACCCGAATCCGAGTTCTCGAGCGGCTCGTTTTTGGAACCCTTTTTCAAGATCGTCTCTTTCAAACAGGCAAACCGATCCAATGTGTTTTTCAATCAAGAAAATGCAAACCCATTACAAAACTAAGAGGTATCTATCTATCTATCTATCTATTTATATAGCTTTTATTTTATATTAATTTATTTTTGTATACAAATTATATTTTTGTTGAGTTCAAATACTTTTTTTTTTCTTCAGGAATTCTTTTGCTGTATATGCTAACAGTGTGCCAGGAGCTCCATTGCCTTCAACTCCACCTCCTAATTCACATCCCTTGTAAGTAAATTCATTTTATTTATTTATTTATTTTTTTGCTTCTAATTTTGGTAACATGAAAAATGTGATTTTGCTCACCTTTAGACAATGAGCACATTATTAAGAGGTGTCCATACAGTCCCGTGTCAAGATTTCATGATCTTTTTAACGCTATATCATCGTTTATATATGGTAAGATAAATTTCTTAATAACTTGAAAATTATTAAGCTAATTAATTAACTTTCATGCAATGATCAGGAGTTGGATTATTGGGGTGTTGATATCCCTAATGCTACCTTTTTTCACCAACAAATGGGGACCATTGTGGGTGGTTAAAAGTAAGTAAATCTTGAATTTACTACTACTACTACTACTACTTAATTATGCAATATTAATTTATGGGAAATGCTACAATTTCATTACGGAACAATTCCGTCGAGTTTGTAATCGTTAAATCATCGTGTAACTGTCGGGATAGTTAGATCTAACGGTTGCGAACTCCAACGGGACCTTGACATCTACCTTAATTTACACTAACTAATTAGTCACATTATTAATAATTCTTGAACATGTATTTTTAATTTTATTTTTATTTATTTATTTTAGATAGAATCGAAAACGCGGTCCAAAGGGTGGAGGATGTAGTCGAGGCCGTGGAGAAAGTAGCCGGAAAAATCGACGAGATTGCAGAGGACATAGCCGACGATCTCCCTCAAGGGAAATTGAAAGATTTGGTGGAGATGGTTGAAAATGTGGCTGAAAAAACAGCTAAAACAGCTGATTCTTTGGATAATGTCATTGACAAGGTACTCTAATTATATTATATAATTATAATTACAATTTATAATAATTATTAAATATTAATATTTTTTTAGTTGTTTTCATTGTTTTTCCTTATATTATTCAAATATTTTGTTATATTATAATCTTAAAATTACTTTGTCTCGATGGTTGCTTGTGAATTTGTACAAAACGCGTTTTAATAATAGATTAGACAAGTCAGCATGACTATTTATTTTATTTTAGTAATAATAAAAAACATCAAGTTGATCATGTGCTTCTGCAATATATATATAATTTAAGTTCAATAAAATAAAATAAAATCAACAATGTACAGCTATGACTTCTCAACATGCAATATTGAATGTATATTATTAAAAAATAATAATAATAATTGTTTGTGTCTTGCAAATTGGCTTTATTTTATCAAATATTCACTTTGTTTTATATATATATATATATATATTTATGGGTTTGGCTGTTAAATGATAAATTATTGAAGTGTAATTAAATAATTGTGCAGGCTCAAGAAGCTGAAGATCGCCTAGAGGAAATTGTAGCTGAATCTCTAGCCAAAATGCCCAAAAATTCTCCAAAAGAAAAACAAAATTAGTCATGACAAATTTGTAATTAACGACGCATTTTTTTTTTAGACGGATCGATTTGTCATATTTTTTTTCCATTATGTTACTTTGAAAATTGAAATTGTAACGATTAGATGGGTTTGAGTAGTATGCTACTAATAACATTGTACATAATCAATTTTTAAATCTATTTCATTTAGTAATATATGCATTCAATTTAGTTGTAAATTAATCCACTTAACTAGCCATGATCAATGTTTTGGCGCTTTAATACGTGTATCGAATTTTTGTATATTACTATATTTGTTACTTCTCGTATGAGTAACGTTGAAATAAAATAGTATAATACTCAATTCGAATTTTCGTATATTTGTATGAGTGATGATGTTGAAATAAAATAGTATAATACTCGATTTGTTAATGATCGAAAATATTAATTCTTATGTACTTTTCATAATCCTTGAGTTTGTCTCGTTAGACGTGAATTGTTTGAAGTCGAATTTGTACATTTTAGCCACAAAAACACGAAAAACACTCTAAAATATATACTTATATTATGGAAAAATGCTAAGGTTCCCTTACATAATCATTTCGTCGGAATTTGTACCGTTAGATCATCATGTTCAGAAATAGCTGATCTAACGGTTACAAACCCTGACTGAATGATTTCGTAACGAGACCGTAACATATTTCTTATGGGAAAATGATATTATGAAATGTTATTTTTTTTTTCTATTTAAGCAAATCAACCAACACTATTATGGAGGTTTATTATCCGGTTCATAATTCTATGCTGAGAAGTTTCGACCGAAAATCTTCGACCACAACACACAACCAATAAATAATAAGTCAAAAAAAAAAAGTTATTAAAAAAAAAATCTACAAAACACTCTACGCTATTACCATTTACCACCCTGTATCAATTCAAACTTTGCCTAAAATAATCCTGAATTCCCCACCGGAGTACAACTCCCTATGCGTAAGGTACACCTCCTGGCCTCTCACCTCCTAGCGTTCGTAGTTTTCTCCTTCTCCTTCTCCTTCTCCTTGCTAAGGCTGGCTAGCTCCTCGACCAGCTTCCTCTCCTCCCCGCTTAGCCTCTTCGGGATCTCGACCTGAACCTTCACCAGCTGGTCTCCTCTCATGTTCCGTTTATTCAAAAACGGGACCCCCTTTTTCGCCATCACGAGCGTGGTCCCCGGCTGAGTCCCCGACGGGATTTTCAAATCGACCATTCCATCTACAGTTGGCACTTTCACCGTCGTCCCCAGAATCGCTTCTGTGTACGGGACTTTACACGTGTAGAGTATGTTCGTCTCGTCCCTCTTCAAAACCGGGTCTGGCCGGACCTCGATCGCCACGAAAAGGTCGCCCGGCGGGCCCCCCCTAAGGCCCGCGTTCCCTTCTGACCGGACCCGGAGCCGGCTGCCGGAATCCACACCGGCGGGGACTTTCAGGCTTATCCGCTTGGATTTGCGGAGGCGGCCGTTGCCGCTGCAGGCGGGGCACGGGGTGGAGGTCTCGCCGGAGCCGCCGCAGGCCGAGCAGGTGGAGACCTGCTGGAAGACTCCGAGTGGGGTACGAGCGGAGGTGACGACCTGGCCCTGGCCGCCGCAGGCGGTGCAAGCTGCGGGAGTGGTGCCGGGCTTGGCGCCGGAGCCGTTGCAAGTCGGGCAGGAGTCGAGCCGGGAGATCTCGATCTCCTTGTCGGTGCCGAAAACAGCCTCCTTGAAATCGAGGACGAGGTTGTAAAGCTGATCCTCGCCTTCCATTGCTCGGCTGCGGCGGGGGCCGCGGCCCCCACCCATGCCGCCGCCCATGCCCTCGAACAAGGACTCAAACAGGTCGAACGGGTTGCTGAAGTCCTGTATTTTTTTTATTTTTTTTTTTTTGAGAAATTAATTGCGGGCTTCGGTTCATTCCCTTTTGAGAAAAAATGCAATTTTTTAGTCTTGTATGTTTTCAAACACTAACTTTTTTTGATCGTCCCCTTTGAATCGAATTGTTGTTTTGAATTTCGTTCCTTACATTTGCAGAAAAAGGTTACAAAAAGGACATTTTTCGCAACAAAATAGGTCCTCCCTTCGATTTTTTTGCAAAAATGTTGCAATTTCGTCCCCTTCAAATTGCTCGGGGACCCGTTTTGCAAATACAAGGGGACGGAAATAAAAAATGGAAATATTTTGAGAAATTAATTGCAGGCTTAGGTTCATTCTCTTTTGAGAAAAATTGCACTACCCTAACTTTTTCGTCCCCTTCGAATTGTCGTTTTGAATTCTTATGTTTGCAAAAAGGTAACAAAAAAGTCATTTTCGCAACAAAAATGTCCCCTTCGAATTTGCAAAAAGTTGCAATTCCGTATTGCTTGAGGACCGTTTTGTAACTTTTATGCAAATATAAGGAACGGAAATCAAAATAACAATTCGGATGGGACGAAAAATTTAGTGTAGTGAAACATACAAGACTTTTCTTTTTTTTTTTTTTCCAATTTATTATAACAAGAAAAGGCTTTACCCCCATGCCCATGCCTGCGCCTTTAAGGCCCGCTTCCCCATATCTGTCGTAAATCGAGCGTTTCTCGTCATCTGATAAAACCTGTTAGCGTGAATAATTAGCCCAATGTTACGATGAGCTGGAGCTCAGCAGTCCGAAAAACAAGCATTCAAAATGAGTACCTCGTATGCATTGCTGATCTCCTTGAACTTTTCCTCTGCTCCAGCTTCTCTGTATTTGAGATGTAAAAACACCATCAAGCAGATTTTTTATATTAATTTCTATTTCACTTAACAAGCTCACTTGTCACGTAACTTCATAAGGCAAAATTCATAGTCTCAGGAACAGATATGAAATTCTTGACGTCCGATAATAACATTCTTTAGTTAGGTTCTTTTAAAGATTTTCTGTATATATGTATAAGAAAAGCTCTTGCCAGATTTAGTATAATGAAGAATGAACCACAAATCCCTCTCGAAAAATGATGTTCTCAGATAATATTTTAACTCTGAGGAGCGAGCAGTCAAAAAATTTTGCTAGTAACGAAGCCAATCCCAGTTAATAATTTAATTCGACTTCAATCAGAGCTTAAATCCCAGTAATATTTCCCACTTTTTTTTTTAATCTTAATTCTAATACATTCAGATCTTAATAGTCCTTCAAAAGATTCCACATGCCTGTGTGTTTTTTTGCGGCAAGCATAAGAAAAAGGCAATGAAAAATTACAAGAAAAAATGATCTTAGAACTTACTTGTTCACGTCCGGATGATAGCTTCTGGCCAGCTTCCGATAGGCTGAAGAGAACAAAATAAAATAAAATAAAAAACAATTGATGGTATATTTTAATACTAAAGAACCGTGTTCAACTATCACGAATTGCAATTATCGCATAAAGGATAAAATGGAAATGAATCTTCAAATATTAGTCGGCAAGCAGTACTAAATAAGGACTCAAAAATCTGGTCGAGTTCCCAATAGATTGCAAATTGGGATAAATAAAGCAAGAACTTAAAGGAGAGGTCTAACTTCTCAAGAATCCCAAACAAACCCCTGGCAAAAGTCCAGTTTCAATATTATATAGTCACAAGGAAAGTAGATCATAAACAGCATAAAACCATTAACAACAAAATATGAAAAGCCGAGTCAAACTAACACACATAAATAAATAAAAAAAATCATATTAAGCGTGTATATTATGGCAGGCGTTGCTAGAAGATTTTTTCTATGTTGAATCATTTTTTAGAATAATATAGAAACAACGCACTGTGTAAAATTTTCAGCAATTTAACCAAAATAAAGATATTCAACATATTCGACACTTGCTACTAACCGCTTTTGATCTCCGACTTGCTCGAGTTTTTAGATACACCAAGCACGGAATAGTAGTCCTGTAGGTTAGAAGCAGCAGACCATAAGCATTTGTACATATGAATAGCTTGTTCTCAAATATTTATGCTTTTTCTACACACAGAAACGATGTCCTAAGCACTAGTACAGTCTACAAATATAAAGACTTGAAAAGCTGAATTCTGGGGTCCTAGTGGCAAAAAGTTACAGCATTGTTCCTATTATCTTACTCTATCAGCTCTAACGATGAACCGAGCTCCCCTTCTCTGACATGGATTCTTGTATGATCTTGAAAGAGCACTTAGTGGTTCTTGAGATAAAAATGCGAAACTTCGTGATGCCACTGATTTGGTCCTGCTTGATGAACTGCATCAAAATAAACATTATCGCTACCTAATACTTTGATTATGCAATGATGACAAAAAAAAAAAGTTAAATTAACATAAAAGGGAGGGAAAAACATAACAGTTCAAATAGGAGATATGTCTGTTAGAGTTATAGATTCGGGGGAATGGGTGCAATCCCATAGAGGTGAAGTGCACCATAAAGAAGCCACCTAAGTGAGGTTCCATCACAAAACAAAATTGGTAATGGGAGAAGTAGTCAACTAGGCTTTTAAGATATGCTCATTTGCCCTATAGAGGCAATGTGGGACAACTCACAAGTGATGTTCTAATGATGACATGCACACTAGAGAAATCAAAAAACTCAAGGAATGCGACACGATCAATATGAAAATACATCAATAGCTCTAGTGAGAATCTAGCTAAAAGGCACTCGATCAAGAAAACCAGTGCAGTTACTGCTCGGTTGGTCGAATTAACTAATTATGATGCTGTAAAAACAAAAATTAGGATCTATACTAACGTCCTACAGAAAGACTCAATTACAGATACTACAAACTGCACTTTACTTTGTCAAAAGAGAATTATATGAGGTGATGGATGAGAAATGCTCATAAAGAAAAGAATACACTAACATGAAAGTATGTCCTGCTATCAAATGCCTTAAAGATGATGACATACCAAATACAGGTTTACGTGAAAAGGAAAGGCATAAAGAACAAAATTAGGTTCCTATTAAAAGGACAAGGAAAATGCAATCTCATCATATGCTATTCACTGTGAGACTAAAACTATACCAACGTTCTTAATCAATCTCCAGCGTACCAATATTAAATAAAGAATGGTATGACATGCTTCTTTAAGCATAACCATCACGTGGCCTTATCAGTGCTGTTCAATTCCATACAAACTGTTGGAAATGAGATTAAACATGGAGCTAGCAACTTCACCTGAGCAATATTCCATAGATAGCAGTTGGCAAAATCTAGTTTTGGCTAAAAGAATAACAACAACAACAACAACAACAAAGCCTTTTAGTCCCAAACAAGTTGGGGTAGGCTAGAGATGAAACCCAAGAGAAACAGTGGTAAGAAACGCAAAAAAGGGCTCAAAACAAAACAAAACAAAACAGAGCAACACAATAAAACAGAGCAACACAATGAGTCTAAAGACATTCAAAATTGTCTTCAAAATCCATTCTTTTTATTGAGAAGCAATCCCGATTAAATTCGTCTAAGTTAGGCTAGGAGCCACAAAATCTTCTGTGAAAGTTTCAGCAAGATGAAAAAGTTGCATATATTTTCTATGCACATGGACAAGGAAGACATTTTTTTTCCTCAATCAGTAAAAGTCTCATTTGCACTCAACAAATTATGTAACTGTGCCCGGCAGCTCGTATTGTTTGTTGACCAGAATTTAAGAACCGAGTTAGCATAGGGAACATATCCGAATAGATATTCCGAACACGAGGTCAAATATTAAGTATGAATCATAGTTCAAACATTTCTTAATCTAGTAAAAAGTATTTACACGTCCTATCTCCTCCAAACGAATAGACGGTGACAAATCCGCCAAATAAGTAAGACATCAAGCTAAGAACTGCAGCAATGAAAATAAATGCAAAGCATCCCGAATATAATTTACTGCATGAAAGAAAGACGGTACCAGAACAAGCTATAAAGATGAAATAAAATGATCACCTATGTGAGGACGTGCATAATTTATTCGTGAAAGAAGGCCTAAGTGCAAAATTAGGTTGAACTCCCCACCGGCTCAGGCAAGTACTCCCACAAGGTATAATTGCCATTTCTAGTACCCTGTAAATTTGAGGATGCAGAAGCCCATAAATAAGAACAACAAGAGTGATGTTAGGCAGGCCTAATGGTTAGACAACTATATTTTTTCAACAAATATGCATACTTTCAAACCAAAGTGTCATACTTAAAAAAAATAAAACATGAACAAAAGTATGACATTACAAAGCATCACACGCATTTTGTCAAACAAAAGAAGTATGACTGGTGACTAGCGTTTAAAGCGCCCCCACATAAATAAAGTTCCTAACTTTACATCTTGAAATTGCAAAGGTCTTGGTGAAAATCTGGGAATAGCTTAAAAAATTAATGGGTTGTGATGTTTATACGTACGAATACGCACTTTCAATCTTTGCCCAAAAATTCACAAGACTTTGCGAAACACACTCTTATGTTTTTGCTATATTTGAGCAACTCGCGCAGGTTCTAATGGCTTGTGCTGTGCGAGTAGACAAACCCAAGAGAATCTAAGAATGAATAAATATCTGTAAAAGGTACCTGCGAAAGCTGGGCCTCTAAAAAATTGGTGGCCGGAGGTGAAGCTGAGGAGGAGTCTGGAGCAAACTGGATGTTGGGGGGAGAGAGAGAGAGAGAGCGACGGAGTGAAGATAGAGAGATTTATTTAGGGCCCATGGGCCATGCCCATCATGTAGGGTTATTTATTTCGGGTCGGGTATCACACCATTTTTTTTTTATATAAGTATAATTTTATTCAAATCAAAATTTTTTTTATTAATACACCCATTGAAACTAGCTAATACTCACTTACTTACTGTGGTCACATGTTAATATGTCCCACGTTTATATGGCATGCACACATTTGTGATGTTAATATGTTCAAAAAAATATATCACACCAATGTGTGCATGCCACATAAGTGGTAGGCATATTAACATGTGTCCACCGTAAGTAGGTGAGTATTACTGTGAAACTAGCACAATCGCCGTGCTATGTAGAGAGCATTTATTATCTACTTGCTTTTTAAAAAGTATGTTTGTATTTAAATTATCTCATAACATTAAAAGTGTAATGAAAATGAAATTTATATATCATTGAACACTTTCTCATGTACAACATTCTTGGTGTGATTTTTTGGCACGTAAAGTACTAAATGAGTATTTGAAAATTATCTAAAATTGTGTATTATTAGTTAATAAAATAACGTGTTTAAAAATATTAAGAAATCTTATTTGTTAAACAAAATTCTAGTAGGAAAAAAAAAAGATTTTTAGGAATTTTAACGCCATTTTTTTCTTAAAATCTAATTCAAAATTTTGATTAAAAAAATTGAAAAAAACCACTAGTTTTTTCCAAAAAAAAAAATGTCAAATTTTTCTAGCTATACACCGATTTTTCCAAACAAATTGATATGAATACTAAAGAACCATGATTTTTTTCCTAAAAATGCAACCGAAGTCTCCTAACATTGCACCATTTTTTTACCAAAAATTTTGAATTGAAGTTCTAATAAAAAATCAGAATATTTTGTTAAGATTTATGCAACTGTTTCTTTACTAAAAAAAAATTATATAACTTAACACAAATTAATACAAGCTTACCAAAATCTTAATAAAACATGGTTAAGAAAAAATATAAGAATCTAAAAAAATAGGTGCATTCAAATTTTGAAAAGGTGCACAAGATTTTTACCTTGTAATAGTTGCATACGATTTTGAAATTAATTTGATTTTTTTTCTAAGTAATTAGATATGGTTTGACTTTAAATATCAAAGGTGAGCCGATTTTGTTACCAAAAAATATGGATATGATTTTTAATGTATATCTCGTTCAAATCTCAATTTTGTTTTAAAATAAAAATTGCACGTGGTTTTATCTAATTTGCACATATTTATTAAAAGAAAAAATTATTCAAAAAGACTAGAAGAATTTGTTCAAAATTATACAAATATTTGTTTCATAAAAGAGGGATTCAGATTTTGGTAAGAAAATAAAAAATAGTTAAAAAAAATGAGATTCAACTTTTGCATAAGCATCTCAAATTTGTTATCAAATAAAATGATCAGATTTAAATTTTGTTACTAAAAATTCACATGTATTTTTTTTTCATAATTTCCAATAATCGTAAGTCAAATCATTTATTTTTTAAGTCAAACTTACTATAAATGTATTTTTTCAACAACCTTTTGATATAGATATAGATATAAATTTCAACTCTAATTTGACTCGTTTGTCTATTTACATAAGTTAAGCTCGATCAACTAATCAAACTTGTCGTTTGAATGAGTTGGGCAAATATCTTTTTTGTTTATTTTTTTAGGGCTTTTGACATTTGAGTAAAACATTCAAATCAGATTTATAAGATTTTATGTTTATAAGACAAGTGGAGCCGAACCAACTCGTTTATTTAATAATATGAGCTTCTCGGCTCGACTCGATTGTCACACATGATCGCGAATTTATAAAACCGAACACATATTTATATAGTAATCTGAAATCAGTGATACATACTAAGTCATTTATTCATGTCTATTAAAAATTAAATTTATATTAGAAAAATGAATATTAGAGTATATAATTGCCACAAAATACTTTTTTATTAGGGGAACAAAAAAGCAGAACATCGATTAAAAACATTAACTCAACATCAATTAAAAATATATTTTTATAAAATAATTCTTGTTAATACAATATGAGAGGCCTTTTCATCAAACATTATACACAAATAGTGGTAAAATACACCAAGATCAAACCTTTAAAAAAATATACAAAAATTACACAGCCAATGCTTCAAATTGAAGAAAAATAATTACAGTAACTCTTAATCATCATTACTTAATGTCTGAGCAAAGCTAAAAACGTCCTTTTTCATATTAAAATCGCATTGCACATTTTGTGGCTGCAAGGAGCTATCCCCACTTCGCACGTTGTACCCCGCGCTGCGTTGACTGTACATTAGCTCACCATAGTGATTATTTGAACGTCGTCAGAAGTCTTCACATTTTCTCCGGCAGATCTCCGATGGCGGTTCCGGTAGAGGAAGCCATCGCCGCACTATCTACATTCTCACTGGAGGTGATTCCTGAATCTAAGCAGTCAGTTTTTCTATTTGTATTTGGCGGGTTTTGATGAATTGTTTTGCTGTAGGATGATCAACCGGAAGTTCAGGGACCTGGTTTTTGGGTGTCTACTGAGAGAGGCGCGACTGTGAGTCCCATTGGTGAGTTTTGTTTAGTACAATTTACTTTTTTTTTTTTTTTTTTTCATTTAGGTATGTGTACTTTATCGAGCTGTTCTTATGAGCTGAACACTGGCTGTTGCATTTACTTGATTTTACAGAATAAATATGTTTCGTGAAATTAGATAAAATGGTAATAATTGTGAAATTTGGTTGTTCATGCACAACGTGGAGGGAGATAGGACTTTTTATGGTTTAGGTTGAATTATGAATTTTGCACTCATATATCTTTTACTTGCAGAGTACAGCGATGTTTCCGCCTATCGATTATCTTTGTCGGAGGATACTAAAGCAATAAATCAGCTGGTAAAATGAACTTTCTCTTTGACACACACTTTGAACAGTCTTGGTGCAGTTATGCTTTCCTTGATTTTGAATTTGTGTGTTTCGTCTGTGGTTATGGAAATTCTCAGCTTCTAACTGGTTTTAATAACTACCATTTGATTCTTATTTCCATTCTGTATAGTTCTGATGATGTAAAATACTCAAAATTGGTACAGAATTTGCTTATACGAGAGGGGAAGGAAATGGGTTCGGTGCTCTATACATATCGAAGTTGTGTAAAAGCACTTCCTCAGGTGGATTGAAATGTTCTGTTCCATTTTAGCTATCATTGTTTGTTTTTATGATTTTATTATACATCTATCTGACACTAAGGGATAATATAGAATAGAACGCCATATGTCCTTGATTTTTTAAATCTTTTAACACTAACGACATAGTAAGATATGCATATCCACTGCAGCTTCCAGATTCTATGAAACATAGTCAGGCTGATTTGTACCTGGAAACTTACCAAGTTTTAGACCTGGAGATGAGCCGTTTGCGTGAAATCCAGCGTTGGCAAGTATCGGCCGCATCAAAAGTATGGATTTTCATCCCCCACGTTTTCTACTTTATTGCTGCCTTTTATTTTATTCGGAGCATGAAAATGATTAACTTGATACAGCTAGCAGCTGACATGCAACGGTTTTCAAGGCCTGAGAGACGCATCAACGGTCCTACTATAACACATCTCTGGTCTGTTCAACATATCTTTGTTTTTTTTCCCTCTTTTTGTGTTTTAGTTATTGATTTGCTTGTACAAAAGTAGATGTGCGATTTGTGCTAGAAGGTTAATATTCTCAAAGTTTCTCCCAGAATATGGCTGAGCCTAAGCTTATCTGTAGATTTGAGCAGAAAAGAGACTGGTTATATTTTAGATTCCTGGTAGAACACACTTGAGATTATTACTGTTGAATCTCTTGATATGTTGAATGGTAGGTGCTTATCAAAAATTTTGTTGTCTATTGTTTACTTCATTGCAGGTCCATGCTGAAGTTACTAGACGTGTTGGTCCAACTTGACCATCTAAAAAATGCAAAGGCCAGCATTCCTAATGATTTCTCGTGGTACAAGAGGTACTCGTGGAATTCTTAATCAGAAAATAGTAATTTTACATTGCTGTTCTGTTTTTCTTTTCCAATTAGTGGAAGCATTGTATTCATTATACCACCAGTAAGGGTCAATGTTCTCTTGCTACAGAACTACTTATGGCTTAGATACTCGTGTCATGCTATTTTTGTTTTTAATTGCAATTTGATTCTATTGCAAGTTCAAATGTACTTTTGTTCATGGAGATTTAGAACTTCGTTTATCAATGCAATTAGCAAAGCACGGCATGTAATAAGGCAGTGGTAGGAGTGATACTGATACCTTTTCTTGAGAAACTTGTATACCTTTTTAGTTGTATAGCCTCAGGTATTACCTATTTTAACAAGAGAATCCTTTCCTGCACTTCTTTCCATTGGCTTACATATAAATGACACAAGTATTAATTTTTTATTATACAGAACATTCACACAAGTCAGCGTGCAGTGGCAAGATACTGATACAATGAGGGAGGAGCTTGACGATTTACAGGTCAAGATTTTTATCCATCATTCAAAAACATTATCTGCCAAATGCAGTTTTTGTGCTAGTGAATTTTATATGATGAACTCTTTTTCTTTATTATTCGAGGTGAACTCTTTTTCTTTATTATTTGTGGCCATACATATTATGTTTTCTTGGCAGATCTTTCTGAGCACAAGGTGGGCAATTTTATTGAATTTGCACGTCGAGATGTTCCGTATCAACAAGTATCCTCTATGTCAGCTTTATTATAACCTGAATTCATTAAGTATTTCGAAACTCACTGCAAGGTTTCTCTTTCCTTGTAGTAAATACCACAATATATCAATTGCTTTATTATTATTTATCGATCCACAAAATGAAGAAAAGGTAATTGTAGATTTGCATGTGTTTCTAAATTCTAATAATTAAAAAAATTAATCCACCAGCATGACTTCAAGTAAATGTCTATTGCATTATTATGACAATATTTCATTCTGTTCTTATGAAATGTTTTTGCTTGTTGATTGATTCTGCATAGAACTCCTGTTTGTATTCCTTAACGTACTACAATTAGTGTTGATGACATACTTCAAGTTCTTATAGTTTTTGCTGTTGAATCCCTAGAGTTGAATTTCGCCCTTCTCTATCCAGAGCGCCACATTCTTCTTCGTGTCTTGCCTGTTCTTGTTGTCTTGGCAGCTTCATCTGAAAAAGATAGTGAGTCCCTGTACAAGAGAGTGAAAATCAACCGACTGATCAATATATTTAAGGTACACTCTTTTAATATGTCTTTTGATTCTGCATATAAATTTCTATCTCATTTATTTTAATTAAAAAAAATCTTGAATTATTATTATTATTATTTTTCCATGTAGAACGATCCAGTTATCCCTGCGTTTCCAGATCTTCATCTTTCTCCTGCTGCAATGTTGAAAGAGTTATCGATGTACTTCCCTAAATTTTCTGCTCAGACTCGTCTTCTTGCTCTTCCTTCACCTCACGAGCTTCCACCTCGCGAGGCACAAGAATATCCTTGAAGTTTTGATATGTTTATACAGACTGTTTTCTTTTCCTACATATCTGGATATTTTTATGTTGGTGTCTCTCCAAACATATAAATGAAATGAACATGTTGAAAACAGCTGCAAAGATATTGACTAGATTTACTGTCTAATCTGATTTGGAGAAAGAAACTTCCAACTTAGGAATACGAAAAAATTGTTATCTTGACCTTTCTTTACTTATCATCGCCAATATTTGATCATCAACCATATTGGGGCAATTCGTGCTGAACATGATGATTTCACCATTCGCTTTGCGTCTGCCATGAATCAGGTCCCCCCCCTCAGACTCTCTCTCTTACTCACTCACTCTTTCAACAGATAGGTTATTGCGCTACTGTATTGTTTTCTCCATCAAAAGTTGGTAACATGCAATATGGGTTTGTTTGGTAATCTTCTAATTGTATGTCTTTTTATCCTTGATTGCAGCTTGCATTAATGAGATCAATGGATGGTGCGGATGTGGAGTGGGCGAAGGAAGTTAAAGGAATTGTCTATGATATGGTTGTTGAAGGCTTTCAACTCCTAAGTAGATGGACTGCACGTATTTGGGAGCAGTGTGCATGGAAATTTTCACGACCATGCAAGGATCCGATTTCAGCCGACTCACGTCCAGTAGCGTCTTTATCTGATTATGAGAAGGTCTTTTTTCCCGTCTTTTGATTAATGATTTTTCATGTCTTTTTCTTAAGCAGAAAAAAGATCAGAACTGTATGGAAAATCAAAATAACTACAAAATGTTCCGTAAATACCATATATGAATAAGTATAAGAAAACATAATTGAATATCCTGTTAGTTTGTCTTGCTGACCGAGAAAACAAATTTAGTGAATGATAAACCAAAAGACCGAATCAGACCTTTTTTGGTTCTATTCGGGTTTAAACCCAAATATTTTCTTTGGTTCACCAGTAATCATCTTGGAGAATTCGAAGTGAAATAGGAAGTTTCTAAATATACGGACTTTTTTGGTTCTGCTAATACAGAGACTGCCTATTTCTGCTATAGGTTGTACGGTATAATTATAGTGCCGAGGAAAGAAAAGCAATGGTAGAACTTGTAGGATACATCAAGGGTATTGGGTCATTAATGCAAAAGTCCGACACACTGGTGGCAGATGCCTTGTGGGAAACTGTTCATGCTGAGGTCCAAGATTTTGTACAGAATATACTGGCCACTATGCTCCGAACTACCTTCCGCAAGAAAAAAGATATTTCAAGGTAGAAATGTTATTTCTGGTTATTTTTTTCTTGAAGACGACTTCGAAATTTGTTCTTAATTTTTTTTATTACCCATTTTTGTACTTATTTTTGGCAACCGTGTTAATTAAAATAGTTAGTATTCTTGTTTCATTTTCTCACTTACGATGTTGTTACTAACAGCATTTCACTTCACACTTTTGCTGCCACTTGTGAAGTTGTACTTATTATTCAGCTCACAATTTGCTGAATGCAGGATTCTTTCAGACATGCGAACACTTTCAGCCGACTGGATGGCGAATACAAGCAGGCCTGATTCTGAAATGCAACACGGAGGTGAAGAAGGTCGTGGGACCTACTTTTATCCAAGACCTGTAGCACCCACAGCTGCACAGGTTTGTGTTCTTTATCGTCTCATTTGGGAAACGTATACGGCCTATTGTTTTGAAGTACTCATCCTCTTGAAAATATTTGTCATCAGAATGATTTAACTTTTTTTTTTTTTTTTTTTTCAATTATTTCATATAGGTACTGCTATTTCACACATTCATGCTATCCCATTTATTTGTTAAGCATTGAAAAGGAATATTTAGTTTACGATTGCCTACTTTTGTATATTTGAAATAATTTAACTTCAATCTAGCTCATCTCATGATTACCTACCTGCACAGATCCATTGCTTGCAATTCTTGATATATGAGGTGGTATCAGGGGGGAACTTGAGGAAGCCCGGTGGACTTTTTGGTAATAGTGGATCTGAAATCCCCGTAAATGATTTAAAACAGCTGGAAACCTTCTTCTACAAGCTTGGATTTTTCTTGCATGTCTTAGACTACTCAGGTCTGTTTAAAATGTCCATTTGCTTTCTAATGTTTGTCCATAATTGTCTCTGTCAGTTGTTGAACTGACATGGCTGTTTTTATTTTTGCAGCGACAGTAGCAAACTTGACAGATCTTGGTTTTCTGTGGTTCAGGGAATTTTATCTGGAATCTTCTCGTGTTATCCAGGTAGAAAGGTCCTAATAAATGTTTGTCAATGGGGAGTATTATTTTTTTTATTATTATTATTATTCACTTGTTTCATCTCTAGCGTACCCCAACTTGCTTGGGACAAAAAGACTATGTTGTTGTTGTTGTATTATTCACTTGTTTACTATTATCTCAAATACTAAGACACGTGGTAATTTTACCTGCAGTTTCCTGTTGAGTGCTCCCTTCCATGGATGCTGGTGGATCATGTGTTAGAGTCTCAAAATACGGGTCTTCTTGAAAGTGTCTTGATGCCCTTTGACATTTACAATGATGCCGCACAACAGGCTCTTGTGGTCCTCAAGCAACGATTTCTTTATGATGAAGTTGAAGCTGAGGTAACTTCATCGAAATTCTCGATCTACTATTGTTGTGAAGAACATTGAGTTTTTCACATAGCAGAAGTGCCTGTAGTGTTGCTACTATCTCATATTTTTCTTATCTACTATATAATTATCCAAGCATATATGTACGGATAAATTTATAGGTGATATTATATCCCTCTTAATCCGCTTTTCAGCTTTTTTTTTTTAATTTTTTTTATTTTTTTATTTATTTATTTTTTTTAATCCAAGCATTTAACTAGAAGGTTTATTTTTCCTTTTTCCAGGTGGACAATTGCTTTGACTTGTTTGTATCAAAATTGTGTGACGCCATTTTCACATACTACAAGAGTTGGGCAGCAAGGTATTTGTTCTAAAACGTTTCACATGTAATATCAATATGCACAACTATCTTACTATAGTTTCTACTGAAATATAAATCTCTAATGGCACTTCTAATTTCCAACTCCATAGTGAACTGCTGGATCCCTCGTTCCTTTTCGCCTTGGATATTGGTGAGAAATTTTCAATCCAACCTATAAGATTCACCGCACTATTAAAGATGACAAGAGTGAAGGTCGGACGTTGTATACTTCAAATTCTTCTTCTTCTTCTTCTTTTATTATTATTGTTATTGTTATTATTATTATTATTATTGTTGTTATTATTATTATTATTATTATTATTATTATTATTATTATTATTATTATTATTATTATTATTATTATTATTTGTCATTGTTTTGTGCTATGTGTGTAGTTGCTGGGAAGGACTATCAACTTGAGAAGTTTGATCACCGAGAGGATGAACAAAGTATTCCGGGAGAACATTGAGTTTTTGTTCGATAGGTTTGAGTCCCAGGATATATGTGCTGTTGTGGTCGGTGATTTACAGTCAACTGATACGTCTCCATTATCTATATTTTCAATTTCTAATAAATGAGCCTTCTACTTTTGCCAGGAATTGGAAAAGCTCGTTGAAGTTTTGCAACTTGCTCACGAGTTACTATCGAAGGATCTGACTCTTGATTCTTTTGTTCTCATGTTAAGTGAGATGCAAGAGAATGTATCTCTCATTTCTTATTCCAGCAGACTTGCTTCTCAGGTAGACAACATAGTTCTCTAGTCTTTTACCCGCTCACATGCAGGCTTCATTTTATTTTATTTTGTGGCTTTTATTTTTGGCATTCAGGCTTTGAGTATCTATATTTCTTTGTGCATCAGTCATTTCAACTTTTCTATTGATTACTTTTGATCAATTTACCACAGTGCTAAAATAAAATAAATCACATTAAAATTTTTGACGAATTTCTGATGTAACCCATAAAAATTTTGCAGATTTGGACAGATATGCAAAATGACTTCTTACCGAACTTCATCCTCTGCAATACAACTCAGCGTTTTGTGAGATCGTCAAAGGTGCCACCTGTTCCTGCTCAGAAGCCTTCAGTCCCACAAGCAAAGCCAAATTTCTATTGTGGTAATCAAGTAAGATTTTACCGAACTTAATGGCAATGCCTTTCCTGATTACTTGCAATATTGTATTGTTACTTCTCTAGAAGCAGGACATAGGTTAGAGCTGGCAATATTACGCCGGGCCTGTGGATTCGGATGGACTGGGCTCTGTTTTCTACAGGCTCGGAGTCTGAACCGATCAGCTGGCCCCACTTATTTCATTAATAAAGATTTTAGTTCAGGTTGAACTAGGCCAAGAAAAAATGATGGCCCGGTTTAGTTTCTGGCGGGCCTGATTTTTACTCTGGCCAGAGTACTGGGGTTGGGCCGGGACACACAGGCTTTGGCAGCTCTAATATCAATACATTACCCGCTTTCCTGAATTGTTTGTCCACATCCTAAGAAATTTTTGCGTTGTAGGATCTGAATTCTGCATACCAAAGCTATGCCCGATTGCACAGTGGGTTTTTTGGGTTGCCTCATATGTACTCCATTGTCAAACTTTTGGGGTCGAGATCATTACCGTGGCTTATCCGGGCCCTCTTAGACCATATATCAAATAAGGTAATCTTAATCCGCCTACTTTCATGGCTTTGCAAAGCCAGCCTGTGCTTCGGCCTGCAGAGTTTTTGTTTGCTTTTTACATGAAATAAAATACCAAATTAAGAATGATATCAAAATTTATAAATATGCCCTTAAACAGCCCGAATAATATAGCAAGTTAGAAACCAATCAATTATGGTAAAATGAAATTCAAGAATTTCATTGAGGTGAGGTCCATGAGGACAAAACTTGAAGTGAGTTTTGTTTTCTCAAATATCAATTAATTTAAACAAGATAATTATGCTAAAACATCAAACAAAAAAGGTAATCAGAGGATTTATAGTTCTTATTTCCTATTTATGTACGATTGATAGAAATTGGTGTTGTGTCATTTTGTTCTCTTTCACTTTCATTATGTTTGATTCCATTGTGCTCCCATTAAGTCCCATTTTGTAGGACCAAATGCGCCTGCTAAAATGCTAGTGCATTAAATGAGAAAAGAAAGAAATAGAAAACAACACATTTTCCTTTCATTCACATTAACATGATTCTGGCTTATATTTTCTGGTTTTATGAATCATTCTTTTATCATTGTTTCAGATAACAACTGTCGAGCCAATGATCACCGGTCTCCAAGAGGCTCTGCCCAAATCTATAGGATTACTTGCTTTTGATGGTGGTGTTGCAGGTAAATGATGTATTGTGGATCGTTTAAAAGAAAGTGGAAAAGAAAGACGAGAAAGAATCTCTTCAACTTGATTTTTTTTTTTTAAAGAAAAATGAGCTTTCAGGGGAGAATAACTTCTTTGCACACTTCACCAGTTCAGTAATTTCTTCCCATTTTGTTATTTTTTTTTTCTTTTCCATGCATTTTTCTTGTATCTGTGATTATATTCTTCTATTTAGGTGTTTTTATGTGATGCCTAGGTTGTGTAAGGATAGTTCAGGAACATCTTAATTGCTGGCAATCAAAATCTGATCTGAAAATCGAAGCTCTTCATGGAATAAAGGAAATCGGAAGTGTCTTGTACTGGATGAGTCTGCTTGATATTGTTTTGGTGAGTTTTCTTGCATTAATTGTCAGAAACAATAACCCATTGGGGGTTTAGCCTCCTTAAAACACTCAAGCAGACGCGTACATGTGAAATAAGAAAAGACGGAAAATAAAGGAGAAACTCATTTATCTTTAAGAAGTACAAGTAATGTATGTTCCTTTACGGCACCCCAGATGGAGGTATTTCTTGGGTATATACATACCTCGAAAGTTTCTGCTAAACTAGTGCAAGAGTGGGTATAATCGATTGCTTTTGGATTCTTATACCATTTCATTTCATTCAACAGAGAGAAGTGGACACTAGCCAGTTCATGCAAACTGCTCCTTGGCTGGGCCTAACTCCTGGTGCAGATGGACAGATCATAAAAGACCAGGACACTGAAGACAGCCCAATCATCAGCCTATTTAAATCATTAGCCTCTGCTAGTGCTTCAAACCCCAACTTCCCAAATCCATCTTCACTTCGCGTCCTGTCCAGACAAGCAGAAGCTGCTGGTATACATTTTGCAAATTTTTTGACCTAATTTTGCAAATAATTTTGGTAATCTAAGGGTGTTGATTGGATATGGATGTGATTCGTTTTTTATTGGTTTTTTGTTAATCATAGTTAATTTTGAAAAATGTGGTATGGTTAGTTGTTAGTGAGAATTTAAGTTTAAATTAAAATAAATTAATTAAAGTTGATTTGATGTAAAAGTAGGAGAAAAATGATTGGAAGTGATGGTTAATTAAATTATGTGAGTGGATAAATAGTGAATTAGAAATAATGTGATGTGTAAGAATGATTGGTTGACATTATTTAATTATATTGATAATATTGAGTATAGTGGAGTTCGGTTAAAGTTGAGTTAAATCTGAGTTTTGATTGGTTTTCTTTTGTTAAGTTTATATCCAATCACACCCTAAGTACTTCTAATTTTGGATATGACTGATTTTTCCATCTTTTCCCATTCTTTTATTTTTCTTTAGCATTAGACTAAACCTGGGGTGCGTTTCATAATTAATACATGTACATTTTTTAATTTACTGTCCATCAAATATGGTATCAAAGTTGTGAAGGCCATCTTATGTATAAAATACTTTTTCGTCTGTACATTTCATTATTGCTAAAAAGCCGTTTGACTTGAAATCGAACTCTGATATCAAAAAGCAACACATTACTCTCGTCCCTCAATCGCAATTTTATTATGCAACTTATTTAATTAGTTTTCGTCCGACCCATGCTTATTATTTATTGGTTTTTGTTTCCAGATCTCCTTTACAAATCCAACATTAACGCCGGAAGTGTGCTGGAATATTCGTTAGCTTTTACAAGTGCTGCTTTGGACAAATACTGCAGTAAGTGGAGTGTGATCCCCAAAACAGGGTTTTTGGACATTACAACTTCCAAGGACTTCTATCGGATATATAGTGGCCTCCAAATTGTAAGATTAACACTTCTTGTTCATTGATTTCCTACATAAGTTACATATTTTCCCTATTTCTGTTCTCTTTGTTCATACATTAGTATTAACTAACCATCATCTAGAGAGTGCATATAAATTTGGCTAAACTTAAAGTGTTTCTTGTAATTTGCTCATTAATCTTTACTTATTTGCACTTTATCCCCTGAGCTATGCATTTGATTTCTATTTGCCCATTATCTTTGTTTTTGTTTTGATGACCACATAAAATTTGTGTTCTTTTTTAATTGAAGGAGTATCTAGAGGAAGCCGTTCATGTACAACCAAGCCATTACGGGATGTTGGGTGACTCAGTTGCTTGGGGAGGTTGTACAATTATGTACTTACTCGGCCAACAATTGCATTTTGAATTATTCGATTTTTCATACCAAGTCCTCAATGTTGCCGAGGTTGACGGTGCAGGCACATCATCAGCTCATAAGAATTATCACGCTTCAGTGGTATGAACTACGAAGATTTTCTTTACTTTTATCATATATTCAGTTGCACACTTGGGATTTATATTTTGAAAACCAATTCCTATCGCGCGAATAAAGAATTTAGTTTCATCTTATTTAGTTTGTACTATTGTTGTGGGTTGTCGAACAAAATGGCAATCTTGGCATTGCAACTTTACAGTGACAACTCACATGAGTTAACAAGAAAAACTCGTTATTAAGCCTTCTCACACAAAATCAACAAGGGAAAACTGTGGGTTTGTGTGCTTTTCTCGATTGTTAGACAGTTAAAAGCAAAGGAAATAAAGAAAGAAAAAAGGATAATCCGTTAGAATTTTTTCGTTTTACACATTCCTTTTCATGACATTATAGTTATGCAATACTTTTCGACTCAATCCGTAGTGTGGTCTTGTTTCTTGTTGTTGTGAAGGGCTTGGAGAGTCTACTCGAAGCTATGAAGAAAGCTCGGAGGCTAAATAATCACGTTTTCTCCATGTTAAAAGCTCGTTGCCCATTGGAGGACAAGCAAGCTTGCGCCATCAAACAAAGTGGTGCACCGCTGCATAGGATAAAGTTCGAGAATACAGTCTCTGCCTTTGAAACACTGCCCCAAAAGGGGACCGGAGTTTAGCAAAGCATATCAGATGCTCGAAAACTCGAGTTGGCTTTGTCTTGTTGATTCTTGTTGTAGTTCTTTTTTTTTTTTCTTCTTTTTTTCTTCACTTGTTAAAGTGTTAAAAGTGTGATGTGACTTATTGTGATATAAGGCGCTGATAATACTGTTGAATTTTGGAATCATATTTGATCAGATGTTCGGAGTTTGGTCGGGTGATTTGACTTATTGTGATATATCATCGTATAACCTTCGTGAATAGTTTATCTAATTGTTACAAATTCTGATGAAATGGTTCCGTAACGAACCGAAGAATCTTTCTTAGTATTGTTTTATTTCAGTTGAATAAAACACTAACCTACACTTTAAAAGTTGAATAAAATTAAAAAAAAAAAGGGAAATTTCACTGGAAAAAAATAAAAAAATAGAAGCAAGTGTATTTTGGTCATTTTAAAAATGGTGAGACACGTGGCGATAATGGATTGGCTATGCACCCCGAGCGTAGGCGTATGTAGACCGCATAAAAAAAAATTACACTCTTTTGCATATTTAACAGAAATTATTAAAAAAAAAAGTTTTGAAATATTTGATCAGACAAAAATGGCTAGCGGTGGCGCCGGCGGCGGTGGCGGTGGCGGTGGCGGTAAGGTGTCCTTCAAGGTTACTCTTACTTCCGATCCCAAGCTTCCTTTCAAAGTGTAAGGCCCTTTTTCTATTTCGTGTTAACAAATTTGCATCTTCCGTGTGGAACCCTTTTTTTTATTTTATCCTTTTCTTTTTTAAATAAAAAATAAATAAATAAAAAATTTGGGGAAACAGATTCAGCGTACCGGAGGCGGCTCCATTCACGGCGGTTCTGAAATTTGCAGCCGAGGAATTCAAAGTGCCACCGCAAACCAGCGCGATCATCACTAATGGTGTGAATCTTTTATGTATTGTTTGGCTTTTGTTTCCGCTCAATTTCTCATTTTTTTCTTCAGTCGACAGATAACCTTGTTTGAATTG